>VWZP01006849.1:1441426-1655317 GCA_013396995.1 Dicaeum eximium
GGCCGGGGGCCGGCGCGGCGCGGCCGGGGAGCTCCGCCAGAAAAAGCGCGCATTGTTCGCAGCCAGACCCCGAACGCTCCGGAGCGGGGCCGCGGCAGCCCCCCAGGCTCAGGGGATGGGACCCGAGCCGCGGAAGCGAAGGAGAGAAGCGGTGCGGGGACAAAGGGGGCACCCGGAGTTTGGGGCTCGTAGGGTGTCCTGTGCCAGGCAGCGGCCACTCCGCGCTGTGGCCTCAGCGCCCGGAGGTGCCCCGTGTCCGGCTGCGGCAGCACCTGCGGGGTACATGCGGGGCAGCCTGCCTCTCCTTCACCTCTGGAGTGAGGAGGCCTTCGTAGCCTCTCGAAACGCCCAGTACGACTTTCCAAGCACCGCCGTGGCATGACTTGTGCGTGGAGAGAGCGGTTCGGGCTCCAGAGGGTGGTGTATTCAGTTGGTGTTTCGGAAAACCACGAATCAGTGACCCCTTTTTTTTCTCTCGTCTTTTCTCTTGTGTCCCCAGGTATCAAAATTAGTCTGTAGTTAAGCAGACAGTTTAATCACAAAGATGTCTCACTTGGTTCTGGTCCCATAGCACTTCTTGGTTCATCTTTATTATTTAAAAAAAAAAGTCATAACAATTATAATTTCGTGGAAAGGTACAGTTTTTGCTGTGATTAGGTTTTCTCTTTGGTAGATAACAGGTGTAAAGTAATACATTTTAATCAACATCAGAAAGTTGTTGGTAAGTGGCAAATAGTGATAAGAACCTGCAGTAACCTGTTTCATGAAGCGGACCAACTAGTGTTGACTCTTTTGTTCAAACACAGGAATTGTGGTGATTATTGTTGGGTGCTTAAGAACCCTTGGCGTTATAAAACATGCTTATCTCTTTATAATAATCCTTTATTCCACTTCAGAAAGTAGTTAGTGTTTTGGAGGTGACTAGTTAGCTTTTCAGGGAAGTTACGCTCTCCTCCAGCTCCCGTCCTAGCCTACGAGACATGTTCCGTTCCAGGCTACGTGAAAATTGACGTTTCACAGTAAACTTCATCGATTTTTCTTAAATAGATCAGGCTTTGCATACAAATAGAAGGCAAAGCACTAGGTTCATAAGTTGGAAATTTACTTGTGGTCTTTTGCCTCTGAGAATGGCTGGGTTTATTCTGTGTTTTCATAGTAAGTCAGTGAAGGCTCTTGTTTGTTTCCTGATACATTGTAGCTTTTCATTAAACCTGGCTGTGAATTTCCGTAAATATTTGTGCGATTCTTATGCATTCTTGTGTAACTTAAAAACAGCAGTAGAAATATTATGTAACTCAGCCAGCGTTTGAGCTGCTGGAAGAGAATACTTAGAGACAACAGATCTTGCCCAAAGCCATGCTCTCCTGCTCAGTCTAGGGCAGGAGGTTTAAGCTGTTTTGATTTGAGAGTCCTCTGTGTTTTCAGTTTCCACTGGGCGCGTGAATCACGTGCAGTGAACTTGAGGATACTAAGAGTAAACTTGCTCTTTAGAGGATGCTTTTTTATTGGCATCTCAGAAATGGTCCATTGCTTGCAGAGATTTAAAGTCTGCAGGTTGAAGAGAACAAGGATATTTTGTTGCTTTTTGTTAAGGTGAAATGCATGATTTAAAAGCATGACAGGAGTCTGATTTCTCTGTTTGGGGCCCATAATGTTTAGAAAACACAGTCTTTATCCAAATCTTCAGTCTTGAAGTGTTTTGATGGTGTAATAGGTGGTGTGAAACAGGAGAGCTGTATACTGACCAAATGCAGTAGGTTTGGGCAGCATTCACGTAACTGACCAACAGATTTACAACTCTTGTAAACTTCTTCTAAATTTCTCTAGGGTTCAGTTCAGTTGCCTTTCATGGTCTTGCCCTGTCTAGGGACAGCAAGAGCAAACTCCTACAGCTCTGAGTTGCACGGAAGAACATACAGTAAGAGTGGAATGGCCACCTACTGCAGTTGAAATAGCAAAGACAATACTTAAGAAAATTCAGGAGTTAAACAATTTGGGTTTTGGAATGCTTGATCCAGCTCCCACAAAAGTCACATGTTGCTGAATCAGGGCTTCAGCTTCTCCAGTTAAGCAGATGCTGAACTCTGAGTAAGTGGTTGGACTGCCAGTGTGCTAAAGGTAGGTTTGTGTTTGAGCACCTCAGTAAAGCAGGGCCTTGGCCAGGCTATTTGAATGTCTTGCTGCTCAGCACAGGCTGTGTTTTTGCTTTTGTTCCACTGCACTATCTGTACAACTCCAGCACTGACAATCAGGAGGATTTATCTTGTCTCACTGTGCTGTTTTCATGAGAGGGAGAACTCTGTGTTGTGGACTCTGAAAAGATTGCAGTCTCCTCAGACACTCAGGGACCAAAGGCAAGTTGTGGAGGTCAAGCAAGGAATCAGATGTCTTATGGGACAGTTGCAGGATATTGTTTATTCCATTTAATTGCATTAGTCTGTTACAAACACTTGAGTTGGCATCACGTCTCTTGTGGCCAGTTGAGCTTGTCAAGCTTGCTTCCAGTTCATTTTCACAGAAGACCCATATGGTTGGAGGATTCTCTTTATTACTGCATTCTATGCTGTGCTAGCTTTATTTATGTCAGCCTCGTGTCTACAAGCTACGCTTGTAGTCCTGCCAGAGGAAATGTGTTTTTTGTTTGCATGTTCTTTCAAGAAGTAAGAATGCTAAACAAGCTCGTGGACAGTGCAGCTTTTTGTTCAGTGGTGACTGTTTTCTGAGTGCTTTTTGTGAAGCAAGGTCTTACACTTCTCAGGCAGGCCTGGGACTTGAAATACAGCATGACTTTAGGCTTTACCAGCTTTGACCTACCTTGGGTGATAGATTTCAGGAACTGGGCACATTAAAGAGCAGTGACTCTTGCTGCAGCACAAATCTTTTCCAAGAAGTCTTGGGAAGCTGGTGATTGTGGTAAATGACAAGTTCTGACATCCCAGTTCTTGCTTGTCGGTTCAGAATGTGTGTGCGTGTGTGGGAGTTGCTTGGGAGAGAAGTGAAGCAGAATAGGCTTCTTAATAATACAGTTTCACTTCAGCTGTGGGAGACATGGCTTTCCTTCATTTGAAAGTAAATCTGCTTGTGGCTGATGTCCTAAACTACCAGAGAGTCTCCAGCTCTGCCCATTGTGGCAGACAGTATGAATAACACTGGTTGTGTAAGAGTTATTGTGGATGATGCCCTTAAGTACCAGTGTGTCTCCAGCCTGGCCTGTTGTGGCATACAGCATGATGAATGCTAATTGCATAAGAGTTATTAAATACAGTGTGTCCTGGGAACCTGGGTATAAGGAAAAAAAGCTGCAAGGAAATAGTTATCCTTTAAATTTTGTATTAGAATCCCACAGTTTAGTAGCATTAAATAAACTTAATTATGCAGACAGTTTATATTTTGGCTCATGTATAAGAATCCCATTCTCAGGGAATCCTTTGAGTATGGACAGTTTTTCACCCTGGAGTTATGTGATATGATGCTTTTCTATCTTTTGAAAAGTCATACATTTCTGTGCTTTTCTGCAGTGAATGCCAAACACACATGAGCTCAATAACAAATTTGATTGATACTCCCTATATTTGCCTGTGTTTTATATATACTTCCTATATGTACTGTGTTTTCAGCTGTTGATGTTACTGGAGACAGCTGTTCTGGAAAACTAAGGAAAAACCTTTTGTAAGAGCAATGCATTCATGGTGTCTTTTTTTCGTGACACATGAGCTTAGGAGAAAAAGAGACAAAATTGACCATCAGTACTCCTATAACTAATTTCTCAGTGTAATTAATATTTGGGCATGTAAAATGCCCAAATAAGTATTGGAAAATGGGCCTGATTGTGCTAGATCTTACTTAAGCTGTAAGATGCTGTAAGATGTGTCTAAGAAATAGTTCTGCTTTGCAGTGGAGTTAAAAACAAATATTTCAATTGAAATTTTGTAAAGTGTGCATTTAGCTATGGGCAGAAGCTTTTTCTTCTTCGCAAAATATCAGTTCAAAGAGTTCAGCAACTTCTGATGTTGAGGCAAGAGGAAAACAATGGCTTCTGCTTTGAGTTCTGCCAGCTTCTTTTCTGAACAACTTTAATACCCTTTTGCTTGGGAGCAATGCAGTTAAACTTTGTTGGATTGTGTCTGCTCTGAATTTGTGCACTGTTGCTTCAAAAGTGAATTTTCTTTTTTGAAAGCTTGTAATGACCGAATTTAGGTAGACATGGCTAAATTAGGGGAGATGGCTTTTTTTTTTTTTGTCAGCTGAAGCTTGAATATGGAGTATTCCTGTGGGACAGTGGGTCCTCGTGGGTCAGTACTGACCAGGAATATATGTGTTGCCTGGGCTGATGTACTCAGCACTCTTCCCATAGCCCAGAATGTTACGTGGAAGATTGGACTTCGCTGTGAAAGCCTAGCTAAACTGCTCCAGAAGTGGGACTGGATTGAGCTTCAGGACTGGGCACTGGGCACCTGCCTGCCTTGTGTTTAAGGACATGTCTCTATATATGTAATGATTTACTTTCTTTAGGGCGTCTTTGGTATCTGCCTTGGGCTGCACTGTTGTGTGGTGGCCTTTGATTGCATCAGGCCCAAGGGGGCAAGCATAAAGAAGGCTTTGGAAGGAGCCAGCATGGGACTTAGGTTTAGTTTGGAGTAAGGGTCTGAGGATCTTTCCAGTCACTCTTCAGCTTGTTGATGAGATATGTCCAGAAACCTGGAAGTTGTAGGAGGGGAAGAGACACAAATTGCAAGAGGGTTTGTCAGATTAAAGAAACTGGAACTGGCAGGACACAAGGAGTAGGACACAGGACAGTAGGAGTGTAAAGTAGGTCTGTAGATGAGGGAAACTGCAATGCAGAAATTAATCTTAGGTGAAGCAAGCAATGCAGTTTAATAGTAGGGTAAGCACACTGGGAAACACAGATGGACTCAGTTTAAAAAAGGAAAATAAGCATTAAAAAAATAGTGTTGAAAGGATGAATCAGAAGTGGGGAAGACAAGGGACTGGGACAAGACTGGAGGAGATGTGACCAAGAGCATCAATCTTGCAATTTAGGAATGGGAAAGTGTGTGCCTGCTGCTCTGGGACACTTCCTTCAGAATCTGGCACAGAATTCAGGGCTTCAGAGTGTTGGTCCTTTTCTCCTCTTAGTCAGAAACATGATAATCTGCTGCTGCTCCTTGGAACATTTCATGAATGTGCATGAATCAGCCTTGTGACAGAAGTGTTTTTCTAAGTTTGTTTTAAGAACTAGAAAAATACCTCCACAAAAATTGTAGCAGCATATGAAGACTGCAGAGACAAAAATCAGCAAGTTGGAAATGTTGACATTAAAATAACCTATTAACCCATACAGTTTTAAGCTTCTGTACATGCAAGCTGTTGTACAGCTGTGCTCACGTGGTCACAAAGCATCTATCCAAATAGATAATATTTATAGCTGTAGAGGCACCTGCACATATCATGTGCACATGCACACACCTACACACACACAGGACCATCACTGTGCTCAGTGACTGATCCTGCTCTGGGGAAAAATGGGAACTGGATAGCAAATGAAGAAGTTGTTTGTAGGACTCTTGCTCCTTTTGTAGCAGATGTTTGAGGTGTGACATGAAGGGAGGGACAGGGAAGTTTGAATAAAGGTTTCGCTGTTAATGTAATTAAATGCTGTCCTAGACAATTGAGTTGCTGTTGTAGAGTTTCAGTGATGCTCAAGTTGCCTAAACCAAGCTTCCCACAGGTGGTCACTAGCTGTGTGTGTTCCTTATTTACTGGATGTCAGACCTCTGAGATCTGTGTTGCAGAAATACTGAGTGCTTCCAGATGCCAAAGAAGTCAGGGGAAGCTGTTCTTAAATAGATGTTGTGTCTGAAATTTTAAATGCTAATTAATATTTCAAATTAGGCTCTCAGAATTTGACCTTGTTTCTTGGTTTCACCATTTGTAAAACATGATTTCTCAGGTGCAGTTCCTCATTTGATTTTCAAGATCCTAAGGAATGTCCAGATGCAGTAATAGTGAGCAAAAAAGTTGGTCAGAAAGCCAGACTTTCGTCTTGAGAATAGTATAGATCCAGTAGATGATAAACCAGTCTGCAGATCCTGACTCTACAGAAAACAAGTATAAGAAATAAACTAGTTGTAAGCAAACAGGAAGTAACAGGTGGAGGTGAAACATGATGTATTTACCATATTAAAACTTTTTTAGTGAGTTAACTAGTGTTAGAGATAGGAAGATGTACTATGGTGTATCAAAGAGCAGTAGGATTTTGATGTTGGGGTATTTTATAAATCAAATATTCTTTAAAAGAAATCATGGTTACTGATGTTTGCTCACTTTCAGTTTTAGCAGTTTCAGCTTACATCCCCTACCTGTTTGCTCTTCATGTGCAAACCGTTTTCTAAACCTTTTAAGCCTTTTCTATTCTCCCCTCTGATTTAGAGAGACTTCTCTCCTATGAATTAATATCCTGTATAGAATTTTGATTTGGCTTCAGCCATCTGGTCCAGACAGCATGTCAGGTCTTGTGGTTTGAAATAGATAAGAGGCAAAAATTCACCTGTAAATAAGGGAAAGAGGAGGGAGGAATGATGGAGACACAGTAAATCAAGGGCATGAAATTGATGTTTTTCAGTAAGGAACATGCATAATAGTATCATACTGAAGGACTGGAAAACCTGCATAGCTCTAGGATGGGGACTAGACAATGTAGTAGTGTTGTATTAAGGGCCTGGTGTTTATCAGGGATCACGGACAGAATGGGATTCAACAGGATTGCAGTGGTACTGGACCTCGTGAGCACATTGGTTTTGAACTGGGCAGATCCTGTGTAATAACTCATTTGTTTTCTTCAGTAGCAGAAGAGCTCCAGCTGGAATGCTGTGTCTAGTAAAGGGCCTTGTCCTTCAAGGAGGAGACAGGCTACTAGAGACAGTTCAGTTAGCAGAACTACTAGGACTGACTATAATCTAGAAAAAATAATGGGGGACAGGACTTTATTCAAACATAAAAGATTAAACATAGAGGGAAATGTAATAAATAGTTGTTTATGTTGAGGAAGAAAAGACTTGAATTCAAGTGGACGAGACAGGTTTTCTAATTGCTGATCTTTTTAACAGTGGGGGTAATGAAACCATGAATTGCATGGTTTTGGGCAGTAATGTAATGTGTCACTGGAGTTGACAGATGAGCTTGTAGAATGATGTAACAGAAGAGGATTGCAACAGTGATATGAAATACTTTGCAGTTCTGTTTTTTGTAAGATACTACAAATAATGTCATTTATGTGCAGACTGCAGCATTGTGACTAATATTATTAATTACTGAGAACTTTGCTGTACTGATCAAGTGAAGAAACAATCTGTGGTTTTTATGTTGGTTGATTTTTAGGATTAACATTTTTTTAAGGTTTCAGAGAACATTTTGTAATCCTTCGTACAGATACCAACTTTGGTCAGGAGGATACTGAAATAAGGAACAGCAGAGATGACACTGGGGCTGGAGCTGTGGTAAGAGTGGGTGCAGTTTGGAATATAGATTTGGGTATTGATAATGGAAGGCTGAGTTGGGAAATCTTGTGGTAAGAGGAGGGCTGCTTGATATTGCAGATTTGGAGGAGTTTTTGTGGCTGCCCTGAATATTTGACTTGAGCATCCTCACTTTAGATCTTGCCTTAGAGCTGTGGAGAAGGGCATGATCTAAATGGGTAGCTGGTCTCAGTTTTAATAGAAAACTCTCAGATGTCTGGTAACATAAATTCAAGAACTCTAAGTGCACCTGAAAATAAGTGGTCACACAGGACAGGTAGACAGTAAAGATTTTCTTTCTTAAGTAGTATTGATACAATTTACAGATTTTGTTTTCACCCTCTTTTTTCTTAATTCACACCCTATTGAACTGAATCTCTTACTGAATCTTTTGATACAGAATAAGAAAATGAAACTTATGAATTCTTATAAGAAAAGGATCTCCCTTTTTTGCTCCCCAGCCTGTACTATATTGAACTAGTTTGTGGAGAGTCTCTAAGTTCCTTCCTCATTTAAAGGCAGCTGTAGGGTGGTGGAGGGAGCGTTTATTCTTCTAGTTGGGTGTGAACTTGATTAGATGTTGAGCCTGTCTCACCTTTTCCTGTGGCTCGTCATTCTCTTGTAAATAAATTCCTCCTCATGTATGCAGATTGCAGTGAGCACTGCTCAACCACAAAGCCACAGCCATACAGCTGAGCATTACTTGGAGACAAAGCTCCAAGCATTTCTGTAGCAGAGCTCTCTGGGCTAGTGTCAGGTTACTTTTTGAATGGGAGACAGGTGGCTGTTTCTCAGCTACCCTGGATTCTGGTTGGGTAACTTCTCCAGTGGTGGCTGTATTTAGAACTGAAGCTGCTGCTGAATTGGGACTAACTTGTGTGATATATTAGGATAGAAATTGCACGTCACAGAACAAAATCCTGATCTAGAGCAGAAGTCTGGTTTGAAGATGTTTTCAATTAAAATCTGTCAGTGACCTTACTTCCTGTGCTTATGGTGAAAGATGAAACAGATTTGGGCTTCCAGCCATTGACATTCAATTTTTAGAAGATGTAATTTGTTCCATTCTGAAAGAACAAAAAAAGATAATTTTCCTTTGTCTCTCCAGAGTGCATGTGCTTTTTATAGTAACTTGGTTAAAAAATTATGTAAATGCTTATCAACATGGTAATCAAAGTTTTCTCAAGAAATATTTTATCCAATATTAATACAAGCAAGGAAGTTTCAAGAAAATAAATTGTATTAGTTTGTTTACTTTGTTTGCCTCTTTGCTGCTTCTACCACAACCATGTTCTTAAAACTGTAAAATTTGTCAGAAGGATTAGGAAAGCTGAGGAATGTGAAATGAAAGTAAACCCAGTTTCTTTCTTTCTGAATTGACTGGATTCCAAGCAGACAGTGTAACTTGAAGGTATAATCTTCTTAACATCCTGAGAGTATTAGAAACTTAGAAACAAAACTGAATATAGTTTCTGTACTGATGTATTCTTATGATTCTTTAGTATTTACTGCTGCTGTTTACCATGTGTAAAGTTTGGACAGAAAAGTCAGGTAAAGATAGGGCTAGAAACCTTGAAGAGGTTCTTTCAGATTTTTTCTAAAACAACACTCAAATTATGGTTTTGATGTATTTTTTAAATGAGCCAAAGCCATAATTGAAACACGCTATTGATGTGTGAAACTGCACTAATAATTTAGAATGGTTACATTATTTTATGTTTGAAAATACAACTCAGCCCTTGAAGAATAGAATGCAGCCTTATTATGTTGGATCATATATTCATTAAAAACATCTATGTGACTTAGGTAAGATACTTCAGAAGTATTCCCCAGTGCTTTCCTTTATTCCTAAATACTATCAGCCTTGGAGGCCACATCTAAAACTTATTCTCTGTAAATATGTTAAATATCTTTCTAGGTATTTTCAAAAGCAGAAATAAATATTTTACGTGTTCCAAATGCAGATGCAAGAGTTAATATGCTTTATGAAGCTAAGTATGCTGAATTGAGTGAATACTTACAGCTCCTACTTCCATTTCTCATAGTCAGAAATTACATTTCTAATGAATTAGTGGACTTGGGGTTTATGAAAATGCGTTTTGCGATTTGATGCTTTTAGTTTTGAGAGAGCTGGAAAAAATGGGAATGTTACCAGTAGGAGGAAAGTATTAATTTAATAAAAGAGCAGCTCTTTGGATTCTTCAGAGTGTTTAAGATCAATTCTTGCAGATGGAATTATTTGTAGGAGGACAGGTGAAAAGCACAGGTGCATGTTAAGTATGGTTTGTTGTAGACAGGGAAAGCAACCACCGCAAACAGCAGGTGTTTGTGAAACACTCATATAGGCTGAGGCATGGAGTGCTGGGTTATGATCATGATGCATTAGCATGTGTGTGTGTTGGTTTGTTTGTTCTTGGGGTTTTCCCCCTCCCTTGGGAGATAGGAGAAAATATTAAATCATGTTTATTTTCATGACTGAGCCGTGCACAAAGGTTGAAGACTGTGTTAGTTTGGCTGTATGAACTCACCAAAGTTTAACTGGAACCACTGTCTCAAATTCTCTTTCTGTTGTGCTCACCTTGGGAGCTACCTCGTACAGTAACCTGAGAGCAGTTTACTCTGGTACTTCTACAGTGTCTTCCTTAAGTTTCTTCTACTGCAGTGGGAAGGAGCATGAACAGAGTGTCAGCAGGAAAGAACAGGGAGCCGTGTGGAGTTCATCAGATGGGGAACCCCAGTGACTAAAGGTCCCATCTGGACTGTCTCTAAAACCTGCAGTGTATTTATTCTGCTAACTTTAGTATGGTTCATCTTGCTTGGGAACTTTGTAAAGTCATAAGCTTATTGATGCTTCCTGATTTGTTTCTACAGTGGAAGAGAAATGGCATAATTGCGTCCTTTGTAACTTATGGGATTGGATTCCTTACTGCTTCAAAACTCTTGAGGCAGGAATTTCATTTCTCTTCCAGTCTAAAGAATGTAGAGCCTTTAAATTGGAGCTCTGTTATCTCAAGCTAGGTGGAAAATATTGAAGTAGAAGTTTTGTTTGAAACCTAAATATTTTAAAGGAATATTTAGGGTTTTTTTTCAAAGCCAATGGAATATGTTATTAACAATAAATGTTGTGTGTATCTCAAACTCCTGTTCATACTCTCTTGGGGGAACAGGTGGGGTTTTTTCTAAATGTGTAGGATATTTTTTTATTGAGCAGTTGAAAAAGACATGCTAAGTGTATTTTATTTTTAATTAAACACTTATGTTCAGGCAGAAATTGTTCAGTGGCCGTGTAATTGAGTTAAGAGTAGCATGACTTGTGATGATGTAGTCTCTGTGGTCACATCAATAGTGTTTGCCATCCAAAAAGTCTTGCAGGCTTCCTCATACTATTCTCTGTTGGTGTTTATGGAAAACGGCACATTTCTAAATAAAACTCATGCTTCGGTAAGTGGGCTGTTCATGAAGCAATCAATTTCTATTTTAAACAAGTAAACCCTCTAGATTTTCCTGTTTTTACACACTACAGCAGGTGTTATGTATATTTAATCAGAATACACAGCAATAATAGTCAAAGCTAGTCTTTTGAGCTCAGCCTTGTTTCATATCAATGTTTTATGTTCGTCTGGAATGTTGAATCATCATAAAATGTGCCTATTCAAATAGAAACACAAGACCAAGAAATTTTGCTACACAAACATGGTAATACGGTTTCTTTCAACCAATGGAGTAAACTTCAATTACTTTTTTTTTTGGGGGGGAAGAAAATTCTTTTATGGGATGTTTTTTTGAGCAAACATTCCCCTCTCTGCTTTCCTCAATGCTTCTTGTATTTTCCCCCATATATTCTATCCTGTTTGAAACATCTTGTGTCTCAGAGTGAAAGTTGCAGAGAGTTCCATCTTAGCTCTTACTGAAGACCAGGAACAATTACCTAATTCCATTTTGTGTTGGTTTTTGCATTCTGTGTACTTTTTCCAGGCTCTTAAGAGTAGAATTTTTAGACATGGGTGGGGTTTTTTCTTCTTGGGGAAGGGAATACTTGGAAAAAGGGGGAGGAGAAAGAAGGAGGAGTGTAGTCTCTTGCCAGACATGAATGATACAATTTAAGATGTTTCTGTTACTTCTGTCTTAACTTGTCTCATCAGTATTTTTTCGTATGGTTTTTGTATAGGCTATATTTGTTTTAAAGTACTTTATTGTGATATTTTTACTGTTTTGGTTTTCTTTTTCGCTTTAAATGGGATAGTTCTTAAAACCCTGAACAGAGCACAGTTATGCAAACAATTGTATTGGCACCTCTGAGTGTAGCAATGAGTATCAGGGGACAGAAGGGAGTGGCGAGAACCTTTCAAAACACAACTGCCACTGACAGAGTGGCACCACGGCTCTCTTTTACTCTGAAATGAATTTGTTAAGGAGCAACTGAATTTGAACTTGCTTGATCTTAAATAATCTCTCCTATTGAGAAACCTTCATTTTAACAGCAACTCCTTTCTCGTTTGACCTGCATAACTTCCTAGTAATTTTTATGAATTGTTGGTCATTCTGGGAGTTTTACCAGCTGAAAGGAAAGTGGATCTTTGTTCAACTCAGAGTACATAGTAAAAAAAATTTTCTTTAGGGAAACATTGCTATTAATGATTGAATTAAAATGTCTTCTCGGTCGTCAGTCATATTATAATTTGTGTAGAAAGTTTAAGCTCCATAAATTGTCTAGATACAGTATTTTCCCTTTTCTGACAGGTATAGATAGCCTGTGTTGTTGCTACTGCATTTTAGTACATACTTTTTTTTTTTTTTTAACAGTTGATGCCTTCTGTTTGAGTCCTGGCTTCAACACTTGCCTTAGCCTCAGAATTATTTACTGTTCAGTCCCCATGTGACAGTTCCTTTCTTCACACTGTTTCTGCATGTGCTCTCCCTGTGCAGCCTCACGGGCCCAGAGCTTTGCCAACCCGCTCGGCTTCCTTCCATCTGCTTGCTGCCCTGAGCAGCAGCACTGCTCCTGCCTTGTGGTCCTGCAGGGCTACCTGGGCTACTGGCTAAACCTATGCTGCTCTTGCGTTTTTGGCTCTCTATTTCTGTACACTCAGTTATCAAAAAGGAAACCACCTTGTAGTTACACCTAGATTACTGTGTGTGTAAATCAGGCCATTGCTAGAAATTGTTCTGGTCTAACGAGCCAAGCTTGTCAGTAAGACAGCAAATGCATGCCTGGGTGTTCTGAGGTGAATCCAACCCATCTTTAGAGATCTCAGTGCTCTAATTCAGCAAGCTAGGCTGTCCAGGACCATGTGAAAAGCAAGAAAATTTTGGAAGTGTGGATTTGGGTGACCCAGTGTGAAATGGTAAAGGTCTAGCACCTGACTGAAATCAGGTATTCTGTCATACATCATGCTGTCTGCCTACTGCTTAAGATGTTTTCTTCATCATCCAAGAGAGAGCAAGATTCCAATTAGTGAGCTTCAGCTTTAAGTAGGTAGTGGAAATGTTTGTTTTCCTGCCTGACTCGATGTTACCGTGTGCAAGACAGGATTTGAAAACACTGTCAACAGTGGAGACAAAATATTTTGTAATGAACACACTCATGAATTCCAGCACACTTTTGCAGTATTTTCAGCAAACTCTTGCTGGCAGTGGCTGATGGTGACAACTTTACTGTGAGAAGAGTTGAATTAATAGTGTGGGGCAGCAAGGACACTGACAGGCAGCATGGTGGCACATGAGTTCTCAGCCCCTTTTGATGGAAACTAATGTATTTTATAACAGAAAATACATCCTGAAGGTTGTGATAGTGTGGAGGATTGGCAGCAGAAAATAATATTGAAATATTGTGGAGAAAAGGATAAGCCATCATGTTGCTTACTACAGTGTAAATAGTTTTAATTTTTGTCTTTTTAAAACCAAATGGTACAAAACTCAGTGTTTTGTTTAATTTACGTGCTTAATGATGGAACAGTGTCTTGGGGAGAGGAAGCCCCACCAGAGAAAAACTAATAAAAGTGAGTTATTTGAGGCAGTGCATATCGTAGGTCACTTGAGAGACTTGTGTGAAACTGGAAGTGTTGCCTTTGTGGTTTCTTTATAATGATTAAATATCATCACATTGATGTAAAGTGTTAAAAATTCTAAAGCATCTCTGGCACACAATTAAAAAAATTATGATTGCAGTTCTCAGTGGTACCTAAAATGGAGGAGGGATTTTTTTTTTTTTTGCCAGAATAGGCTTTTTTTGAAAAACAGACTTCCTGATATGTCCTTCTGTAATGGTGTAAAAGATTTAGACCTTTTGCTGTTTTCCATAGTTAGCTTCAATACTAAAATTTTGTGCTGCCACTAAGAATTAATGCAGGAAAATATTACAGAGGTGTATATTTCAACATAGAATATCAGTCAAATTTCATTTCATTCACACTGAGAATTTTCATGGGCTCTGTTCAATAACTATTTGAAGATCAGTAATAGGTGTTTTTCTGTCCATACTGTCTGGTGGTGTAGACTGAGACACTTAGGGAAATGTGGAGATCTCTCATGATGCTGACTGTAGCAGATTCAGGCTCTAATTAGGGCTGGTTTATGTAAACCAATTTGGGAACTGACAACTTCTCAGTTTCCTCATCCCTCACAGAGAAAGGAGGAAAAAAAAACCCAAAAAAACAACAGCCCAGAAGGCTCAAGAGCACCGTACAAATCTGAACTTGCTGACATTTTAAAGGAAACCGCAAGTGTTGGAAATGCCAGGTTTTATTAAATTTTTGTGGGTTAGATGGACTTTACTGGAACCTTTTTCACACTAAAGGAAACACCAGAAAGTGTCTTTGCTGAGAAGTGGTACTGTAGTGAGTATTCAGATGTTCATAGCTTTTTAAAAAGTAGTAGAAGTAGTGATGTATGACACAAGATTGAGGAAGGGGTAAGAATTTACATGCAGATTTACTAGATTCCTGTAAGCAAACTGTGGCAGAAGCTTGATGTAGAGAAGTGCTGTTCTACAGAGCAGGCATGAAAGTAAGGATGCTGTGAGATGTCCCAGGTGTTTGGTGAAAAAAGGTATCAGTAGCTTGTCTTTTAATATACAGGTTTTTCTTCTTCCTAGACCAAGCTTGAGTCAAAACTCAGGTGCTGACTTTTCAGATAATGTTAATTCTTCTGTCAACACCATCACTTTTTGGCACCCACAATACAGATGCTAACATACTACTGGCATTTGATAACCAGGGGCTACTTTTTAGAGGCTTAATGTCTTGACAGTGTAATTTTGGCTTGGTTAAATACAAAAGTTTTTTGCTTTACGTGTACTTTAGTTTGTGATGAGATTAACACTCCAAGCAATGTAATTTACCTCAGAAATGCTTAAAATGAAATAATCTCCCACTTAGAGCCCTTGGAAACTGTCTTTCATGCAAAGACTTCATGGAACTGGATCTTACCCTTCATGAATATATCTGGTGCATCTGGTGAAATGCTTCTTGATGAAGGGGAGAAGGCAGTGTTTCTAAAATTCTCTAGCTTGTTAAACCTGGAAATGTACTGGCTAAGAGGGGAGGAAGGGCAGAGGAAATGAAACATTTTGTTCATTAGCTGAGATTGGCTTACTTTACTAAAAAGTGCATGGACCACGCTTGAATCTTGGCATTACAGTAGGATAAAAAATGGTAAATATATTTAGTCATGTGGTTTGGACTATTTTAGATCCCTAATGACAGAGGAAGGAAGGCTTTTTTTTTTTTTTCCAAACTTGTTTAAAACCCTATTTAAGTGATTTTATTCCCCAGTAACAGAAGTTGATAGGATAAAACTATGGTGAGGAGAGGGGAGGAATCCTGTGCAGATCTCTCTTCTCATTGTTGGCTTTATCCAATTTCATATTTGCTGCAAGGAGCAATTGTTAACTATGTTTAATGAAAGATACCACAGACATTTTCATTTACCACAACTGGATTATTGATAGTGAAAAACATTACTATGTTTCCCCTTTTATTTTTCAGCTGCGGGGAGAGGAGCATTCAGCTTTTAGGTTACAATGGCATCTGCATTTAGTATTAAAGTGGTTTAAGCCCAGCTTAATTAATGAACAATTTAATATTTAGAGTATATTCTCTTGTCTTATGACTGTGGAAGGACTTACTATTGCAGCTCCACCAGTTTCTGTGAGATGAATCCTCAGGTAGCATTTTCCAGGTGGTGTTCTGTCATTTACACAGCGTTGCTGCAGTTGACACAGCATTGTCATTTACACAGCGTTGCTGCAGTTGTGTCATGAACTATTACAATTTATCACACAAGGTACCAGGCCAGTGCATGGTAAATGTAGGACACTGCTTATGAACATGAGAGGGATGTTGCTGGTTTAGGGTTCATTAAGTGTGTCAGATGTTGGTTTGTCTGGCAGTGTGAAAGAGACATGAGGTGACTTTCTGGATTGCAGAAGTGTTATTGGAAGTTGGGAATAACATGTTCCCTGGGAGCTGAGTCCTTTAAAAACGTACTCCACAAAGGTATATCTGTTGTGATAAGGTATTAGCTTTAGATTAAAAAGCTTATTAAAGCCATTTGTTTAAAAATGCAATGGAACAGAGTTCAGCATGTTATACCAGGCTTTGTTCACTAACATTTTCAATAAAATATGTGTAGGAAATTTCATTTTGATTGTTTTTTGTGGGTAGGTTTTTGTATGAATAGCACAGGGATGAGACGGAACTGATTTCTCTAGAGACAAACAGTGAAGTTCTGTATTGGTAAGATGGCAAAAACTTCTGAAAGCTAGTCATGTGGGGCTGGAGGAGAATGTGTCAGGAGGAGGAAGAGTTTGGTGGGCTGTTGAAGAAGGGAGCTCACTGTGCAGTGATAGGGTTGGGAAAACAGTTTAAATGTATGAGTGGAAGCTGGGAAGTTTCCCACTTCTGTGTCAGCTGTGTGGTAGCTATGAGTGTCAACTGCTCAGGAAGGATGTTGATTGACTAAGTGGGAATGGTTCAGAGAATATCCCTGTGATGCTTTGGAAAGGATGTTTCCAGGTGAAAATGTCAAAAATAGCAGCCTAGTTACCATGCTCTACAAACAATAGAGATGTGACTTAATTTCTGCGTTGTGGAAAATATTAATTCTGTAGTGGAAGGGCTCTTGGACCAGAGAGGAGAGATTTTCAGGGAGGGGAAATTGAAGCTTAAGAACATTAGAGTGGAAGTTACAAGATTTGTAACAATGAGGAATAACTATCTGTAGAGCAACTTACTGTGTTGGAAACTTTTAAAAGCAAGAGTTAATTTAGGCAAGATTTATGAACAAGCCGGAGATGGGGATGGAAGATCACATTGTCACTTACTGTCCTTATAAACCTCTGGCTATGTGCTGTAAAAGAGTGACATTATGGAGTCTAATCATGTAGCATGGAATGTAATTCTCCTTTCCCTTGACTCCAGTCACTTTCTATTGGAATAAATGACAAAGCCTGCTCTGACCAAGAGCATGTGATGTTGTTTGTATTTGCTTCTCTTGTCTGGGATTTAGAGGAGATTAATGCAAAGTTTTAGTGGTTTGGAAACATGCACTTGTGTACCAAAAAATGTCAAGGTGGTAATGAATTGCACTAAACTTGCAGAACGTGACATTGAAGCATAGCATGCAAATTGATAAATAAAACTTTGGCTTATGGAACTGTTTGTGGTGTCATTCAGGAGCCTACAGTGTTCTGGAGAGTGACAAAGCACCACATGGATGCTGGTGGTGCTGTGGCCCTCCCAGCAGTGAGAACCAGTGGAGGTGAGCTCTGTCCCCACCACCCAGGCTGCCTGTACCTCTCCCTTTTTTCTGTGAGGTGCCAGAGAGGGGTAGAGGTGTTACACAGGCTGTTGTGTGCTAGGAAGGGTTCTGTGGGTGTAGAAGCAGATGGTTGTGTTTGGATGATATTCAGAATTTCCATGGAGAGGCAAGAAGAAAGAAGGAAAGGAGAAGTCTCGGAGTCAACTTTTCCACCAAACAAGAAATTCCCCAGAGATGTGTGCCACTGCAAGTAAGAGGTAGCTCTAGAAATAAAACTGGAAGTAGACAAGACAGCACCACTTTCTTCCCTTAATGAGTGACTCTTCTATAGCAAAGGTTTAATTTGCTTGGAATATTTGCTGTGTTTCTTTAAAAAAAACAAGGTTTATGTGTTACTGGCCAGTATTATTTGTAGAAGGCCCCCCTCAAGCATATTTTGCACACTGGCAACTGTTAGTGTGCCCAGAGTGGTGAAGCTGGAGTGAGTTCAGCTGACACTTCTGTAGCAGTGGAAAGTTATTAATAAATAATTCAGGACAGCACTATGGAAGCTGATATCTGTGGTGAACAATCTCAATCATTTTAATGACTCTCTCTTGCTTCATTGCTCTGTTAGCCATTTAATGGGAGTATTTGTCATTTTAATCTGTGATTGGAGTGGGACAGCAACATCTCAGTAGTTTTGTGTGGTTTTCAGCTGTGACCTTTAAGGTCTCTGTGAAGTTAAATGGTAGCATAGGGTCTTGCTGTGGTGTTCTGAGGAGAGGTCCTATTCATCTTGTTGTTGCTGTGCTGAAGAAGGCATCATCTGACCTGGACCCTTCAGGCCAAGCTCATTTACTGTTTGCTGGCTGAACTAGTTTGTGTTTGTTCAGCTCAGTTGCTTACTGTTGAATTTCTACCGTGTTCAGAAATCCTGACTGAACTTACTGCTCTACAGGCCATGTGCAGCAGAGCTATGATCTTTTGGACTTGTAAACTTCCAGTAGCCAGGAAAAGTTAGTGGTAATAGGCTTTTCCCTTCTGAGTTTGCTTTTGTGGGTGTTCTATGGTCTTCCCCAGGAGACTGGGAAGTAATGGTTGAAAAATCTTGCTGTAATGATTTCTGGGGGTTTGTGAATCCAGTTTTACACCAGATTTCGAACTTAGTACAGTGGTTGACCAAGAAAAGCAGTGAATGGGGAAAAGACCAGCTGAATGAAAATAAGGCAACTTTTATGGCTTTTCCTTGGAGAAATGAATGTGTCTTGAGAAGTGTTTTTTATTGCTGGTGCCCTTTATTTTATTCACAGTTGGCAGAAAATGTGAACACTGGGCAAGAATGTAAAAAGTGGGAGGGGAAAGATGTTGTCATTGAACATGGTAGTGTTGTGAGAAGTGAGGGCAGAGGAAGACAGACTTGAAAAAGGCACAGCATATAAAGGTGCAAGTAGAACAAAAAGAGCAACAAAAGAAAGAACAGAGAATAAAAATAGGATCTTCAAAACCAGTTTGTCTAGGAATCTGTGTTCCCTTGGAACTAAATTAAAAGTCTCCATTTCTATAGGTAGTGGTACATTTCAGTAAAATTATTCAAAAGCTCGACTCCCACACCTAAATACATTAATGTGCAAGAATTGTCTGACAAAATTATTGCCATTTATAGGAGCATTTGATGAGCAAAACTGCCAGTGTGGAAGAAACCAAGATAAATCTGTAATGTTTCTCTTGAAATGACAAAAACTTAAATGTCAGTTAAAATCTGACAAACCTTAAAAGGTATGCTGTGTGGTCATGACTTAGTGAAACTTGAATTCTGTTAAAGTGAGGGCTGTAACTTGTGTTGCAATGTGTTGCATACAGAAGAGCATATTCTAAAGTAAAGTAAATTAATGGAATATATATCCTGTAAAGATTCAGAGTTTTGAAATGAATGATGGCGCTTCCATGGAAGTTTTGGGGCAAGTTTTCAAGCAAGTGTTTAGATAAATTCTTGAGCAGAGGTTCTCAAACCTTGTGTGGTCACATGAAGAGAAAGCTGACTTACATAAACCAGCTGCAAATTTCTTTAAGAAGGGTAGTGATTCCACTTTGTTATGTGGTTTGTATTTCTGCTACTGTAGAGGCTCAGATTAATTTCTGAAAAGAGTTCTAGGAGGAGATAACCTTTTACCAACAAAATTTTAATTTGCAGAGAGTATTAGAAGTGTTTTAATGAACAGTTGAAAAAGCACCATATGTTTTGGTAACATACCCATCTACTTTTGTGTCTGGGGCTGTGTGTTTAGTGTGCTTTATCCACATGGCAGATCCTGAAATGTGTTTCTGCATTACTCCTGTCTCTGCTGTTCTGTAGCAAAGGTCAAATTAATTCTTGTTACTCATAACTAACAGAGCAAGCTTGTAGGAGTCACTTCTCTGATGGTTTATTATAGTTTTCTGCAGTTGGATGCAGTATGAATACAGTATTTTCCAAGTATTTGTCTACGGTTTTTTTAAACTTATATATGCTCTTTGGACTCCTAACATCATATGGCATTGAGTTTCACAATTTCATTATGTTTGGGGGGAATTTGATTTCTTGCTCTTAAACTTACTCTGTTGGATACCTTTACTGATTTTTTTAAACCACTTATTCTGAAATGTAATAATTTTTATTTTAAATTCATCACATCTGTCCTGCTTGTGGGTCTAGAAGCCTCATTCTCATCATTTCACTTCTGTTATCTCTTCTCCAGTCTGAGAAATCTTACAATGGAGCCAGCCTGTACCTACACTTTATCCTTAATTTTCTCGGAGACACCTCTGTTCCTCTATTAATCTCTGGGGGTGATAATTATAACCATGCAGCACTTGAGATGAGATCACAATGTTTGCATATAGCGTGGCATAATAACACGTTTCTGTTCTCAGTCTCTGTTCTTTTCCTAGGAGTCTTCAGTATTCTGCTTTGTATCTTTTGATTTCTGATGAGCACTGAATGGACATTTTGAATTCATGGTGGATCATACTTTCCAATCTCTTTTCCCAAGTTAGTAGTAGCTAATTTGAGCTTATTGTTGCATCTGTAGGTAGGGTTGTTTTTCTTCCTTTCTATATTTCGCCTTCACCAATCTTGGATTTTACCTAACCTGATGTAGACCCATGGCATTGGAAGAGCCTTCCACTGTTTTCCATCAGCAGTTTCCGGTTGGGACTTGCTGAAACACTGTTGGCAAATGGTGTCAACTTTACCTCTTTGCTCCTGATCACATTTTGAGGACATTTAGCATTGTAGCTGCACCTCTGCTGGAAATATTTTTGCATTCTAAAGCTTTTAATTGGTTCCTGCTGACACCCTGAACTTACTCCATAGTAGTTAAATTTAAGAATTTTGACTAAGAGCCTTGCTAAAAACTCTTGAAGTCCAGTTAAAATTGTTTCAGGTGGATTAAGATTGTGTACAGACTGCTCTTCACAGTACTGTCACTGACAAGTGAGAGACAATTCTACTAAAATTATTTGTGAACCTCTGAGATTACAACTATTAACTCTTTGACAGATCATTGTCCTTAGTCCATCTCTGCAACACAATTAGGTAGCAGATCCAAAATAGAAATGTTGATGGATTATAGGTAGCTCTACTCTTGTTCACGCTGATAGTTTCAAGAGAATAATCTTTACATGAGTTTATTCAAAAAGTAGGTCTTTTTGGAGGTACTCTCAGGATAAGCTTGGGGGCTTCTGTCAGTAAAACCCAGCTCAAAGAAGAGGCTGTGTGTCATTGTTGTTATACACCCAGCACTTGGGTCTATAAGCAATGCATATTGTGAGATTTACCTTTGAAGTGTATGGCTGCTATCAATGGAAAGAAAAGTAATTTCAGTTCTTCTTTTGGCTTTCTTGGGGATCAGCAACCATTTTAAAAAGTTTTATTTTTTGGTTTATGCTATTCCTATTTGCATTCAGTTGGTAAGCAATTTGCAGTTATTTGTACCACTAGGAAAGATCTGTTTGAATGAAAATGTTTTAGTTTGCTTTTCCATGTGTATGTACAGCCATGAAACAAAAGAAGTGAAGAATCAGTATGTTTATTATACCAGTTCTAAAGGGGCTGAGAATTTAGTTGAAATTACTTAGAAGTGAATAGCTGGACCTCAGGATACTGTGTGTATCTGAACTCAACGTATCCCATCATTGATTCTCTCATGCTTTTCTGATACAAACATTTATCAGTGAATTTAAGGATTGTATGGTAGTAGGCAACATGGCCTATAAATTTAAGATCCCACAAAATAAAGCTGTGTATGAAAACCCATACACTTTCAACAGATTTTTGACTCATAGCTTAAAATCAAACAATGTGTGTTTAATAACCTTCCAGTCTGTCATCAAGCTGCTTAGTTGATGTGATTCATCAGATCGTCCTAAGTGGTGGATGTTTTCCTGTGAAATCACTCTCTTAAAAATGGGGGAGGGGGGTATAGTTTTCTGCAACTTTCAAGTGGGCTCTTGATACAGGAAACCCCTTTTATCTCGGGTATGCAGCATCTGTGCATACATAGCATCCAAACCTTGCCAACTGTTGCTGTGGAGGAATTTTTTAGGAGGAGGTATCTGGAAGCAGTGAAGCTGTGATTTCTTGTCCATTCCAAAATGATGTGCTTAACATTTTTGCATCATTGTTAGATTAATTATTTTTGGCTATACATGGTTTCCCATTGCCTTTGGAGTGGCCTTTGCTTATTCACATGTAGCTGCAGTTCGCAGCCAAAACTTTTGGGAGGCTTGCTGCTGCTGTGAAGGTAAGTAGGTACTGGATTGTCATGCCCAAGCAGCTAGAGATATGCCAAAGGTGAAGACAGTATGCAATGCATTTTTTAAAATTGTGTAAGCCACTATAAGAATCTCAATCATGTAGGCAGCAGAAAGGTTGCTGAAAAGACTGAATGTTTTCATTGTCAAGGCCACTTAGGAACAAGGTCACGTATAATAAACTTAATTGTCACTTTCATCTGTTCTTGCTTATTAACAAAGATTGGGAAAGCAGTCTAAATGGCAGCCATCTCTCCTCTTGAAATCCTCAGAGGAAATTATGTTCAGGGTCATATAATTTCCTTACGAACCATACACAACATCCCAAGTGATGTTTACAATCCTTGCAGATGACAGCAGGCTGATAAGCCATGCAGCTGGCTAAGGCAGCCTTTTATTTTGGTTAGAGCTTTTAAATTAAGTCTGACCACAGAGTTTGTGGGTTGATACTGTATAGAGAACTGAAACTAGGAATTTGCTGTTTTCCTTGGAACTACTTGATATACAGAATTCTCAATTTCTATTTTTCTTGCCATGTTTGCTAGTTGAGAAGAATTGTACTTTTTTGAGATGTGAGACAATGCAATGTGTGATCATGTCAAAGTTTTTTTTTCTAGTCTGACTCATACTTGTGTGATGGAGAAGATTGGGGGCAAGAAAACACTTGACACATTAAGTTCATTGAAAAACCTTGACTTGCAGTACACTGACAGTTGTTTTCTGAAATTAATTTGCATATTGAATGTCTTTTTGGTTGTGATCTTGGTAGTTTTTAGTATCTTGGCATTCATGCCCAGTTTTGCAGAACCTGTCTGTATAAAACTCAAATTTTAGTTTCTGGAAACTTAGCTAATACACAAGAGAATGCAAACTGATCAGACAAAATGTCCTCAAACTATCAGAGGTATTCTGTTATTCTGCCTTCAAGACCTTGCTCTTGCAGAGCTGTGACCTGTGTCAAAGAATATAATCCGTTTACTAGAAGAAAGATTAATTGAGTAGTACAGTTTGTCATTATTTTTTCCAGTTTCCACATAGCAGCCAAATGGAGCCTTAAAATTCTGGTGCAAGGAGTCAGTGCTTGAAGATATTTTTCATGTGTGCCCCAACTGCCTGAAATAAGAGTGATGTTACAGCACAGTCCCTATTTAAACCACGTACCTGAAATTTTAAATTGTCCAGTGGTTTCTTCAATGGAATGAAGGATTCCGTGTGTGGTTTGTGGGAGCAGTTGATACTGGAAGAGTGACATATCCATCTTCAACTCTTGCAGTCTGTGATTTTGTAAGTAAAAAAGAAAATAGAATTGATGCAGTACTGGCCAGTGTTCTAATGATAAGTGCATTCATTGTTACTGGTGAAGTCAACATATATAGTATGCAGTAGAACAACTGGTCTATTTCTACAAGTTATTTCTACAAGAGTTCTGTATTTTTTGGAAACAACATGATTGTATTGACCTTCCTTTGTTGAGGTGAAACCAAATCCTATAGTTCTCAAGGGCAGCAGACAGCAACTGGTTTTGTAGGAGAAATAAGCCTTGGGCAAACATCACCCATCAGAAGCTGTAATGTGACTGTACACTGCATTTTGAAGGTCTTAAGAAATTGGTATTCCTTGTCCCTTCTATGTTCCCTCACTTAGTGCAGAAGTATTACATAATGTTTGTAAAAGCTTGTCGGACATGTCCATCCTAATGGGAAAGTCCTTTTTGAAAGCAGTATTTTTAACTGTCTGCATCTAGGATACTAGAGAAGTTTCCATTTAGGATACTGAGAGTATTCCATTTGGTTCAGGTTGGTTGATGTTCTTTAAGAAAACAGCCCAGCAGGGTGCCATGCACCATCTACATGTTCCTGGGTTTCTTGATGAAAGTACATAGATCAGAAAGGTATCATGTTAGAATCTCTTTGAGTCTCCCTGGGTGCATAATGAATCCTTTTATACTAGAATTTAAATATTAAGGTTAATTTTTCATGGGTGTCGATGAACCTTTTTGTTATCTCAGCTGGGAATGAGCTCACTGCCCTGTATAAATGTTATGAGACTTATTAGGGCTATGGTTGTTGCTGTTTAATTGGACAGTGAAATGAAACTTCAGTGTTACCTAAAGCATTGGCTTAGAGTAGCTTTTCTCATTAAGCTTCTGCAGAGGTGCCATTCCACTTGCTTTCCAAATCACACTGTTGATGACAGGGTTCTTAATTTTTACTATGTAATATATAGTGTATACTGTATAATAATTACAGTGTGCTGTTTTCTTTTGTAACCCCTGAGCAAGGAGAAATTACAATTTCCCAGCTGTGTTTAGTAGGATAGGTTTCCTATCTGTTTCCTTAATATGGGAGATAGGTAAGTGAGACCTGTATTTAAGTAGCATAACACTTGCTTTTGTCTCACAGTGACTTCTATTAGAGCAGCTGATAAGATGATTTGCATAAATAGTGACTGCAGAACTGGGAACAAAAATGTGTTGATGGAAATCTCTTTAATTAGTTTGCTTGCTAGCTTATAGAATGTAATTGAAGAACTGTACTTACATTCTAGGTTATCCAGCTGTTTAAAGTACAAACCATACCATGATGCTAAGCACACATGGAGCAGCAGTAGTTTGAATGTTTGTGCTTCTGTGTATGTGCTTTCTAAATGGACTTTTGATCACAAGTGACAGCTGTCCTGACTTTACCAAGGTCCCAGATAGATGTCTCTTCTCTCTACCCTGTGGTGTTGCAGGGAGCACATGGGGTGTGCTGCTGTGGTTTCTTACTCTGAAGGCCACGTGGAACTTCAGCTGCCTAGAGAAAGCTCTGGGCCCTCCCAGAACTTGGATTAGGAACCAAGTTTTGGAAGAATTGAATTGCCCCATTATAAGGCTGCCTCAACTGCTGAGGGCCTAAAAATCTGTTGACTGGCCTGTTGCTTACTGTGTGCAGTTTCATGAATCTCTTAGCTGAGTGCGTGGTGGCAGCTGCTAGAGACTGAAACATGCTGTGTTGTGTCCTTGTACAGTCAAGAACACCAATTTCTGCATCCTCTAGGGAGTTAAAACAAAAGATAGTTATTGGAGTCTTACTGAGAGTTCCCTTGTCGATCAGTAGAGCAAATAGACTTAAGTGTGTCACAGATTTGCAATATGTGAATTCTGAAAGATCCAAGTGTATGTTTTGTTTTGTTTAGCAGAGGTTGGAGCTGGGGGTGATGTGGGGATTGCAACTGTTGAGTGCTGGTGTTGCTGATGGCTGCCTTGCTGGTATCAAAGGCTCAGCTACGACAGTTGGTGCTCTGCATCAGGCAAAATGTTGGTTAGATTATTCCCTCTTATATGTGCAGCTGTTTTCTGGTGAGGCGTGGAGTCAACAGATTGGTCATGTGTCTTTAGTACTGAGTGTTTCCAGGCCTTGTGGCTTAATGAGTTATCCTGAGTCAGTGAACCTGAAGCAGTCGGGGAGTTGGGGGTATTGGCAAGGGCAAACTAATTTGGCTTGAATTTAGCCCGTTGTTTATATATTCTATACAGCTGGTGTGAACTGTCTGCACATTGTTATGCAAATCACACGATGCTTAGTGAGATCTTGTAACTGAGTCATGAGTGAAAACAGGTACTGTTTCAACCAAAATATTTTGATGTTAATATACGTGTGTGTTTGGAAGAACAGAAGACACCGGCTAAGGTTTCTTGTATAAATCAGTGTATCTGAATGATGGGGTAGCATAAGCAATTGCAAAACATTGCATCTGTGAAATACTGTAGTGTCTGGAGAAGTACTTTCCAGCTCTTGGAATGAAGAAGGAAGTTGACGGTGTCTGGCTAAAAGCAACAAAAAAGAAGTGGCAATGGTTGTATATACAGGGAGGGAATGGAGTGATTTTGCTTTCAGGTCTATCGTAAGTGTTTTACATTAGGATGCATACATACGCTTATATGAAGTATATGATTCTCTTTCTAAATTGACACTTGCTTGTAAATTACTTAGTGAGCCATGTCATTTACATCCACTGTTGAAGAATTCTTTACATTTAAGCTGGAACCTAAGAACTGCTATTGGTCTCCTCATGTGTCCCCTATGGTCTCAGTTAGGTCCCTTAACGAGTCACTATGTCTTAAATTTCCTAAGTTTAACAGACTTATTACAGAAACAGAATATTCTGAATTTTGGAGAATGGTTGTTCATGTTGCTGTGTTCAATACATTATGCTGCTGTTAGTAAAATTTGAGAAGGGACTTGTCTGTTGCAGAGCTGGCAGGCTGTGTTGAGGGTCTCGGTACAACCTGCCTACAGACCTGTTCTGGTCTTGGCCGGTGATGTTACTTGAGTTACATAAATTTTAAGTACCAAACAAGCTGTGTTCTCAGCATAAACTGATTTGCATAATACATCAAAATGCTAGGCCAAAGAATCTGTAGTTGTCAAATCTGATTGAAAAGGAAATCTTACCAGCATGAAAGACAGAGAGTAATAAAACCTTTCACTGGTATTTTGTGAAATTTATAAAAATATGATGTAAGAGTTATGTCCAAAAACACAGGACTCTAAAGTGTAAAAAGCTAAGACCAGAAAGGTACTAAGAGCTGTTTCATTTGCCTATCTAGACTTGAGTTTGAGCTAAAGGGCAGTTGGGATATGGTAGGACAATATAAACCAAGAGGTTGTCTTGCTTGTGCTCTAGGAAGGGAATAAGGGTTTTGATTCCATAGTGAAATTGAGGTATGGTTATATTAAATGCAAGAGTTTATTATACATAAACAATTATGTTTGTGTGTAGGGGAAGCCTTTTGGACATTTTGATTCCATTTGGTATTTGGAAATGGCTTTCTGGGGCCCTCAGGATTCCTGAGCAGTAAAAATAAGCAGTAATGGATGTGGTATAACAGGGCTCTTGTAGACCCTGAATACTTCAACACCTGCTTACATACATATATAAAATTGCTAATAGCAATCTTTAAACTGCATTTTTCTTTACAAAGCAGATCACTTTATCATGAGTCATCTGCTTAAATCTGACTTCCTTCAGCCTGCAGAGTGCATGTTGATACAGTAGAGTTTTCATTTTAGGGCTCCATAGACTTTTTACAAAGGCGCAATTGAAAGCCAAGCACTGGCTGTCTGCTTTAATGGAATGCGTGAGTTAAGGCAATTTCCTGTTGCAGGGAGAGAAACCTTAAGTAGATTTACCGAATGTGACAGGAGATGTACGCAAAAAGCAAATTATTTAGTGCTTTGGAACAAGACATTATGTTGCTTTGGAATATTTGACTGAATGACATGTTACATAACAGGTAATTCTGCAGAGTATTAAATATGTCAGTTTGGGGCAAATTATCAACACAAAGGCAGTTTTCTTGTGCTTCTTTTACATGTTGGATGATAAGGCATATCAGACAAGACTCTGTATTGTCCTGTACCTGTCCAATTTCTCCTTCTGATGGGAATGGAGAAGCACGACACTGTGGTAAAGAAAAGTGTATCCAATTGTATGTAGTACTTCAATAAATGTTTCTCCATTGTTCATGGCTTGGCGGCTGTAACAGTCCCTTTTAATGGCAGGCTTGTTTACAGCGTCAGCTGTCGGAGCACCAGGTTGCTTTTGAACCAGGCTTTTGTTACTCTTTTTTTTTACTCCTGTGAAAGGATTTTGCATTTACTTAATTCCAGGGAAATAATTTCAGGGATTTGTTTTTTTAAATAAAATTACTAAATAGCCTGTGTGTGGCTTGGCTAAACAGCAGCTAGTAATTCACAAGAATTGACAAGCTTTAAACACCAAAGTTGTGGAGGCTTTCTCTCACGTAGTACTGCTCATAAGCAAGAGTGGTCCATTGAAATAGAGAGGTGGCGTGGAACAAGGAAAATGTCCTTAGCTTGTGGCTGGCCTTGAGGGAATTAGTTGCAGTACAACAGTCCATTTATAAAATTAAAATGAACAAACAAGCAGTAAAAGATGTGGGGATAAAAGCGTCACAGTAACCTACAGTGAAACAGAGTACGTGTACGGGTGGAACACACAGGATATGAGACATCTTTTGCCACTTCTGTTTGTTTAAAACCTTAGCTAGAAAGTTAAAGCTCTCGTTTGTTCTTGCCTGTCCAAGGATTTGCTAAATGTTACCATTTTGAAATTGATGGAAAATTTGAGTCTGAGAAAGGATTTGTCAAAGGTGTTTTCTGTTCTCTTTTTTTAAATAGGAAAAGATTACTTTAGGAGTAAACACTCTGCTGTTTATTTCTGTTTTTTCAAAATGAAAAACAGGGTGACTGTTCAAAGGTAATTTTGCGGTCATCTGTTACAAATCACTTTCATTTGAGTATTACTTTGCTGTATATGGCATGAATTCCTTTAATTGAAAAAATTGCCAGCTTCATCTTCCTCTTTCTTGTGTAGCTTTGAGCACTTTGAGCATTTTTTTTTTGTATAGGCATGTGAAAGATGAATGCTATAGCAGTATCCTGGTAGAATTTTCATCTTTTCAAGGAAACCTAGTACTTAAAGAAAATTAAAGCCACAGATGTTTGCTCATTGGGAACTGTTTTTCTATAGTTAGATTTATTTAACTATGCAGGCAGAAAAGAGAGGATGGTGCTGGGCTTTGAGATCAAAGGCAAAGAAGGCTGTCAGTCTCCCTGGCTCCATTTGGGGTCTTGCCAGTGGCCCAGAGGAGTGATCCTTCTACTCAGGGGAGCCCACCCCAGGAATACTGGGTGTAGTTTTGGGCTTCCCAGTACAAGACAGATACAGGCACACTGGAAAGAGTTCACCAAAGGGCTGTAAGCTTATGAAGGGATTGGAGCATCTCCCCAGTCTGGAGACAAGAGGTCTTGGGAGGGGGAAATTAGTGTAAATAAGTACCTGGAGTGAAGGTGTAAAGGAGACAGAACCAAACACTATCGAGTGGAGCCCAGGTACAGGACCAAAGGCAGTGGGTCCTGAACATCAGGAAATGCTTTCTGTACCTCAGTGGTGATTGAGTGCTGTCACAGATTGTGTGGGATGGTTGTGGAGTCTCCATCCTCAGAGGTACTCAAAAGCCTGAACATGGTCCTGGGCACCCTGCTTGAGGGGGGAGGGGGGTTGGATGAGATGACCTTCAGAGGTCTTTTCCAACCTCAACTATTCTGTGATTACAAAGGTGCATTTTGCTGTCAGTTGAATTGAACCATTAAACAAGGAGAGGTTTGTTATCCTGTTTGTGTTTGTTGCCTCAAAGCAAAAGAAAGCTCGAAGAAGTGATAGCTTTCCAAGGAAGAGAACTCATCTCTTTTTTTATCCACTTCAGTTTTTTAAAAGCTTGAAATTACCATATTTGGCCTAATCTAAGGTTATGCCATGTGAAATGATGCTCCTTTTGAAAAGAGGAGTCTTCTGATTAATATGTAATTCCAGTATGGATAAAATTGCCAACTTTAGATCTGAGGGTACCAAAGCAGGTACCTAAAACCAGGTTTGGTAGTTTCAAGTGTGTAATCTGCAACATGTATCCCAGTGTTCTTCAGAGCACTGAGAGGGAGTGGTGGTGGTGGTTGTACTGACAGCTCTGCAAGAGAGTTATCTTGTAAGGCAAAGAAGTGTTTTAGTTAAGAACTTCCCAAAATGTTGAGATGGATGGCAGTCCTTCATTTTTTCGTGTGTTGTTTTTTTTTTCCTGTGAGATGTGCATTATAAACTAAAGTTGCTGGTTTGGTTAGAACTGGGCAAGGGAGCATTTGAGTGCTTGTTTGTTCAGGCTGAGCAGCATTATTTTGACTTCAGCTCTCTGGGAGATAATGAGAAGTGAGCTGTCTGCGCTAATACTTGCTTGGTTTTATGATGTAAAGAAAAGAGAACTGTCATGTTGGTAGGGTTTTTTCCTTCCTTTGCCTTGTCATGGAAGTTCCAGAAGGAGAAAAGGACTACAGCACTTTGTGACCTGATCATGAGTGTAAAAGCAGGGTAGGTTGTCATCTATGTGTCCCCCTTCTTTGCCTGCTTTTCCTCCTAATACCTTTCTCTGGCACTCCAGAAATATTTTGAAACCTGAGCTGCAGTGAGTTGTAGTCACTTACTATGTGTAGTTTGAATAAATGCAAACTATATTTAGCATTACTAGAGCACAGTAAACAGCATGTTATAGGAAGGATGTCTTAAGCTAACTGGTAAGTCATTCCTCTGTGCCTGAAGCAATGTATTTCATCATTCCTGATGAGAGTTTTCAACCATTTTGGCTCTTTATATGCCTGTCGAGTATGTGTTCTCCATCAGGGTGTAACCTGCCTCTAAAAATTATCTATTAAAATGTCTTCTGATTAACAACATGGGAAATAAAACATGGGAAAATAAAATGGTCATGAACCCGAAGTCAAACCTTGATATACAGAAACCCGATTTATATAGAAACTACTTTGGGGCTGAGGATCCATTTTGTAAATAGTGACTATTAAAATGACCCATATTATATTTGAAGCCTTATGAAACTCATCTGCCAGAGAGAGCCTGATTCTCCTGTTACGTGTTATAGTTACAGGGGACTAATGCACATACCCTAACACATAGGAAAAGGTAGGGTAAATTGTCTTTTGGGTTTCTATAGCAGGCAGTGCTGTGGAACTGTAGCTTCCTGTTTGTCTGACTATTGCTGGAGACGTTAATTAAGATATTGCTTGATATAACATAAATATTTCAGAGGTAGGCAAGGGATTCTTAGTGCTCTCTGTTCAGCTATAATTCCCAGTAGTGCCTTTTACATTCTTGTGGCTGTCTAAATTTGTCAGCTCAAACTCTGCCAGAAACTTCAACTACACAAAAATCACAGTTTTGTTCCTTTTGACATGTATGTTTATATTAACTATACCATTGCTTCTGTAAATTGATCCAAGTTGGTTTTTCAAAAACTAAAATATCTCAATTAATTAAAAAAGACCCATTTTATTTTCATAACTCTATAAAAAATTCATGGTTTTGGTAACTCACATGGTGAGGAGGAAGAATCCTGCTGTTGCATGACTAAGTCTTGTGAATGTCCCACCCTACCTGAAGCATACTGGTGGTCTCATCTCAGTTCCTAGAGCTCTGCTGACTGCTAGCCTCAATCTTTTGATCTTTTCAATTGGCATTTGCAGTTGAAAACCTAAATAACAAATCTGTGGAGAATAAGGGGCCCTGACACTACCACTCTCTCGCACCCATCACATGAGGTGAAGTTCCATCAGCGTGGGGGCTAAGCAATTAATTTGGTAAACACTTAAAGACTATTTGAAAACTATTCATAAACTATGTCTTCTTCAGCCATCTTGCTCCTCACTAAAAATAAACATCCTACCATGTTCCAGAAAAGATTCTCTAATAATGAATTTATTTAAATAAATAACAGGCACTTGTCATGGCTTTTGTTATTAAAGGCATTCTTACTGTTCGGGTTTTCACATGTACTTAGTTGAGTAACTTTGATAACTTCGGGTTTCTTCTTCAGAGATTTCTTTCAACTGTCCATTTTCTGGATGTGCCATGACTTTGTCTGTAAGGACTATATTGAACATAACATTCTCACCATACAAATGCTATGGGGTTGAAGACCTGCAGTTTTCTGTACCTCCCAACAATTCAATATCACTTTGTCAATGTTGAGTTCATGTTTGTCACAGTTACATGAATAAATGCTTTGATAGGCTGTCTCCCTCTTCATCCTCAGAGCCCCACTCTGAAGTACTTTTTTGAGTAGGAAAATACATCAAAAGCTTTGTACAATAAAAGTTTTCTGAGTGAAGAATTGCACTTCACTGTTTGTGATCTTTCTTGGAAGTGCATTATTTAAATGGAAGCTTGCACTTACCTCATAGAACAATGAAATAAATTTTAAAGCAACTAGCATATTTTTAAATGTACAATAACATACATTTAACTTGAGCTTTTCTGTAAATTCTTTACAATAGGCATTCTTATTAATAAAGAGTATGCTTTCTATTTAGCTGCAGTATAGTGGGGATAGAAATGTCCCTATGCAAGACATTGGGAACTTTGCCTCGTGTGATGGATGGGAGAGAGTGGTAGTGTCAGGCCTTCTTATTCTCCATAGATTCGTTATTTAGGTTTTCAAGTGCAAGAGCTAATTGAAAAGATGAAAAAAAAGATTGTGGCTAGCAGTCAGCAGAGCTCTAGGAACTCAGATGAGACCACCAGTATGCTTTAGGTATGGTGGGACATCTTCATGTCTTTCTGTCACTGTCCTGTGGTCCCTCTCCCTGTTGCCTGTCCTAAGTAGTGTGCACCACCAAAAGTCACTGCAGTGGGAAGCTTCTTGTACTGGAATGCATAGATGTTACATGGAAGGGTGGAATGAGCTAGAAATATCTTGCAGTACTGCCACAACTGTATGGCTCCAACTAGTCCTACATCTTCAGACTCTTCATCTTGATAAAATTCTTGAGAGCTTTTGAAAGTAAGCACTACTGTGTTTGAAAATGATGGTGGCAACTCATGGGAGGACTGTATCTGTCCCCACTACTGCCAGTTCACCAGCAATTCTTTAGAGATCTTGCATCAAACCCAGCTCTAGATGCTCAATAAGCAGCCTAGTCTCCTTCAGAATCAACTGCATTCAAAACTAAGCAGAACAGTTTGGAACCTGATGGGAGTTCCTAAGCTTAGTTAGAAGAGCTGAGTGCCTGAACTGTGCAGCAGATAAATGGCTTATTATCAGGTTGAAGGTAAGTCTGAGGAAAGCCTTTATCCACTCTTGAAGAAAGCGATTTTGTTTCTCTGAGCTATGACTGCAGTACCTGTATCAGGTGCCTGTCTGTTTTTCCCCACAGAAGTGCTTGTGCTGGATGCTCCAGATGTGTTTTGGCAGAACCAGGCTAAGCAGGCTCCAGGCTCAAGGGCAGTCAAAAGTCACAGCTAGATATAATTTCTGTGTTGGGGAAGCTGGCCTTGTCCTGTCCTATTCCCTTTATATTAAGGGTCTGTGCTCTGAGACCAGAAATTTTCCTAATCTATGCTTCAGTGTGGTTGGTGACACAGTAATGAAGCTATGTGCAGCTTGTTTTTTTCATGATGTTCAAACTAGCAAGATAAGGAATAGTGAATGCATTTGTTTCAGGAGTAGTTCCTAGGTACTACTCTCCTGCTGCCTAAACTGGAGAAACTTCCACAACATGTATGTACTTGTTGCACCTTCCCAGACAGAGAGACACAGACTGAAGCGTTTTAAATAATATTGACATTTCTGACTGAATGGCACTTGATCCTCTATGCTAGTTCTTGTTGTTTGTTGGTGGGTATTTTTCTTCTCTCCATGAATCCTGTTGAGTTTTTATTCCAGCCAATTCTTAGGTCTGCAGCTCTCAGTATGGTGGCTGTGGAGAGTTCATAGAGGATTTTTGTTACAACTTGGTAAGCCTGTTTATTTCAGGAAGTCTTTATCCTTGTTTATTTCAAGAAATAGAGAGGTCATACGGCTTCTGAAACTACTTCAGCTGAAGTGTATTGAGGTAATTTATAACAGCCTAGTTTTGGTATGACTGTATAGGTAAACATAAGCCAAGTAAATACCATTTTATTAAGTACACTTAGGTTAGATCAGATGTCTTGACAAACTACATATCTTAAACACAGTAATACTTATAACGTCATCTGAACCCACAAGATGCTAAAATATTTCTTCTAAACATCTAATTTTGAAAAACAAACCACTTACTGTTGAATTTTATATTTTGCCTGAGCAGCAATGAGGTAAGACTTACAGACTTTTCCATGAGAGCCTTATTTGAGCACTAGAGTATTGGATGTAGCAGCAACCTGCTAGAGATAACCTGCAAGCACCCGGAGGTGAATGCCTCTCAAGCCTATTTAGGCTGTGTATCTCCATAACTTGCTAAAAGCCTTTATATGAATAAGAAATACTTTCATTTACGGGAAGTCTGAAGGCCATGTGGTGCTAAAAGCATCAGCTTTGCCTGGCTGTCGCTTTCTGAATTTCACAAATAGCCTTGATAGCCTTGGCAGTCGCTTTCCTATATCAAAGCCCTGTGGCATTCCAAGTAACTATTGATTTGAACTTAACTGATTTGCCATTTCCTCTTCAGTATACACTTATTTCAGAGAGAAAACTAAGCAAACTTGAAGTGCACAAGTGCTTCCTTGAAATGGTGAGGGAAGAGAGAATGACTTCTACTTTGTAGTTTATTTAATGTATTTATGGGCTGTCAGTGCATTGCAAGGACATGTTTTGTATGTGACTGAAATTTTTTTTCAACTGTTTTCTCACACGGTTCAAAAATGGTATTAAGTTGGTATTAAGTCAGTTCAAAAGTGTTTTGGGAGTTTGTTCAAGTGTTTCTGCAGGTACAGCTCTGGTTTTTAAGTGTTGGAAGTTGAGGCCCATTTTCTCTTTTCACAGGACTGCTAGCTCTGTATACAAGAGGCCTCACTTTCCAGAAAAGTCTTAAAACAGTTATGTGGACTACTTAATAACAAAGACTTTAACTAATAAGGAGTTATTTACAAATGCAGGAAACTTAGGGGATAAGTTAGTTTTACGATATTTCCTTGACTTGTTCTATAACTGTCAGGCAAGACCATTTACTCTCTGTACTGCAAATATGGTTTCTGCCAACAATGTTTCCAAAAAGTGGCTGGCCTAGTGCCAGCACCATTATCCTGTCATTATTCTGACAATAAAGAAATGCAGATGTGCCCAAGTTCATACTGCCTGAAACACTGGAGAATTAAGAATGATCAAAGTACATCTGATAGGATTTTGGCGCAACCTTATCTCGGGGGAATCTGGAGGGGAGGGTGGGGTTGGTTCAGCTCCCTTCTCATCAGCTTATTGTATTTTAAACAATGCTGGTTCACTTCTGTTGGTCATGGAGCTAGTGGCAAAAATGGACTTTCAGGTACTAAATGCATTGATTTTAATGAAAATGTTGTTTCATAGAATGGGAAGTTTTCCCAAATAATGTTGTCTTTTGAAAAGTCTGTATGCTTGTAACTGAATTGCTCCTGAAATAACCAAGCATTATAGTAAATGGGAAATGGTGTGACATCCTTATCCATACTGGAAACTTAGATATCTTAGCACAGCTAGTGTTTCTTAGCTCTTCAGAGTGTCTGGAAGAGTTCAGTGCTAGGACTCAGGTTTTTGAGGCCTTGCTTTGTACCTTTCTACTTGCTGGAGATTGCTCATACCACAGTTTAATCTAGCTGAAGATGCTTGACTTAAACTTTGAATCTCTTGAAAGATTCAGCATTGGAGCAAAAGTTGTTTCTTTGCACAATAAAGTTTATTTTAATGTTTTAAATACCTTGAGGTCAAGGCTGTGTGACTCCATCTGACTTTGCTCTTGAGGCAATGCTGTTCTAAATAGTAGGTTATATTTCACTTGATGTGACTAGTTTTCCCTGCTTGCACAGAAAATTCTTCTGAGCAGTGAATTGTTGAAGATGTATGGGCAGTAGTTTTGAGCCTTAGCTGGCCAGCAGTGACATTTTGGAAGACCTGAGAGAGAACAAGAATTGATCTAGACAATAGCACTTCTAAAGTATGACATGTGATGTAGGTCTGATGCTGCTCCACTACATGTGAGCTAAACCAGTGTCCCCAGCATGGTGGAGCTGAGGCCTCTGTGTAATATTTGACACTGATGAGCATCTTGGCTTAGGTGAGGGAAACATTCAGTATCCCTCTGGAAGAGCCTGTTGTCTTCTTGTCTTTTAGCTTGTTTTACATCTGGGAAACATGAGAGAGACTCAAATGAAGTAATAATCTTGGGAGAAGAAACTGTGGTGAAGTTTTCATAGCAGCATGCCTCAGCCAATAATTCTTCTAGGCCTTTTGATTCCCAAAAATGGCTTTACAGAGATGCCTTTTACAAACCTCTGCATGTAACCCCTGATTTATATCTACTGCTTTAATCAATAGTCACATCTTCCCAAAGTATCTACTTGGCTGGAAATATTGAATAAGTAATAATGGCGCTGAAAGAAGATACTTGATGTATTAGTAGGGGAAGAAAAACCTCCCCCACAAACACTTTACCCATTTAATTAGGCAGAAAATGGGTTCTGTAGATTGGTTATTCAAAAAGGCTTTTTATTAATGTGATTGTTATTCCATTAGTAATTGGATTGAGAGAAGTTCTCTTGAGTCTGCAAAGAAGGAAGAGAATACAGATTTTAATACTTGTGTTTTTGTGTATAAACAATTAGAGCTTAGATTGATTTACATAATGCTTTCTTGGTTTTTAAATGCAGTGGAGAGAACCTCTCCATTATTTATCTCTTGCTGCAGGGTGGGGCTCACAGTTTTAATTGTCTTACAAACCACTTTCTAGAGCTTTGTATTAGCAATGAAAGATCTCATGTAGTTTCTTGTTCCCTATAATTTCTTAGTTTTCAGCTACAGGTGTTAATTATTGAGCTCTTCGTGGAGGTGGCTGTGTACTTCATTTAAGGAAATTTCTTTAGAGGTCATCTGTAAGTCATTTTGAGTTCCTTTTGGAGATTCACTTTTGCCAAGATTGACATTTTGTTGAGAAATTAGGTGACAGAGAGGAGTGCCAAAAAAAATAGCATGGGATGTCTCTCCTGACTGTCCAACGTGTGTAAAACCTTGGAGAGAGAGAGAGCATTTCTTGCTAGTCATTTTGACCACTGTCTTCCTATTGTGGTTTTTATCTTTTCCCATCTGTGAGAGGAATTTGATAATAGCTGTGTTTAAAAATTGTTTGACATTTTGGTTATGTCCAAGATGGCTCCGTGCAAAGCAGTCTTGGATGTTTGAAAGGGTTTGCTCTCTTTGCAAAGCTGCTCTGCTGCTGGTTCCAAAACTAGCACTTCTCTTCTCACAGTCCTGCTGCTGAGCTCACATGTGGTATCCAGAACATGTGGTCTGTGCAGGCTGTATTCCCTCTTCCCTCCTAACTCGGTCTCCTAGTATAGGAGCTTACATAGTCTGTGCATGGGCAAAGAAAAGCAGCTACTTACTGACAAGTGATGCAATCTGTCTGCCATGGTGTTAGCACTAAGGCAGTGTCCTGATTCATCAGTATATTTTTGTATGGGTGTGTTTCATATGCTATTTTTATAAGTGCAGGTACAAAGAACAATAACTTTACAAGTCCAGAATTGGAATCCTCGCGTATTGTTTGCTTCATTCTCTAATGTTGTTACGGTATCACAGAATGGGTCAGGTTGACTGACAATGGATCATCTGCTCAAGCAGGGTCATCCTAGAGCATGTGGCACTGGATTGTGTCCAAATGGTTCTTGGATATCTCCAGTGATGGAGAGTCAACACCCTCTCTGGGCAGTCTGTTCCAGTTTCTGGTCACTTGCACAGTAAAGAAGTTCTTCCTCATGTTTAGGTGGAACCTCCTGTGCATCAGTTTGTGCCAGTTGGCTCTTGGCCTATTGCTTGGCACCACTGAGCGAGAGCCTGGTGCATCTGATGGACCCTCCCTTCAGATACTGAGAGACATTGATGATGTCCCCTCTGTCATGTCTTCTCAAGGCTGAATGGGCCCAGCTCTGTCTTTCCTCATAAGAGAGATGCTTCAGTCACATCTCTGCTGGACCCGCTTCAGGAGCTCCGTGTCTGTCTTGTCCTGAGGATCTCAGAACTGGACATTGTACCCCAGATTGTTTCTCAGCAGGGCTGAGCAGAGGGGCAGGATCCCCTCTCTCGACCTGCTGGCCCCCTGGGATACCATTGGCTTTCTTGGCCCCAAGGACACAGTGCTGGCTCAGGGGCAGCTTGTCCACCATGACCACCCTCTGTCCCAGCTCTGGAGAGCTGCTTTCCAGCAGTCACTCTCTGCCGCTGGTCACGACCCTCTGGGATCAGCCATTCAGCCAGCTCTCCATCTGCCTCACTGTCTGCTCCCACAGTCCACCCTTCTGACCTTGCCTGTGACTGTTCTGTGAGAGACAGTGCTGAAACAGGCCTTGCTGAGGTTGAGGTAGACAATATCCACTCTGCCCTCATCTCTCCAGGTAGTTGATCATAGAGAGGAAATCAGGTAGGTGAAGCATGATTTACCTTCAGTGGCTACGTGCTGGCTACTCCTGATCATCTTCTTGTCATCCCTGGGGATAGAGACAGCCTCAGAGAAGAGGGGATTCAATCAAGCATTGTTTCCACTGTGCTTTTAAATTCAGACCCTCATAGTAGTGAGGAAGGAAGAGGTAATAAGCACTGAGTTCTGAAAAGTCTGTCATGTCTGTGGTGAGAGCTGGGGCTGCAGAGGAGGCAGGATAGCTTTATAGCAACCTCAGCAGCATTGTGGATGTCTTTGTCAGTTCATTTGCATTGGGAGCTAAATGCCTGGGAATACATTTTACATATGCAGAAAAAACACCAAACAGAAAATAGCAATCTTCAAGTCTTGAAGGAAAAGAGGATTACTGCATATGTAGCTTCTCAATGCTTGTGGCCTAATTTTTTTTTACCACTTAAAGCGAACAAATCTGGTTTTATACTACAATGTGTAGCTTAATCTTAGAGGAGTTTGAGTTGAAATAAATCTGGCCCTTCTTGTAGACAGATACCACATTTACTAACCTCCAGTTATCCAGAGCGTTGCGGGTTAGCCAGGACTGCTGACCACCAAATCACACCTCAGAAGTGATGGGGGTCTCTTAGTGACAAACTGACTAGTATTTTGGTAAAAAGATTGCTGCATTATATTTTATTCATTGTTCTCATTAGCATCTTCATGTGATATTTTTATTGTTACTGAATCTTAAATGGTATTAAGCTTTGCTGGTTTTTACTAACCAGAGAAATCTTGCTACCCTTCAGGGATTAAGGTGTTTTTTCAAGTCATGGTAAATATTTCAAATCACTTTTCACTTGTGATGTAACCTGTTTTTTAAATGATGATAAAAGAATTTTAAAAAACCCAAACTTTATGAACACAATAATTTTAGCTTTCAAGAGTTCTGATTTCAAGGCAGAAAGTCCAGTCTTGTCCAGCTGAACCTTAAAAAGCTGTCCTATTTTTTCTGTTTCCAGTGGGTGGTAGGCCCATATACATTAGAAAATAGATCAGGTCACTTCTATCTCAGCAGCATGCTTCGCATGTCCTGTTGTAGCTTCTAGTTCAGCAATAAACCTGAAATGCTGCTAGCAAGTATCTAATGACTTGCCCCCAATCAAGACATTTGTAAGATGGAATCCCCGAAGTATAAAGGTTATTTTGACTAAGAAAGTTACTCAGAAAATTGTTTTTTACTTACACTGATGGCTCAGTTTTCATTTGTCCAGATCTTTGTCTCTATATGAATACAGATGTATAAATATGTATTTAGTGTGTGCATGCAGTAAATTTTCACTAATTTAGACATTTATTATCCATTTGAGAACTTCCTGCCTTGAAAATATTTCTAAGTTTTTTTGTAAGTAAGTAAACTTAAATATTTAAAAGATTAAGTTCTAGAAGTTATCACAGGCATCTTGCTTTTGTAGTTTCACTTCTTCCTTTCTGTTCAGTTGGAATTCACTTACCAGAGCTGCATTTGCTGTTTCTCCTGCACCTTTGATATACTCTCACGCACACCATTGCAATCTCATAGTAGTTTTCTCTATAGAAGGACTTGAGACGAATAAAAAATCTGCATAATAGTGTACTGTATGTCATCAGTTCAGGTTTTTCACTGCTAACTGGATGACCAGTCTGACCTAATCTTGAAAATCTTGATCCTGACAGAAGTACTGAGCTTTTGAACTTGGAACAAGGCTTAGTTTGAAAAAGTATGACCAGGTATCAGGTCTCCCATTGCTTCCCAGAAAAGAAGTCAATTTTAGGAGGTATATGTAATGTCAAGACTTGTTAGTACTTTGCAGCAAGCCTGACTTAAATTTTAAACATGAACTTCCATTAGAATATTTAAAAACCACTAAAAAGGAGAATAAAAGAATAATTTGCCTTTAATAATGGCTGGACGTGGAAGAGGTTAGAATTTTCCCATTTTTGGCACATTGGTTGAATTAGTGAACCTTAACTACTTTCAGTAGACTGCTTCTAGTTGTAGATGTGCTAGCAGCTAAAACCTTTCTCTTGCATAAAGAAATGCAGATATATTTGACTTTTTAGTATTAATAACACTACTTCCTCAGTGTTTGACTTGGATGAATAATAACCAAGGACTAACTGCAAAGTATCTTCTGATTACCTATGGCGCTCTGAAAGCACGGAGTGCTCTTAGCAGTGTTGTGTAAATTAATGCCATAATTGCATATTCCAGATGCATGATTAAGACAAGTTTTTTGAATAGTGAGCAAGATGATGACCAGCAGATGCACCTTCATCCAGGCCCAGATGCTGTTCTGACTCTCTGACATGGCCTGAGATCTCCATGGAAAAGCAGATGATGTTGTTGGAAAGAGGGGAGTTATATCCTATTCTGTGTTGGAAAAATTCACCCTGCTTTCAGCCAGAATGGGTTGCAACTGTCTAGCTCTAGATGAATTGCAGATTTGCATCAATAAAAAATTAATGACTTGCAGCTCAGTCTAAATTAAATATTTAAACTTCTCCATTGTGCCCCAACTTTATTGTTGGAAGAAGAACTCCAGTGTTTAAAGTTTGTCATTTGTATTGGGCAGGACCTCTCATAAAATACTCAATTTTTATGTGAAGAGGTTTAATTGCCTTATAGATTTCAGAATTAAAAGCCTTACTCAATTAGCTATTTGCTAATTCTGTAATGTGCACCAGAGCTGAGACAACTACAGTTTTACTAAAAATAAATAATCCTTCACAATTCCAGCTGGACAGTATCTGGCAGTCCTACTTTTGAAACCATGAGCCATGCTAAGAGCAAAGTATTTTTGTAGTAAACTATTTCTCCTCATGTTATCTTCTGCCACTAGCAAGAAAAGGAATTTGTACATATTTATGGAGGCACAAATGAGATCCTCAGTTAGCTTAGGATAAATTACAGGTTTGATGTATTTAGGAAATAAACCAACTAGCTGTACATGCTTCTGCAGGTGTGTTTTACTTTTGTTCTTCACTAAAAGATTGTGGTGATGCATGCAAATATTCTATTTAACATTTCATGTAACTTTAAAGGTAAGAGAGCTTATGTTTGTAGTGTTACTGAACTGTTAGCATTACTGTCCACTTGTTGTGTAACCAGAAGAGGGGGATGGTTTGAAATAAAAGAACAAGTGTTACTTACTCACCAAATTCTTTTGTTGTACAGACAGCATATACATTGTGTTTTTCAAAGGAAGATGTAGCTCAGTAAGATATGGGAATACTCTTGGAGATGCTGGTTTTGAGGTGTACCACTTAGAACCTATCGTGTTTAGTCAATATTTAATGTACTTTTTTCTGGCAGAGAGCACTTGGAAGGTTGTAGGAAGAAGCTCAGTCTTAAACCAAATTACATTTTTCCAAGTAAAACGTAAGCAACCTTTAGGTTTTAAGAATAGAGAGAGAAGCATTTGAATGCAAAGTGCATTTGGCATATTTTATAATCAGGTTCATTTGGCAAAGATGTGTCTTGAGTAACTTAAAATTGTGGTATCAGGTTACTAAACTGCTGACATTTTTTCTGACCTTTGCTTTGGTTTCCATAGTTATGCATATTTACTGTTGCAGTTCCATATGGGGCAGCTCTGAACTGCAGTGTATAAGAACATCTGGTTATGCAAACCATTGTTGATGGAGGGAGAGGGATGCAAGTAAATTTTGTGTACTAAAAGACTTCTGCCTTGAACAAAAGCTTTGCATGTGGAGTTCAAGCATAGAATGAATTTTATTTCTTTTTTTTTCTCACTTAAAACGTTTTCTGAAATAACATGTGGTTCTCATTGTATAGGTCTCCAAATGTTTTATTCTTTCTTTAACATACATAACTACCTAAAAACCAAGAAACAAAATGCTCATCATCTCCCTAATCCCATTTTTAAGACTTCAGTTTTTTCTGGAGAACAGAAGAATAGAAAGGGCTTGGAGAATGCCAGATTGCTGAACTTCTAACCACGTAATGCTGGGATCTGTAAATTAAACCTGTCTGTTAAAAGCAAAGCCCTTTGGACTATATGAATATCAAAGTATTACTGTGGAGTCATGAAATAATCATGTAGGTAGAGGAGAGCAATCAGGTTTTACCTTGATTAGCTCCAAGGGAAATGCATTTGCTCTCTGGGCAGTGATTAGTGTGTCTTCTGGAAGCACAGGGGCACTTGTTTCATGTATGAACCACTAATAATCGGATCTTTTTGAGTAGGAACTATTGCAGGTTTCACAGAGTGGTAACAAGCTGTATGTACATTCTGTTCAGGTGGCTGTGTCTTCCCAGCTGAATGACTGTAAGGAACCTTTAATTTGAAACAGGTTACCTAGTACTTAAGGGAAAGCTGCATGTGATATATTAATTAGAATTATGTACATATTTGATATTTATGTAATGCTCAGGATATTCTTTACTGTGGTAACCAAGAGTGGTGATTTTTTATTTTGGTTGGTTATAAGACTCTTCTGGAATCTCTGTATCAGCTTAAGGGTAGCATAATTGAAGTGTTTAATACATTAAAAAATAGATAAAAATAATACTCTTTTCAAGCAATAAAGTTGACAAGCTGTTGCAAAACATGAAGTGCTGCATTGTTGAATATCTAGCTAAATGTAGGTAAGTACATCTAAATAGTGACTGTCTTGGATTTAAACAGATCTGTTCTTGATCATGTGGAAGAGTAAAGAAGAAAAGGGGGATGGCAGGTAAATATCAAGATTCAAGACTTCTGAAAACAATTTTCTCTCTCCCTCTTTTGTCTAAATTGTAGTGTGCGGTGGGAGGCTATTAAGGAAAAATACATAGTAGTTTTTGTACAGTCTTGGGGATTACATCTTGTTGTATCATCAACACAGCTGTTACATTGCAATACTGTGTCATGATTACATTTTATAGGAGGGGAAAAAGAATTAGATCAAGTGATCCTTTAAGCTCCCAAGGGCTTAACATTCTGTTTTAAGACCTGTTACAGCTTTATATAGAAATAAATAAAATTTAAGTAAATATAAATAAATATAAACAAAAAAGAATAGCTGTTTAGTATTTACATTGCCATCTTAATGAGTTAGGGGAATATGAGAACCCAAAATAGAATGTTCACAATTTACAGAGCATTAAATCTAGGGTGTATAGAAGTTAATCTGGAGTTAGAGAAGCCTATATGGCACTTCTGACTTGAGAAAGATTTTTAAGCCTTTCTGGGATGATTGGAACAAACTGAACAAAAAAAAAAATCAGGGTTTTTTTATCATTTAGGTTTTTCTTGTTTTCGTGATGCAGTGCTAGAGACTCAGCAGGGCTAGAAAATACAATGGTGGTGAGGATGAGTAGTTGTAAAAGCTTTGCTTTAGAGGCTAAAATAACACTTGCTATATTATCCATTGTTGGGAAAAGGTTTAATGAGCTGGCATCACCCATACCAGAATGTAATTTTTGAAGTTAAGTAGGGAATCAAAGGAAGTATCCCAGTTTAGAGATGAGGTAAAGGAGAGTGCTCTGAAGAGAGGATGGAGGTACATGGGGAAAGAGGAGGAAGTGCAGGGGTATAAAGGGTGTGGTCTTTTCCTGCTGCCAGGTGTGTGGATTTCAGGGAATCTAGGAGTACTGAGAGTTGCAAGTCAAACAAAATGCAGAGATTTTATTAATATGCTTTTATTCCAAGGTTTTGATTTCAGGGTACTGATAAATCTACTGGATTTAACTGGTTTGGGTTTTGCTAATGAACTTCAAACCTGTGCTCCTGAAAGCACTCATATGTGGTGCAGTCTCAGCTGGACCAACAGCAATACCCTGAAGACTGTGGCTTGAATTTTTACTTAGAAACCAGCAAATTGGAAATGATTTGGAGTTTTCATGCCTGACATGAGAACTGCAGGAAGATACTGTGGCAAAGCTGTGTTGATAACCAGGTCAGTGCTGAACCATGTAGCACTTGAAGGTTATATTGGTCGGCAGAATTTAGTTATGGTACAGGGAAAGTATGTCAAGCATAGAGCTTAATGGGATGAAGAAGAGAAACAACTGCACAACGAATCAACCTACCAAAATATGTGAAATCATCAAAGTGGACTTTTGCATATTAAAAAACAAAACTGCATGTTCTCCTGTGCAATTTAAGCCCTAGTGGTTTGAGTCTCACTCAGTTTCCTTCATGGTTTTCCTCATTGTGAAGGCCAGATAATGTTTAATTGTGGCAGTGGTCCTAATAAATGTCAATCTGATGTCAATGATTTGTTTTTAAATAAAATATGAAAAAGGATCTCCTCCAAAATTAACTGTACCTAGTGATTGGGATGTTTAGATTTTTGTTGCTAGCATATAGAAAAAAGCAAAAGGCAGGACAAATTTAACACTTAATTTACTTATAAATCATTCAGCACCAACAACTCAGTTTTGTTGCTATTAAGATCAGACATTCTTACTTACATTTCTCTGGAGGTAGAGCATAAGCTAAACAGATTTTGTCTGCTCAGCTACGTGATCTGAACCTGGTCTCATTTAATTTTCCCTTTTTAGGCTTTTTACTCTCTTTTTGGTGTTAGCTTTCTGTTACTGCTAGGGTACTGAGCTGGCTGAATTTGTTTACTGTTGCTGAAACAGGATGTCTCACTTGACTTTCTCCTTCCAATGTTCTGACTGTTAGCCAGCTTCACTTTTTCAGTGGTTCTGATGTACTTTGGACTCTCCACTGAGCCAGTTCATCCAATTGTTGTCAAGCAGTAAAACCATTTTGCTTTTGCCAGGTCTATGTTATTTGTAGGCTGCTCACTTGTATAAACTAGCTTTGTTGTTGGACATGCTTAATACTTTTCAAATAATTTTGCTGAACTAATCGTATCCTATTTTTTATCCTGCATGTTGTTGCCACTTTTAGAGACAGGACATTAAATCTATCTTAGAGAATTTTAGAATTTTCAATAATTATACTGACTTTGAGGGACACTGCAGATCACTCAGCACAAGTGGAATTTGCTGTTGAATTGTACTAATTAGTGTACTGCTTTTAGGTTTTTAAAAACTGAGCACCAGAAAATGGAAAAAAAATTGTAGATCAGGAGTTAACAGCTACAGGTACACTCAAATAAATCAAAGCCCCACATTATTTTGTTCCTCACTTTCTGAAATCAAATGCAGAAGAATCAGGCTTGAGGTGGAGATGCTTTTAATCAGTAAAGCACCAATTGTGTTTGTTTCACCTTCATAACTGAGCTTAGCCAGACTGAGCCTGGTGTCCTCCTGGTTACATCTGAAGTCCTGTGCAGTTTCAGACTTTACATTTATTGTATTTGCAATGCTTCAGTACTTCCGTTCTTGGCACCTCAATAAACATTTTGTGATGTTCTCTCTCCATCTCATCTTGTATGTCTTTTAGACCACTGTGTGTGAGGAAATGAGGAAGAAATTACATCCAATTTGTCTTTACTTGCTGTTGCTGTTTGTTGGGCAAATATCAAGCCAGAAATTATCCTTATGTTTAGTTAGCTATTCAATTACATAATTAAGTGACAGAGCATCTCTTCAGTCTTGTCCTCTCCTGGGATTTCATCTTATCTTGCTGCTCCATGATGTAAAAGGGGCATGTTCTTCCTTGACTTCTATCTTGTACTGGGTCTTACTCCTTATTATCTCTTGGGAAAGAATTTGTGTCTTCATTTTTGGTTACACATATGTTTTTAATCTGCTGCAGGTGGATGTGTGGAGTGTTTTAAGCACTGTGGTCTTCTTTCTATTCTCTTTTAAATGTAAGAATAGTAGTAGTATGAATTGAAGATAATAACCTATGTTATGGAAATTTCTATCACTGCTTAGATTTCAAGAGTTGATGCTTTTTTCATGTGTTTAAAAGAAAAACTAAAATCCTAAACTGTAACTACTGCAAAATAATTTTATTTCAAAAGTTCAAACCATAGAATGTTAGGGAATCTAGGATTTTTTAAATCCAGTTCTTGTCATTATAGTGTTCAACATATAATTGGATTTTAACCTAATTTCATTTTCTTTTAGGCCAAGGTGCAGCAGACAAATTCTGACTTTCTTGTTCAGCCTCCTCCTCCTCTTCCTCCCACTGAAATGTCCTTGCAGAGATCAGAAGCAGCATTAGAACCGTGCACTGAGAATGCGGAAATTAGTGCTGTGCAGCTGGTTAATTCATTAGCCTTTCTGATTCCTTATGGGAATTAAATTACTCTTGGAAAGGAAAGTACACCACAGTGGGATTCTTGAATGCTGTGCTAATCAAAGCTGGCATGCAACTTGGGTCTCCCAAATCCTATATTTTTGAGAGAAAAGATCATTGCCCTACTTAGTCACAGTACTGCACCAACATAATTTTCTGAGCAATTAGAAGTAAAATAACCTACTATATCTTTTCCTGGTAGGGTCTTGTTTGATATTAATTAATTTTTTTTTTTTAACAGAGACTTAGCAGAGGCTTGTTATGCTTTCTTTGCTGTCTTAGTACATTGCCTTCAAGGGCTAATTTCGTTTTGCTGCTCGGTGTATTGACAGCCTGGCTTCTGACATGACATGGATAAAACAATGGTGGCAGTTTTGCTTTATATAGCTTACATGTAAATCTTTTGTACGTATGTGACTTGATTGGGGAAAATAGCCCATAGATTTTAGACTTCTGCCCCCCTATAGCTGTCTCTATCACTTCCAGAGTCTAACCTGTGTATATTGAAGTTCAGGTTGTTTAGCTGGAATGTAACACGAGCAGGAAAGCTGAATGCCATGCCTTTAGGCCAGATTTGGCCTCTTGATGTGTTCAGGGGCCAGTCCTGTTTAATATCTTTATTGATGATCTGGATAAGAGGATCTGTTGTTTTATTTAGCCTTCTGATGTTTTCATTTTAGATGGAGTCTTCTCACGCTAGGCTTTTGTAAATAAGCCTCTGTTGTTCTAACTGAATCTCCTTTGTTTACATATTTCTATAATAGATAATTTTGTGAATAATTAAATTTATAACCAATGTGGTTGAAGAGGTGGTAACTTCACCTTAAACTACGCCTTCTTTTGTCCTGAGATTCATCTCGTGTTCTTTTCGTCGGTGTTACTTGTGATATAGTGACAAGGATCCCTTAAGAGTGCACCCTCAGTTTATAGGCAACACCAAGTTTTGTGGGAATGTTGATCTGCTCAATGGGCTGATGCCAACTGTGTGGAGTTCAACAAGGCTCAGTGCCAGCTCCTGCCCTGGGGTCACAACAACCCCTGCAGTGCTGCTGGCTTGGGCAGAGTGGCTGGAAAGCTGCTCAATGGAAAAGGACCTGGGAGTGCTGGTTTGACAGCAGCTGAACATGAGCCAGCAGTGGGCCCAGATGGCAAGAATGCCAATGGCATCCTGGCTTGTACCAGAAACAGTGTGGCCAGCAGGATCAGGGCAGTGATTGTCCCTCTGTTCTTGGTTCTGGTGAGGTCACACTGGGAGTGCTGTGTTCAGTTTGGGGCCCCTCACTGCAAGGAAGACATGGAGGTGGTGTCCAGAGAAGGGCACTGGAGCTGGGGAAGGGTCTGGAGCACCAGTCTGATGAGGAGCAGCTCAGAGAAAGAGAGAGAGAGAGCTGGGAATGTTCAGCCTGGAGAAGAGGAGGCTCAAGGGAGATCCTGTCACTCTCTACCACCTCCTGAAAGGAGATTGTAGTGGGGTGGGGGTCAGTCTCTTCTCCCAGCTAACAAGTGGTAGGACAAGAGGAGATAGCTTCAAATTGTACCAGAGGAGACTTAAATTGGATATTAGAAAAAATTTCCTTACTGAAAGAGTGGTCAGCCATTGGAAGAGGCTGCCCAGGGAAGTGGAGTTGCCCTTTCTGGAAAAAAGCCATGTGAATGTGGCACTTATGGCCATGGTTTAGTGATGGATTTGGCAGGGTTAGGTACTGGTGGGAGTCAATGATTTTGCAGGTCTTTTCCAAATGAAATGATTCTATGATTTATCAAGATCCAATAACAGATTGTGCAGAATTTAGCTTATAGTTTGGAAATAGAAGTAAAATTTCTAATCCTTAGATGCTGAGAGGACTGACTGGATTCCAAATATGCAAATAAATACAGTGCTGCTTTAAGTCTCCAGAAATAACAATTCTCCGATGAGGACTGCTAAGCCTAATTACAAATTTTCCAAGTCAAATTATTAAATAACTTAAATGTGTTAATATACACAGAATTTAATTGTGCACATAAATTAGGGCAAGAAGGCTTTGGAGAGTAATGAAGATGTATATTGTGCATATTCTCTATCCTTCTCTCTTATCCTGAGTGATGCTGAATTTAGTGCTCTGACTAGTGCACAGTGATGTATTCAATTTCTGGCTATTACTTACATCTGACTCATGATCTCTATAAATCTGAAGAGAGCATCTACCTTGTAACTCCAGCCCTCAATTCAAGGGGATTCAATCCACTACACTTGCAGTTCAGTCTACTTTAGTTTTTAGTTTATAACCATGCTCCTCTCCAGTTGATTTTCTTTTATACCTGTCATGAAGGATGCTCATTTTGCATTTTTGTATTAATCAAATTACTTCTTTTGTGAAATGAACAAAACATTCAATAAGAAGGAGAAAGGAAATCAATCTTCAGAGGAATTCAAGCTGCATAGTGAAGTGTAGGCCCTGCTGGAGCTGTGTATTACTGTTCCTCTATTAAACCAAGAAAGAAACCACACTTACTGTTGACTTTTTGCAATATTTAGAGCTAGAAACAGTATTTGGAAAAGGACAGATTTCTCAGAGATACAGGAATTAGTTGTAGTGGAAGAGGGGACTGTTAAATATGGTAATTTCAATGAAAATTTTGGTTTTGAGTAATGTGGAATCTGCTGTAGGACTGCCATCGTTTCATGTGGGTGATTTCTGTAATGGGACCAGGAGTCAGAATTGGAGTAATGCAACAGGTTCATAATGTCATCATCATCATTGCTGTCAAGCAGTTGTTTTCATCTTTTCACTTATCTAATAAGTGAATAATTATTTGGGGAAAAGAAGACTGCCTCTTTTCTCATTGGGTGAAACCCCATTGTTTGTGTTGGGCATTTGGCTGTCTTTGGCAGCCCTGGGGTGATCCAAACACCATTGGTTGAACCTGTCAGTTTTTCCTTCTCACACCTGTCTTGGATGGACTGACTTTGGGAATAAACCTGTGAACTAAAAAGACCTTGAGCCCCTCCAAAGAAGGACAATGAAGCTGGGGTAAAGGCTGGAGTAGAAGCTTTAGGAGGAACAGCTGAGGGAACTGGAGATGTTTAGCCTGGAGAAAAGGAGGCATCTCATCACCTTGTCTCTTCTCACAAGTGATAGGACAAGAGGAAATGGTGGCTTCAAGCTGTGCCAGGGAAGGTTCAGATTAGATATTAGGAAGAATTACTTAATTAAAAGGATTGTCCAGATCTGGAACAGGCTGCTCAAGGAAGCTGTTGAGTCACCATCCCTGGAGGTATTTTAAATACATGTAGGTGTGGCACATAAGGACATGGTTTAGTGGTGGACTTAAGACTGCTAGGTTAATGGTTTGACTAAATCTTAAATGTCTTTTCCAACCTAACCTATTCTATGATTGTTTGCCAGGTTGAGCTTTGAGTCTGGAAGAGTTCGGCTGCTCAAACCATGTGCAGAAGTAACTTGGAAGTAGGATTCATTTTCTGAAGTGGTTAGGGTCAGTGTTTTGTGCAGCCAATTGAGAAACTGTCGTGGCTAGGTGGATTTGAGATTTCTGCACAGGACAGGCCTAGATGGGACCAGGATGGAAGGGCACTGTGATCTCAAATATAGTCCACCATGGGCAGAATTTATGAATCCCAGTACCTTGACAGTAGTGTTCTGTTTCCCTCTCCTCTCTTTATCTCTGTCCAACCAGGGCAGTCACAGAAGATCAGTGTCAAAGAGATATTTGAACTGGGCAGTAAACAGTACATGTGGTGCTATGTGTGGAACTGTGGATATGCAAGTTTGCTAGCCAGCTGCTCCAAAAGGCATCTTAAAAGCATGATTCCTGCCTGAGCCTCACTCAGTGGAGAGAAAGGCAGATGAATGATTAATTTATACTTTCCTCATCTCAGATGCTTATGTTCATGAAATATGAAGCTGGTTATTTCTGAGTTTCTAGACTTGTGTTGAGTATATTTTGAATTGGCTGTTGGATTCAGAAGTTAGTGGAGAAGGCAGAAGTAGAATAACTTACTCCATACTTTGCTTAGGAAAGCAGGCTTAGTGTAGCGATTTTTAGATTATGGTCTGTGCATCGTTGGCAGCTGTTAGAAACAGATCTGCAAAGGAGGCTCCTGCAGTATCTCCCAGAGACTGGGCTGGGAATCATGTTCCTCAAATTGCCCATTTCCAGTGCTGCCTTCTGACAGGAGGAGCAGCATGCTTTGTTTGCGTGCCTTTGGTTGTTATTGCTGGCTGGTTTTCTTGTAGCCTTCCTTAAGGTGAGCATTTCACTTACTGTGCCAAAGGCCTTTAGAATTTTTAGAGGTAGGTCAGGATCTTATAAATCTTCACAAGAATATTAAGATCTTCATCTTGACTTAAGTTGCTGAGTGAAAATTGGGAACTGGAGGGAGAAGAGAGATGGAGTTGGGGGTTTAAGTCTCCAGGAAATCATAGCAGAGTTTGGATATGAGCGTTATGTGATTCCCTGTACTTTGATCTCTTGTGTGAAGACAGAATGAAGAGCATATTATTGAAATAAGAGCTGAGTCTCAGGCTATGAAATCGGGAAAGATCACAGCTTTAAGCTCAGCTGTGTAGGAGGGAGGACCCTTAGAAATAACCTGGAACATACACATATTGATGTATTATGTGTATATTAGAGCTAATATATAGATGTAATATATATGTTTAATGTTCTCTTTACCTGCTTTTTTCAAGACCTTTAGCTGTTCATATTTTCATGGCATGAGACACCTTCCATTTGCATTCATCCTCATGGTGGCTTTGTATAATGTGACATTTCAGAAACATGGCAAACAGGAAGCCACATCCCATGTCTCTGGGCATGGAAACTGCTAAAACTAGAACTGGCAACTGCAGGTACTGCATTGGGCGCCAACATTTTTTCTCCTGTCTCTTAAAAGGATAACTGGTCCTTTACCACAAAGTGTGGTTACTGTTTTTTGAGTTAGCGCTGCAAGATATGGGACACTGATTTCTTTGGGTTGGGTTGGTTTGTTTTTTTTTCACAACTAGTGTTAACAAAGACTTCTGAGCACATAAGATTGTGGGGGTGATTATGGGGGTGCCTGGAGCTTGAGGGTCTCAAGGAAGCTTTTTAGAAGCTGCATGGGTGCTTTAGTGACATAGTTGCCTGTGAAGATGATGGTACTCTGGCTTTGTAAATACTTGTGATAATATGGCTGTTTTTCTACATGTTTTTTGTTTCTTTATTAAGCAGGCTGTGGTTTGACTGAAATGTGTACTAGAGCTGGCTATTTATTTTTGAACGAAGTTTTCTTGGATGGAAACTTTACTGCTTGCATCTCCCAGCTGAGTTTGGTACTGAGGATTCCAGTCTTTTAATGTCATTCATTTTGAGGAAATAATAAGCAAAACCACTTGTGGGTTAAATGATATAATGATCTGATGGGCCAGAATGGAAAATATTGCTGGAAATAATCTCATATGTTACTGTTGAATCTGTAGAAAGCTTACGTGGCCATATGCTTTTAGCTTTTTCCAAATCCTAAGTAATAAAGAATGAATATGTGTATGTGTGTGAACAAATAAAATCTAGGATCATCTAAAGTTGAAATGGTGCCAAGTAGTTAACTTTGCAAGGAGGGAGAATAAGAAGATAAAGTCTTACAGGTCTAGTTTCAGTAGTCCAGAATAAATTTAATTTATGACATTATGGCTGAGACAAAACTCCTACCAGCACTTAGTGTGACTTTCATGAAGTTGGTTTTCATGGAACAGGTATTGCCAAGGCCTGGGGTCTGGATCTCGGTTGGGGCCCTGTACATGGTGCCACGAACCAGCAAGTAACAGCAAAATATCTTTCACCTGTTATACCTTGAAGAGTCACCAAGGGTTCCCATTTTAACTATTCTGCCTGTTGGGGGCCAGTGTATTATACGAGTGTTAGAACAGTGTTAGAACAGCTCTTATCTCTAAGGGCAAGACATGTATAGATTTTCTTCAGTTCTACTTGCAGGGAAAGAGCAGCCTCTCCTCTCTTGCCTTCCCAGCTGAGGCTGAGCTAACCACTACTGCTGCAGGTGCCAGAGCCTTGGCCCTACAGCACTGAAGTGTGACTGTCCATGTCCATTTTTCATCTGAGTTTTTCAGGTGGAAGCATCATAAAGGGTAAGTTGAGGTGGGAGAGGGGATGACTTTCAGTGCAGTGTGCAATATATGCTTGGAAATTTATCTCACACCATTTTTGTCAGCAGTGATAGGAATTTGAAGCATTCCACAGCAGCAGGAACTGTCCTACTGTGCTCGTAATCTCCGTTAGCAGGGCTGCACGTGTTGTTAAAGTGTGTGTAGTTCTGGAGGCCCAAGCAGGTCTTGGGAGTGCAGCTGAGAACAACCACAGCCTAGGCTGCTGAAGAAACTTCTTTGCTAGCTGTAGGAGTCCAAAGCAGCTCAAAATACATTTTTTATTACTTTGGTTTCATCCCTGCTGTAGGTATTGTGGGAAGCAGCAGGGGAGGGAAGGAGAGGATGAAATGGCCTCATGAAGTAAAGGGTGGTACGTTTGTGCTGGGGAAAACTTTCTTGACTTTACAATTGTATGGAGATTTGTCCTGAATGCTTTTAAAATGTTTGTGGCTATAACTAAGAAACTGGTTATAAGTTCTTTCTCCTTTCTCATGGTTTTAAGAAGATGTGGAAACAAATTTTGGAGAGCTGAACATCAGCTGTGATTTGCTTACAGGTGGAACTGCTGCTTGATTTACTTGAGTCTTTCATAACATGTGACTTTTTATTCCGTTGTAATCAAGGACTGAACAGTGTGGCCTTTGAAAGGGAATGGGCAATGCTGGAAGGCAAGAAAGAGAATTTGGAGGCTTGCCTCACTTGAGAAAGGTCCCTGACAGCACAGCTAGACAAGTTGTGCTTCTATAATGAGTTTCTGTGGTTGTTCAGAGATGCTGTAAATAACACATTCACCACAAAGGATGCACAACTGGTGACTAAGTCCTACACATACTGCTTTCAAACACTGGTCCCTTTCACTGCCAGTTCCTCAGTGGTGTGAAGTTGTATGTATATGCCTTTATCCAGCTGAATACAGAACATATTGTTCCATTGCTGTTATAGTTCTATGCACTTTGCTTACTACCCATGGGCAGCTAATTACCAGTTAGAATTTAGAATTAGCGAATTCCCTATAATCACTGATTAAAATCCCTGCTCAGCATACCTTTAAGTGTGTTAGTTTACATTTTCCTTGACAACCTCATGTTTATGGTGGGGAAGAAAAAAAAAATATATATATATATAAATATCACTATATAGAAGATATTTGGTTTCACATATCCTGGGGAGGTTCCTTTCTCAAGTAACAGGAAAGTTTGGACGTTCATAAGCACAGCCTTGTTGGTTTATTTTATTTTAAGCACTTTGCTGTATATGAGAAACTGGGCAAACGTTTAGCCATGCAACTTTATAATCTGACATTGATTTCTGTCTGTAGTGAATCTGAACAGCCTGGATCAGAGGAAATAGGTGTGAAAGAAGCAACATTCAAAGCAAGAATCAGCTGAAATTATAATTCCTGGTGTGGTTGTTTTAACTGTTCTTGAGGACCTGTAGTGATGGAGGCTCCTGGACCATCTGGAGCAACCCTTTCCAAAACAGACTGACCTTTGGAAAACATCCTCATGGCTATTAGTAAATTGCTGAGCTGTCCAGTATACATATGAAAAAGAGATTATGCCTACTTTCTATAATTTTACATAAGCTTGAAAACAATTGGCATGTTTTATTCTGCACCTTCTCTTTAGGCTCTAATAATTGTTCTTTTAGGATAATTAATCCCAACTTTATCCCAGTAGTTTCCTCATTGGAGCACCTCTGTCACTCCACTCTTGTACTTTTCTTTGGATTGTTTATGATTAGACCATATTTTTCCTTAAGTTCAGCATCTAAAAATAGACAAAGTCACACAAAAAAACTCAATTTCTTTTCTAGTATCATAGCATGAGACTACCCACTTGGGTTTGTATCCATTCCTGAAGAGTCTTGTGCAGTCAGCTGGGTGAGAGACAGCTTCCTAAAGCACACAAGGGGCTTTGCTTAGGACTGCTGAGCTGAGCTGTACCACCGTGGTAGGTGCCATGTAATGTTGGCTCTGCAGGGGAAAATCTGCACAGAAAAGAAAATTCTTACTCCAGATTTTGAATAAGGCTCAGATCGTTGCAAATGGAAATGTTTATATATCATGCATTTGAAAGCAAAGCTCAAACCATTATACTTGCAGTGCTTTTTCTCTTTTCATTTTAATTAGCAGATTCTGTCTCTACCACATCCTTTCCTGGGTGAGTCCAATATTAGTTAATGAGCTGAATTCTCTGTGTAGTTGAAGTTCTGTGTGCAAACTTCCCCAGGTTAGGCTAACAGCACTTGACAGATGTGTGAATACCTGTGTAAGGTTAAAAGCAAAGGATAACCAAGCTCCTGTATTCCAGAGTATTTTCTTTAGACCATTTTGAGCCCCATCCGGTTCACTTTAAAAGAATATAGAAACTTCCCTGTGTTTTCATAATAATTTATTCTAATTCTTTGTGGAAAAAGCCCTCACTGAAGTGTTCTTTTCTATCCAGAGAGTGGAGAAATTATGTCTTAAGTCTATGGTAGCTGTACTTGTGCCAGTCTCTATATTAGGTCTGTTTATAGCAAGAGAGTATTCGTGGGGTAGTGGGAATATCTCAGTTAGAGGTAATTAGGCTAAATGTCCACTCCCAAGTGACTGTATGTTGTGGGGGGAATTGAAAGCACAGGGAATGTAATAGAGTAGATTGTAGCTCATACCTTGTGTAAAACTGACCTGCTTTCCTTTAGCATAAATTAAAATTTTATGCTGTTTGACTATACAGGTGAAAGTATTACAAAGTGTGTGTGCTGTGATCCATGAACAGTGGCCTTTTTTGAACATGGACACTTAGGCATTGTGACTTGAGAAAAGCCAAGCTTTGGTAAGGGGAAAAAATAGCCATATACATGGTGCAGCCACTTAAATAATTGAAATCAACTTCATACAGAAGAATGTATCGGTTGGGGCTGCTCTTCTCCATAGGAAAGTATTTCCTGACGAGATAATTTTATTTATTTAACTGTATTTTAAGTAGTTGCTTCGAAAAATTTCATTTGGGGTGTCTCAGCACTCCTGGTGGTTTCTAATGTGTGGGCATATAGTTATTATGTGTAATGTTATTTCTTGGGATGGGGTTATTAGAAAAAAAATGCATCAACAGTCAACGAGGATCTTCAATTTAGCCCTTCCACCTAAGAAAGGGGAAGGATCCCAATGTACAGGAGCCTGGGGTTGGCTCTTAAGAGAATGCTTGGTTATGCCTGATGTGCTCTGCTTTAGCAGCCTCTGTCCTTTAAGGCGGGTGTGGATTTTCCAGCTTTCTAAGGGATATATGAAAGAGCATTTATGTACATTGTAAATGCTCCATCATAAGCAACTGGTAACTTACTAGAGAACATTAATGTTTTCCTCTTTCCTCTGAACCCGTTTCAGGTTCAAGCAGGACTCTGACACACTGTGGAAATTATCAGATCAGTGTTATTTATTTATCCAGTGATACTGTGTATTTTAACATTATCTTGAATAAAAGTGGAAGTAGTTAATAATATGTGCAGTCATTTTCATTTCATTTTTGTTTGGAGACATTGTGTTGATAAGCCAGTTTTTTTTGAAAAATCAACAGAAAAAGCCTGCAATTATTTTAAATTGTACTCAGCATGCAGTAAAGCAGAATAGCTCTGTTTGTGATCAGAAAGGGATCTGTTCTTTATATTGGAAAATCATATCTATTTGCAAATTAGAAAATGTGCATCAGTGTTATCTCTACTTTGTGTTCTTATTCTTGAAACTCAGGTCATTATTCCCCATAAAACTGAACTTTTGCTTTCCCACAATTCTGTCTCATTACAGATGTAACTGAGTTTATTTCCTTCCTCTGGGAAAATTTTGGAAGGGGAAGAGAAATGCTTTAAATGTGTGGTACCTTGTGGAGAGCACTGGCAGCCCGAGTTTCAATGCAGTGGTATTTTTTAAATAGAAAGGTTGTAGCTATTTGTGACATCAACCCCCAACTTCTAAATTCAGTTTAGAATCCAATGGGTAGCTATTTCAGCTTCTAAACATAGGGTGTTGTCCTGAGGTGTGCCACATATGAAAGGAACCTGGTACTTCACCAAGTTCACCAAGGTTCAATGTGACAATATTTTTTTAAGTAGTTGAATTAAATAGGTTGACCATACCATAAACAGAAAAACCCCACACTTCTAAGTTTCTTCCGAATCTAAGCTGTATGTATTTCAGCTTCTAAAAACATTGTGTACTGTCCTGAGGGGTCCCATATAATGAATGAACTCATCACACTTCCCTAGTTTAAATTTCTAGGTTGCCCTAAAACGTAGATCAGATTGTGTCAAAACAAATACCAAGGTCTGAATTCAAGAGAAGCCTGTATACTTCTTGTGACACCCATGCTTACTGATCTGGATATTATTCTTTTTACTTCTCTTTGTCTTAGAGACTGTGCAGCCAGGATCCATCTCAGCCCTGTTTCCCAGTTGCTTTCTCCAGTGTACATGGGAATGAGGTGGTTTGAACCAGATGTGAGATTCACATGAGTAGCTTCTAAACCCAGCCTAGTTTTTTTCAACGGAGACTTTTTTTAACACTGCCATATGTGGTAGATGGAGTGGTGCCTGTGGACCTGTACTTGATCAATGTGTGCTGCAATTTACAGCCCTCACTGTCTCATGGCTGTAGTTTTACTGAGCAGTAGTGGAGGGAGTTTGGAACCTCATGCAGTCGTGCACAGTAGAGAAGTGGAGGGGATGAGATGACCCAGGCAGCTTTAGGGCCAGGAAAGGTCCTGTTAAGGACCTAGAAGGATCATTTCTTCAGTGTCATCATTTGCTTTGGTAACAATTCCCAGCCAAGCTAACGTGGTGCTGTACTGCAGGATCTTGAGTAGTCATCGTCAGCCAAGGTGACAAGTGTGCAGTGATTGTTACTGGATGTGTCTGGCTGGTTTTATCCACCTGTGAATGATGCCTTGCCCACTTTTTTTTCCTCTTTGCTGCTTGCATGCATTTTCTTGCATGTCTCTAACAAATGCCAGTTATAACACAAACATCTTCTCCAAGCTGTGCTGTGGCTTCTTGGTTTTTTAAATGCTCAGTTGTTCTGAAATGTGTTTCAGTTGCTCTGCTGGTAGTCTTGCCTGAGAAAGGCACATGAATGGATCTGTTTCCCAAGATGGTTTCTCACTTGGCTGGTGTGTGTTAAGTTTTGGTAAGAGGAGATTCCTTGCCTGCCCTTTTTATTGTTGTTTTTGTGGTGTATTTCCCAATACATGAATTAGAAAGTTCTACTTTGCGATATTCCCGAAGAGATACTGTTCCTGTTAAATACCCTGTGAGCAGACTGCCCCATAAAGTAGGACTATGAAATGCTTTCCACTCCCATATACTTCTCTTGACAGCTGTTTTGTTACCTTCCTGGTTCTTCTGTACATATTCTAGTAAGAAATATGTAATCTGTACTTAGATTCTCTTTTTGGATTATCCATATATTTGTTTCCTCCAGCAGATCCTTTTGTGGTTTATTTCTGCTACTCTTAGTAACATAATGTTTACTTTTTTTTTTTTGCCTGTTGTTAACTGAGGCTATGAAGTTTCTAGGGCCATGGAGAAATTGTAGTTCTTATTACAGGATAGTCTTACTGCCATGACTTGGAGACTTCAGTATCCATAGCTTCTTTATGATAAGTTTGGGGTGCCACACGACTCTAAAGCAAATAAGATTACTGAGAAGTAGAAGAGACACACCTTAGAATCCTGAGTATTTTAGTAGGTATGTCTGATAACTGGTGGTGTCACAGCTTCACCAACTTCTGTACTAGGGACAGAGGGTCTAACCTGGCTGGAGCTGGCAGAGCTGAACTCATTCACGTTGGTCACGAAGTTGGTCCCAGGTCTGGAAGCTTTGGCAGCAGGATCTCAGGATAACCTGTTTCCAGCAGAGTGCTCTGAGAGCACTGATTAGGGCTGTTGCATTGCATTAAGGATGTGGAAGAAAATGCTTCAGGCAAGTTTCATTTCTCTTGAAGCACAAGCTACTGCAGTTTCTTTACTTGTCATCTTTTGAGTATGTTGCTAAGGAGAAAAGAACAAAAAGATGAGAATGAGTTGCTAAATCTTGAGATGCTTGCACAGGAAAACATGCTATTTTATACTGTAATTATTCTTAAAGCCAATGCAGTTCCAGAATCTCTAATAAGTGTATCTGCATTAAATTTATCTATGTTGTACATGGATGCCTAAGCTTGACAGCCTATAGAGAAGGTCATTTTTGTTTGTTTTGGTTACGTTTTTGTATGGGTCTTCTTGTTTGAAATAATACTTCTGTTGCCTTCTTTCTTCTTTTCTAGTAATTTTGCCTGGAAATTGCCTTCTGGAAGTTGTATGGGTATGAATTATGAAAGAAGTTTGATCTTTGGTGTTATGCAGCTGCTCTGTTTATTAGAGTCAGGGTTGGTTTTTTTTTTCTTTTTCCAAGTGAGGTCAAGGTCAATAACAATTGCACATTGTAAAGAAAAAGCTTAGGTAACCTCTACTTAAATGTACATGAGTACTTCTTGAATTTCTGTTCCATCTCTTTGAATGTCCCTTTTCTTTCCATGTTTTCATCACTCTTTTGGTGGAACGCTTATTTTCATTCTCAAAGGCTGGGGTAGCTGGGACTGTTCTGCTCTCTTTCCCAGCTTTTCTTTGAGATCTCCTTTTCCTGTGAAAATGCGTTGACAGATTCGCTTTCATGTGCCTTGATTTGCCAAGTGATACATGCTGAGAGTACCACTAAATGCTTTCATATCTGACTGTGCAGGAGATTTTTGGTATTATTTGCTTATTCATATACAACTGTTTGAAAAATTAAGCATGTACAGGCATATTGTTGCGATCTGGCCCTGGAGCAATGAAGTTGTTGTTCTGAGTTCAATACAGAGTGATGGTACCCTGCCAGCTGAAAATCTCATCTTCAGATTTTTCATCATGCTTTTGTGTCTGTAGCGGAAGCCTTGTGAATCAGCCTCTCAAAGGAGCTGCTTTTACGTGCTGCAGGTTGGGACTTCCATTTATTCCTTGAAGTAACAGGATTTTGGAGCAGCAAGCCTGCTGACCTGAGCAACTTAAAGCTCAGTCAAGGATATTTTTCCACTGTTGGTAGCACAGCACAGTTAAGGATATGTGTCAATGAAGAGAGTCCCTGTGGATAACTGGGTTTCTAGGATACAGCGTGTGTTCTGTTTTAATTAGACAGTTACTCCTGTCTTCAGGCTCTCTCTCACTTCATTGCTTGTAGAGATTTTATAGTGATAATGCAGTGTAAGAAGTAAAATTGTTTTGTTTTAAGGATGCATTTTTTGCTTGTGTGCAAAATGCCACTCACTGATCTGTCATCTGCACTAAAAAAGAGGCTAATAGAAATTTAATTGGTCTTTTCAAAAGCTTCCAGGATCTGCATTTTGGTGGACACTGCAGTGTTGAACATGAACATAAAGCTTTTTACTAGTTGTTCAGTTAGATGAAAACTGACACCAACTGCTTAGAGACTAAAAATCAAGTTGCTGTGCAGAGAGCAATTTAAAAGGAGAAAAGAAAAAAGGAAGTGGGGGCAAGGAAAGCTTTCCCATTTAAAAAATGTGACCTGGTTATCCTGATGAGCAAATCTGATGAGAGTTTTTCTTAGAATCAACATTTGTAAAGTCAATTCAAGCTTATGTGTGCTTTATCTCTAACATATGGCTTCCCACACAATGATGTCATGTACAACCAAGTGCCAAAAAAAGCGTGAATGCTCTCAGCAAAAGCTACACTTTGAGCTAGGATTTGATTTGTGCTTTCTGTGCCTGTGTGTGCGTGGCCAGACAGCCGCTCGTGTCAGAGCACCGAGCTCTGCACGAAGCCACTGCTTCCCTCAGCTTGGCTGATGGTCTGCAGGGAGGCTCAGTGGCCATGGAAGGCTTCTGTGTCACAAACATCCACTTTTCTCCCCCTGACATGTTGGAAAGGGTGTGAAATCACTGCTGATCTGCTTCAGAGAAGTTCTAGAGAGCGACTGTCAGCTCGAGGCATCTTGGGGCTGTAAGGGTTGCCACAAGAGAGGATTTCTGTATCCTTGGGGTTTGCAGGTGTTGTGTAGGCATAGCAAACTGTTCTGTGCATGGGCTTTGTTCCCAGCCCACTTCTTAGCTGAGTCATAGTTTTCCAAAGGTTGTAATAATGTTTGGGAGGTGGATCTCACTTTGTTCTTATGTTTATGGAGTGGCTGGTGGGGTGGCTCACTCTGACCCCCTCTGTATCTCCTGTCCTTAATGCCCAATCTGATGGTCTGCCTGTTACCTTTTGTTCCCCGGGTTGCACGGTTTTTCATCTCTTTCATGCAAAATAGAATGTGTAACAGTGGTATGAAATAAAGAGAATATGTGGGTTCCTTTTTTTGTAGTCAAACAGGTAAGAGATGAACAGGAATGCAACAGAAACCTTCAGTTTTATTCATAGCAGTCTACCATTTACTGTACAGTACTACAGGTCCTGTTCTGCTTCAGCAGTGGCTATGTTAGGAAGATTCCTGGGTCAGAGCACAGATCACAGATTTTCTCCTGAGCTCTTCCATTGGCCACGCAGTGGAAGCTGGAATCTCAGACTGCCTGCAGGTCTTTAACGTGATGATTACCAGCAAATGTCCTAAAGGAAGGTTTGAGGGTGGCTTTAGTGTTGGAGAAGGAAAAAAATGTCAATGCCAGTGTCTGGTATTACAGGTTCATTGGTATTGGTTGCCAAACACAAGAGTTCATGAGGATTTCGTAGTGTATTTTTTGACTGGAGTATGAAATGCAGTTAGGCTGCTCTAGCTCTACTAGAGCTCTTTCTTTGCAAAGCCTTCATAACTCTGCTGGCCAGCAGGCCCAGGTTTGTCTTTGCCCCTTTGTGCTTTGGATTTCTCCTCATACAGAGATGGAAGCTTGTCTTGCTGTGCAGCAGGGGGAGGTTCTTGTCTACCTGCACCTGGGCAGTAGCTGAGCCACAGCTGTGCATGTGGGTGAAGAATGACTTTAAGATGCTCCTCTTCTTTTTTGGCTACGTATTCAAACCTGAAATACGTGGAAGTGAGTATGTATGTACCCAGGCACTCACTTTGCCTGCTGCTTCCTAGTAGCACTTATTTTCCTCGTAATACAGATTTTTCTGTCATTAAATTTTTTCATCAACTGCAGTAAGAAAGAGGGCTGAGACAGCATAATTTTTCAATTTCATTACTTTCTCTTTCTTTTAGCCTTTCAGGTGGTACAAGCAGCTTAATTAGTTAAAATTCATACGAGCATCTGGTAAATGATGAGAGATTCTTTTACAATAAGAAAACCAACCGCTTTGAGAAAGAATTGTTGGGACTTTGTACGGTTTGTGTCCCTTGCTGCCCTGAGGGTGCACTGGTCAGGGGTGGAGCACATGCTCCAGGGAACAGAACCTTCCAAAATCTACAGGGAGCCCTGCAGAGGAGCTGTGAGCTGGAGCTTGGGAAGGGAGGGACAGTTCAGGCTCCCATCCCCTCCCCTCCCTGGCTTTTGTGTGCCAGGGGTAATTATTGTCACTGTTCAGTCCATGCTTAATGCCTCCCAGAGAAGAAAGCAGACAGCTTTTTGTCTGCACATGCTTCTGTGACCCGTATTTTCCTACACGCCAGACACCTAAGAAATTTAGTTAGGCTTACACAAGGGAACTATATAAATTTTTTGCAATGACCTAATGCATACAAGCTCTTTTGGTGGAAGCTGGACTAAATGCTGTTAAATAAATTAGGAAGTTAGTAAGTGTTAAGCTGTAGGAGGAAGAGTTAGGATTTTTTTCAGATACATTTGCTTCTGTCATTCTTTCAACCCTTGGGTGGTCTTGAGCCCTACGCTGCATTCAATTTCCTACTTCCCATTTCTTGAAGAAAAAGTTAATGTTATTAAAAACTTCCTTTAAATGGGATATGCTGCCATCCCATAATCAGGGAAATATTTCAAGAGGTGGATATTCCTAGTGAGCTCATAGCTTTAATTTTAATGATTTGGGAGCTGCTATTATGTAGTTAGTCAGGAATTTTACCATAATATTTGGAATGTATATACTATTGATTGCCTTTCTACCTAAAATGCATCTGTTTGAAACAGTGGGCAGCAATAAAGGAGCAATTTTTCTCCTTGGCTTAAAAACATAGCTACTCAAATTTAATTTTGTTGGTCATTGTGTTAGTACACAGAAGCTTTTTTTAAGTGATACATGTTTTGAACTGTTTTGCTGCTAGTCTGCTGGCATTTTCTGTCGTTTGCAAACTTTATTAGTCATAATCTAGCTTCTCAAAAATAATAGAGCAAAAATTACTAATTCTATCATTAAGGTTTAATTTTTATTACAAGTAAAGATTTCCTGTGTTTGTTGTCATGCCTGTACCTGTCTATGATTTAACATCTTGATAATGTAGAAAATTACTGGCTTTTTAGTAAATACTGGTAATTGTGGTAGTGTATAATTGCCATATCTTAATAGCAGAGTGCAGAAAAGTGATACAACTTCTTTGAAGTCACATGAGACATCAGTGGCAGAGGTGAGATTACGTCTGGATCCTGCATTTAAAAAATACATGGGAGTATATTTGTTACAAATGAAGCCTATAGAAAAGCATATCAGTATACATGTATATTATTAGAAATATATATTTGAAACATCTTTATTACAGGTTATAGAACATTACTTTTTATCACTGCAGCTACAGGAAGGATGCAATCTGCATCCCTCTGATTGCTATCTGGAAAAACGACTAGTCTAGTTTCTGGTTTATGAACTTGTGTAGTTTTCTGGCATGCAGACCTGGTATATTTTTGTCACCAAAGAACTCTCTGGACTGCATCAGTCCTTTGCTATAGTTGTGAAAGCAGAGAAAGTTCTGTCCTTCCCAAATTCACATGTGTCTGCAGCAGCCTTAGTGGGGCACAGCTGTGTTTGTGCAAATATGGATTGGCAGTTTCAGGGGTCACTCTGTTCAGTGACAGGTTTCATTACTTGGAATTGCTTGTGACTCCTACTAGTTCTGAGGGGCAGCAGAAGCAACAGAGAGCTTGCCACCCCAAGGCCACCAGCAGATTTCCTATGTTACTGCTCCTCCCATGTCCCATTGTCATTGTCTGAACTGTGGCATTGTACTGGTGCCATCTGTGACTCCTGTGGCCCCTGCCACTAGTGCTCGCCTTTCCTGGCCTTTTCTGTAGCTTGGGATCCCAGCTTTGTTCCCTGAGCTATCTATTCTTTTTCATAATGCTATCAGCCTGGCAGAGTTTGGCTTGTCTGATGTGAGCCCGTCGCCGTTGCCTCTGAAGGGAACAGGGAACCGTCACCCGACAGTAACAGCTGCGCAAACAAACAAGGCAGCGCTGATATTCATCAGGAGCTTTGTGCAGTCGTGGCATTGAGACGCACCAGGACATGTGCAGTCTGTCTGCTTCCTTTGTCCCACGGTACAGCCAGATCGGCCACTCCGCGCTGATGAGGCCGATTGTCATGCCGTGGTGTGCCTTCTCCTCCTTCCTTTTTTCCCTTTGCTTTTCCTGCCTCTTTGTGGGCTGTCTGGCTGCTCCAAACACATCTGCCACGCGTCCCATCTGCTCTCCGCGAGAGGCACGCTCAGTCCTGACGAGCGCTATTCAAGTGGTGCACTGTTGTGTGCAGTTGACAGAAAACACTAATTTGTATTATTAATGGCATATCACTAATGCTCCCTGCTTCTAAAACACTAAGCAAAGTAAATAGGGTGGAACATCAACTTGTGAACTTGCTGGTGGGTTTTTTCAAAATCCTACATGCATAGGTGAATTTTCCCTGTTCCACTTACCGTAGGTAACAGTGCTCTTACTGTGTTTCAGAGCTTGTAACTTTTTCAAGACACCACGTGTTTTCCTTCAAAAAAAAAGAAACATTTCAGAAGTTATGTTCTTTCCTTCCTGGTATCAGTGTCAAGATTCTTTATATTAAGAGGCAAGACACGAGTGTGTGATGTAATTATTATTCACTATTTCTTTGTCTTTCAAGGAAAAAATACTATCAGATCATCCAAAATTTTTTAAAACCATATTCTAAAGTCAGAAAGAATTTGAAGCCTTGCCTGTTCTGCATGTCTGTTGGACAGCTTAGGGTTATGCACTTAACTCTTCAGAACACCTTTTCTGTGACATTTACTTACTTCCAGCAGGATCTTTCCATGTCCCAGCTCGGTCAAGTTGAACAAAAATAAAATGGCTCTCTGTGGTTGAAGGAAGAAGATGGTATGTAGCATAGGCACAGACAGGCAGTAGAGCTGTTTTTGTGGAATCACCTCTAGCTTTGAGTCAAAGGTTTGTGGAGATACCTGACCAAAAGTGCAGTTACTAATTAGTATTAGTATTCAGCTCTGTCTGGTTATATTAACTGTCAGCTGTATCAGCTCCACATTTTCCATGCTCATTATGTTGAAACTGTCACAGCTGCCTTGTGTACTGCTGCAGAGATTTACAACATGAAGCTGTGGTGAACAAGTAGTAACTTTCTCTGTTACCATGTTTGTCTGCAATGTGGAATTCACTGTAAGCAAGGGTTAGGTGTCCAAAGTACCAAGTTGGGCAGGATTTTATAGGGCTGCTTAAAAGGAAATGCACATGCATACAGGGAGAGAAGTGATTCATTTTAATAGTGTTTGTTTCATAGCCTTGTAAGTCTTCCTTTGGTAACTCCCTGCTTACTCAGAATGTCACTAAGAGAAAAGTAAAGGTCGGAAGTCTAAGTCAAAGAAAAGAATGAGGCCAGGGAGGCTTCTAACAATGAAAAAAAGTTGAGCAACTTTTGGTCAGCTAGCCGAGCTGTGTCAGGGTACATTTTGGTCCTGTGCTTCTTGGAAGCTGCTGTCCGGTACTCATGCTAACTCCTTGTGAAAGCTGTTATTCCATGGTGGCTGCACTGTTCTGCACTGTGTCGTGTTCAAGCATCTGACCTCTGTTGAAGAGGTTGAGGATGGACTTGTTTACTTGTCTTACATAGCTTTTACAAGAGTGTTTTTTCTTGTCTTTTTTTTTCTTCACCTAAAAGCGTTGTAAGGCAGTATGTTTTATCATCATACCCCAACTAAGCATCGTAAAGCTGGTAATGCCTACAGTGAGTTTGAGGAGGGGAAAAAATGGATTTGGACTGCTTGAGAGAATAGTATCTGTTATGCTGCAAAACGTTGTGCATGGAATTTGTAATATAAAGGATATAATCACAGCATTCACTTGGTTAGGTGTGATCAGTGGTACAGTGGTGTAAGCATTAACTCTCCTAGTTGTGCTTTTCAGATCAGCACCTTCAAAATTTATCAAGTCAGTGTGTCAGCAGTTGAAAAGTTGTGTCAAGGAGTTTAGCAAACAGACCAGGGAAAAGGGGATAAGAACAGCAGTTTATCACCTCTGGAAAGTGGTGTTAGACACTGGGAAACAAATAGGTGACCTATTCCTGCAGGACGTTCAGTGGGTTACTGAGCTCAAGGCATCCTCTAAAGGGTTACAGATGTAGTTGCAGTTGAGCTGTGTACTGTATCATTTGTCCAGTGCTTTGTACTGTGTATGCTAGTTTTTACTTTAAACTGGTCCCTGGTGGTTTAACTGGATGTGATTCCTGCCCCTCCAGCCTTGTTAATGTGTGCTGCCAGTAGGTTCCAGCAGCCCTGCCTGGACACTCCCATATGAAAATAGGGTGGTCAGGAGTGCTAGATAACCTAAAGATGAACGCTTTGTGTGTACCCTTGAAAATTATTCTGCTGCAGTTTTCTGTGATTTCCTTTAATAATTCAGCTCTCAATGCTATTAATCCAATCAACATTTCAGGAAAGTAATCAGCAGTTTCTCTGCCAAACTCATCTGTGCTTGGAAAAGCTTATATACAGATCTTCTCTGTAACCCAAGAATGCTTTTGTGAGAGAGGAGAGTATTTTGTTTGTTGAAATATGTGGTGAATTCTCAAGTTTTTCTCCTTTGTGTTTGAACCTGGCCATTACTACTTGAACTTTGCAAACTAGAGGAGTGAAAGCTTTATTACAGGTGGCCTATAAAGACAGCAGTCCTATAGAGGGCTATGGATAAACATAGCAATTGTGTAATGAAGCAATTTGTCAGTGACTGCTAACAGGCCAGACTTCAGATGAATGGTGGACAATGTAAAAATAACATGTAACAAACGTGTCACAGCATGTTAGCAAATTCTTCTTGTTGATAGGAGGTAGACATGAAAAAGGGAACCCCTCTTCATCTCTCATGTCACTCATTTCTGATCTTAGAGGGAGGATCTGGTCCATGACACAGAGTAGATCTTCTAGCGACCTAAGTATTAAGAAACAATAAAATCAGAGGAAATTAAGGGGTACTAAAGGAAAGCAAAACACCTAAAATTGTGTATATTTTTCCCTGCATTGTTCCTCATTACCCTTTCTGGTGTGTTTGCTTTGTGAGACCATTAGTTGCCATGCAGTTTAGCCTTGCACAGGTAAGAGGGAGCCACTTTCTGCTCTTCCACGGGGCTTACTGGAGTGCTGCTGTAGAAAGACATGTCAGTGCTTTGAGAGGAGCTTGTGTTGTCCTGCTCATTTCCAAGGACTGGAGTTTCACAAGATTGCTGTTCGTGCTGACTTGCTTGTGGAGGGTTTTTACTTACTTTGTCTTTACCTTTGAATTCTGGGCCGTTGTCTCCAGAAATATGCTGTGTGAGGTTTGCTCATAGGGATCTTACTACTTGTGCTGATCTGTTGTATTTTGGATTTTGTTTTTCTCTCCCTCTTGATTTAGATGAGAGATCCTTGGAACAGCAGAATTTTTCCTTTTTCTCAACGGCGCATGAAAGCGTATCAGGCAGCAGGACACAAACAGCCTTAGCAAGAAGTACTTTGGAGTCCCAAGAAAGTAATTTGCTTCAAACAGTTTTATCATCAGTTACCACTTCCTTTGATGGGACTTTACTTAGCCAAGAAGAAACAGCCAGGATTTCAGAAGGGAGAAGTACGCCATTGGTAGATGTCTCTGTAAAGAGCAATGAGGCATTCCTAAGTGATGATGAATTTATTAGCTCCTTTTCAAAGGCACAGTGGACTCCTCCCGTGAAGTCTTTTGCAGTTTTAACAGATCATCACTCAGTTAATACAGTAGAGCCATCAAGAGAAATGTTAGAAACTGTGTTGCTAACACCTTCATTATCTGTCCTTTCCTCACTGTATGATATCTCAGAAACAGCACAGCAGAAGACTCCGTTGAGTGCTGTCCCTGAACGCAGCTACACTCTTATGGAACTAAAGCCTTTTGTACCAGATCGTGAGATGCTAACAGCAAGCAGAGACTTGCTCTTGTACCCTCCAAATACAGCTATTCCTTTCACTTCCATTCCGTCTGACACGGGAGTTGTGGCACAGGAAAACATTAATGCAAGTTTAACAGCTCTGCCTTTTGGGGCTGCTTCAGAAGGATTGCCTCTTCATCTCAAGCTGCTGGGTGAAACCAGCCCTGGGGCCCCAGATGCCACAGCGCAAGGTGCAGACCTGTATGGTGATGTTTACACCCATGTGAGTAGCAGGGCAGCAGAATCTCTCAGTCAAAGGACTTATCCCACTCCAAGCATTCTCTGGCCCACGCCAGCTTCAGCAGCCAGTGCTGAGCCTGCTTTTTTTCCTATTAGTCTTCCACTTGTGTCTTTCCCTCTTGATTCAGCTGCCATTTCCGTGAACTCTAATACAATTCTTAATGCCAGCCTGTTTACACGTGAATTCCCCACTACAGCACCAAATTTGCCTGCTGGTTCAGAAATACCAAGTCAATCAGAGCTTGTCAGAGAGCTCAAGAGTCCAGTGCCTTTCACGAGATCATACACTTACTGTCTGTATTGTGACTCAGTTTCACTTCTGCCAGAAGCAGGCTTTGCCCCAGAACATGAGGGTTCAGGCGATTATGTTGAAACGTTGTCCATCAAAGCCTCTGAAGTACAAGGCATAACTGCATTTACAACTATAATTACTGATGGATATGAATTAGAGGAACCTACACCTGAGATTTTTGATACATCTTTTCCATCAAGACCAGTTGTTTCACTTTCTTCAAGATTTGCAGAAATCCCTGACTCAAGCATGTTTTTATTGAGCACTACAGACACTAGAACACCTATAACAATATCTCCCTCCTACCAGCAGCTCCCTGGGGAAATGTCACTGAACATCTCTGCTTCCCAGACGCTCCCTGTTCTGGAAACAATTTTGTTGACTCCAAGCACTCACGTAGAACTTCCTGGTGCCACCCCTGTTCTGTTGGACTCTACCATCATCCCGAGTGAGCCAGTAGCATCGTTTGCAATCAGTCAGACAACCTTGCTGGAATTTCCAGAATTAATGCCATCAGAATCTGTAGTTTTGCTTGGCAAGACATCTACAAGTGACAGACCGTCTTTAAATATTTCAGATTTTCCATCCAATCTTTTATCAACACCATTTCTTATTGAATCTAGCTACTTGTCTTTATCACTGACCATGCTGAGTTCTTACTCTGTCATGCAAAGTGATTTATCAACACTCTTACCTCAGACCTTGTTGACTGGGACATCAGTACTTTCTGAGGATGTTACCAGCTGGGACTTAGCTACCACTGTCAGCTCTGCCACTGATGCCGAGGTTTCTCAGTTACATCTTGGCCAAACATCATACTTTTATTCAGATGCATCGTCCCTTCCAGAGGCACAGGTTCCTGAAATAATGCCATCATCAGAGTTTCACTCAGAGTCATCTGTGTTTCTGGAAGCATCCTCGGTCCTGCCAGTGGGCTCTGAAGTTGTGTTTACCTCAGCTGCCACAGGAGCTACCTCTCAGTTGGAGCCTTCACTCTCCACCTCTCACTCTGTGGTTCCTACCCTGGTGCTGCCCACTTCTGACACCCAGTCTGTTACCAGCAGCATCTTGCTCAGTGAAACAAATCTGATCTCTTCGTTTACTACCTTTCCAGCAACTCCTGTCTTAAACGTATCTTCATCTCTACTTTCAACTGCTCTGGGTTCTGATGAGGATATTGGTGCTACAGTTAACCCCACGCTGCTTTTAACATCTGGCAGCAGGGGTAGTGTCCCCACAGCCCTTCCTCCCACAGACGCTGACAACCTCACATCAGATGCCGACACCGTCAGCGTAATGCCCTTTCCTACAGCATCTCCGTCTGTGACCTCGTCGTTCGCTCCCACACAATTCCCTCTGACTGCTAGCCCTCCCCCTGGACATGAAGTTCCATCAGGAAGCAGTGTGACTGCTGGTGCTGATGCATCAGCTCCTTCCACCACTGTCACCAGTGCTACAGGCAGCCCAGGGACATTCTCCTCCACCCCTGTGAGGAGCACTGCTCCGTCTGAAGTGGTGGTTGTCACCTCTGCTGTGACTACTACCCGGCAGCCGTATGTCTGCGACATCACCGTTCCCAACGCCTACTTGGTCACTGCAGGTAAGCTCTTCCCAGCGTTTCCATTTTGTATTTCAGAAGCCACTCTAATATGACCCCCTAGCTAAATTGTAGATTTTGGATTAACTAAGTGAACCTTTCAAAGAAACACGGCGTAAATTTAGACAAAGAGCTGTAAAAGCATTGATTTGTCATTTACTGTTAAAAATAATAGTGTTCACTTGAATAAAGTGCATTGTGAGAGAGAGTTACAAATACATTACACTGCACAGAGAATGAAATAGTCCTCAAAAATTGCTGATGCATACATACAAGTGTGCTGAGTTAGAGGCTGCTTTATAATTTCATTGGGTGTAAATGAATGTTACTGTCATGGTACTGTTCTGCCAAACTGTTCAATGTTCTGACTGTGTAAGTTTCTCCTTTCAGTTGTTGCTGCTGTTTATTTAAAAAACACCTGCATGTGAGGTAATGTTGTAATCTGTAAGAGGAGAATTGATTTAAAAACCATTTGGGTTTTGCAACCATGTTTATAATTTTACCTTACTAGCTTATGTTTGTATCTTACCTCCTCCCATACTTACTTTTCAATTGGATTGGTGTGTTTGTAACCAGAAAAAGTGACATTAGTGTGTTTAAAAATTAATTGTCTTAGCATCTGTGTTTGCTTTTCTGGTGTTTTCCTGCCTCTTCCTAGCTTGTTAACAAAACAGTGCCAGCAAACTAATCCAGGGCAGCTGCAGAAGTGCTGCATTTTTGTGGTGAGCAGTATTTTTTACTCTTAAGACTTAGTTGCAAGAAATAAAGCAGGATAAGCATAATCTCATCATCCAGATATGTAGGTGATCTAGCTATGCTAGTGGTGAGGAAGACTTTTTTAAAATGTAACTTGAGTACTTTTGTAGGCAAGTTACTGGTGGAAAGAAAATGAAGGATGACAACACAACACTTTCCAGTTGTTTGCTTAACCCATAGTCACAAGTGTGACTAACAGACGTGACATCTATTGGGATGTGGGGATTTTAAAGCTGTTTCTTACTCTATGGATATCCCTTTCATTAATTAATGTCACATTTGTTTGCTTTCTATTTAAGAGAAAAGTAGATGCATATTTTCTGTGGCTTTTTTCTGACCTTATCTGCATTCCATGCGTTGCCTGCAAAACTTAACTTTGTTGTGATAGCAGACTCACAAGTCAGCCCGAATATGCTACTACTTTCCCATTTGAATGCCTCAGTGGCTCTTTAAAAGTTTATTTATCACAATGCTAAACACATTAGCTGTGGATAAACAAAACAAGAGAAAATAAAGTTCCTTAAACTTTACAGACAGTCACTTTTTAGGATACAGTCACACCGTCACCCATGTCCTTGTTCATCTTACCTGTTTGATGCAACTGATCTCACTACCTGCTTTTTCATGCACTGCACAATTGAAAATGCAGCTTTGACTCAAAACCTCAGAGATGAAGCTAAAATGTATTTTTCTGACTGACATTAATTTCTAGTGCTGGCCCGAAGAGCTGTTCTACGAAATGTCAGTGAATCCATCAGAGAAGTGCTCAGAGTTCAGTTCAGGAGATCAGTAGAGCTAGAGGTAAGTGGTATGAAGTGTGTACAAGTACTCTTTGGTCAATGTAATGCAATAGGGGTTTAGTTCAAAAGCTAAAACAGTAATTCAAACAGTCCATAGATACTGTACCAGACAGAGGTTTATTTTAACTTAAATGTTAGTCATGTTTTGGTTGGGTTTTTTTTAATGTGAACATGATTTCAACTATTTTACTTTTAGAATGCCATCATTTTCTAGGACAGACCTTTCTTGGTTTTGCTAGAGGTGAGCAAACCGTGTCCAGAACCTACTGCTCACTGCCTGGTGAATTGAAACTGGAGAACTTTTACCCTTCAAAATACCTGTTAAGCAGATCTGTTTGTTCTGCTAGCTGATTACATACCTAGCACTTGAAACAAAATGAAACCTTCTGCACAGCCTTGTGCCATTTTATGTTATAAGTGAGACCATCAACACTTGCAGGGGGGTGGTGGAATCCCAAGTGCCTGATTTGGCAGATGAAAAAGGTAGGGGAAAAAACAAGTGTGCAATAGTAAGATGTTATTTCTAAGCCTTCAGGTAGGTGTAACTGCTGTTCTTACTCCCTTCACAGGAATAGCTGTGCTCTTGGGTTTTTCTGAAAGCTTTCTCTGCTTTGACATTCAAGGAATCATCTTTGAACTAGATTTCAATATTGTTTTCTAACTTCCAAGTGATTGTCTAGTTGAAATAAGGGTCAAAGGCTCTATTCCCCGCCTCTGTCTCAAACCCTCTGAGAGAAAAAGACATAGGGGTGGTTTGGTGGTACCTTTGTTGTATAATTAGATACTTGAGTGGTGAGGAAATACTTCAGTAGAATTATTGGTGTAGATGACGTTCAGCTGCACTTGCAGTTTTGCATGTCTGTGTTCATCTAGTTATCATAGCCCAGTACCAGATGATCTTTTGTGACTCAGTGATCTCATTTTTGTTATGTAGTTAACTCAAGTAGCAGTTCATTGAACATAACCTGCATTTCTCTGTGCACAGAATTGCTTGGTGCCTTTAATTTTGGCATCTCCCATGATCACTGCACTCAGTAATTAAACAACTCCTGTCTCATGTTTGAGGATGTACATCTCCACTACTCAGTCAAGATAGGAGCATTGTAAATTCTTGCCAAACTTCAGCTACAGTGAGCTGCCTCAGTAAATTATGTGTTGTTTATGTCCTTTTAGCAACATCTGCTCATAAGCTACTTAGATTTTTTATATATATGAGATTTTTTTTTTCTGGTTTGTAAATTATACCTTCAGTTTATGCAAACTGGAATAGTTAAGAAGTCAGATGTTCATAATGATAGAAACACACTTAATTTTCAGTGACTTTGCACACCTCATTAATATGGAAGTACTTCCTTTCTTACTATTAACAGCAGTAGGACAAAATCAGTTTTTTAATATTTGAAGATTAATTGGAACAAACATTTGATATCTCGCTTTATATTTTTTCCCTTTTAATTCCTGCCTTTCATGCTTACTGTTGCCTTGTAAAGCTCTCAGTAGGAGAAATCTTCTAAGAAGTCCTAAGGCTTCTCAGAAGTAACTGTTTTTTATAAATAATGCAGCTAGTCTAGCTTCATCCTTTGGAAAATCTTTTTTATCTAAAGGAAAGACATCTTTGCTGAATCAGTTTAGCTTATTCTAGAATGATGCTCTCGTATGGGTTTTGCAGTAAAAATAATCACCAGCAAATATGTTTTCACCTCTAACTGTGGAATACTAAAAAAAGCTGTTGTTTTGAAAAAGAGCTGTCTATAACAGCAGTATGTTGAGTGGTGATGTAATGCAATATTTTAAACAGAATTTCACTGTCTTGCTAAACTTAATTAATAAAACAGACCTGACTTTTGTTAGTTGAAAGTACCTAGAAACCGTGTGTGTGTTTGCAAGTTATGGTAAAGCAGTGCACTTTTCTAAGCTGCTTTTTTACTGTGTCTCTTATTACAGCTCACAGATGTTCCCTCGCTGTGATGTAATGTACAGTAAATCAAGAGACAATCCAGTTAAATTTAACTTTGTACTAATGTATGCTTTAAAAATAAAATCCATGGCAGTGATGGCTGTAACTGCTGGTCACTTTAAATAAGAAGCAAATTTAGCGGTAAAAGGAGAATGAAAACATTTTTTGCCCTCAGCTTTTTCAGTTGAAACTTTGGTCTCTGGTACTTTATTATTTCAAACATTGTGAGTTGCTGAAGTGGAAAAAAGAAGAGGCAGAATCCTGCCAAATGAAAAAAACTTCTGTCACTTTTTTCCTAGAAAAATCCTTATAGCAAAGTGAGAATAACCAAACATTTCAAGTTGGTCTCAACATATTGTATCTGCAAAAGAATAAGACTCCATTGTCTGAGTAAGAGTAAATTTAGTCAACACTCTGTAATGTAAAGCTTATGACACTTGGGTAGGATCTGTTAGACAATGTTCTCTTGACTTGCACTGGGGTGTAAAATAAAAGTGTTGGCAGTGACTCACTGCCAGGACCCCTGGTGCCATTAAGTTCATGCCAACAGGAAAAGGGTTTTTGCCAGCCTCATTTGTGCTTGGAAATTTTATCATGCATGTTAGCATTTTTACCTTAGCCACTTTGTTGTTATATTCAATGTGGTGGTGTGTCCTTAACCTACTGGTTCCTATAATCCCAAATCAGTGAACTGTGCCACCAAAGTGTGGAGTTCAGGTCATTGCCAGGTAAAAGCTTCTTTCAAAGATGCCACCCTGTGGACTTGCACTGGCTTCATTGCTGCTTCACCACTGCTGAAGTTCTGGCTGGTACCATAGAGGTGTATAAAACCAGTGAAAACTGTTGCCTCAGGATCCTAAAGTGCATAGGAGCAGAAGCTTTGTTTGATTTTTAAGACCTGTGAGCCTTGTAGTCCATCTTCAGTAAGTTAAACACCCTCTGCAGGCTCTTTATAGGATTCTTAATAGGGTGGTGGTGAGAAAATCAGTTGTTGATGCTTTCTGCCAGATGTTCACACAGCATAATACAGTAGGCATGGATTAGGTTGTGGCAGAGGTGCATCTGATCAAGTATTTTAGCAGACATTAATCAATAGCCAGTGCTTAGGAAACATCATAAGAGGCAAGGAAAGGATACAGTCATGTTTTTCCTAAATACTCTTCTAGCCTCTAGTAAGCTGAGGCTTAAAAACTTTTTGTAGTGGCTGCCCTCTCTCGTGAGGGTAGCTTGGAATGGGATAGGTGGTGACCTGGAAACAGCAGCGCTGGCTTAGTCATTGCACTTTGGAGCAGGGATAGCTTAACTCAGTGTTGTAAGAGTTCTCTGGTTCTACTGAAGGTTTCTGCTTTTGCAGTGGGGATGGCTCCAAACTGCACATGGAGTTTTGTGTGCTTCTCTGGCTTTCTGGCCTAAGGTGTTAAAGTTAAAATATTTGTACAGATTAATATAAGAAATCCATGCTTGTGTACTTTAATAGTGACACTCTAAATTGTGATGGTTCAGTCACCAAATTAGTTAGCATCTAGCTGTCCTGGCAGTAGAGGTGAAACTTCAGGAGAGAGTTGGATGGATGGCTGGGATTGTGAACCATTAGAGCTGTGCCAAGAGCAGCTATTCTCATTCATGAATCATGATTCCAGAGTCATGAGCTGTGCTCATCTATCCTAGATAATTTTGTAGGCTTCTCTGTGAATTAGCTTGTAGACAGCATCATGCTGTCATGAGTCTGTTATTTCTGTCATATGGATTAGGCTGAAGAGAGCTAATTCTAGACAACCCTGCAATATCTCAAGCACAAGTAGCTATTGTTTTGACTTGTAGTGGTTCTAATCTGCCTACATCAAAATTACACTTAAAAGTGCATTTTTATTTTGGGTGTCCATTCTGGAGTTGCTGTTGCTTTTCTGATGCAGTGACACACAGAAGGGGACCAGTGTTAGCTGTTGAGCTGAAAAAGCTAATTCCAGGGTGGGCTGCTTTCCTGGTTGTCTGTGGTGCAGCACAACCAGTCAGAGAGGGAGGCAGCTGAGTTGATTGCAGAGGCTTGCTTTTGTGTCAGAAATACCCAACTGGAGTGCATAAGTATATGCTGGCTGCAGTGGGCCTCTCTTCCTCAGCATATATTGCTTCAGAAATCACCAGCAAATTGTCACTGAGATTTGTAATTCTAATTCCTCTTTTTCTTGCCTTTTAAGTAGCCTCATTTGCAAGTAATGGGCAACTTTCTTTTGGCATGTGTTACCCACTTTAACTGCTGTTTCTGTTTGACAAAGTGGAGCTGCAGAGATTTTTCATCATGAGATAAAAGAATAAAATTTCAGATAAGAGGAACTGAAAAGAGCTGTGCACATTATTCATATCAAACAAATTTGAGTTTTATGGATCTAAATCCATTTGAAATAAAAGTTGGATGTTGCATGTATTTGTGGGCTAAGAAAGAAGAAAGGCATAATGAGCAGCATAGATTATTTTTCTCATTTCCTTCTGCTGAGGTAGTTTCTTCTGGTGAAGATGAGCTCTCTGAAATGCAGGCATTTTAGAAGACAGGAAAGAGCTGCTTGCTGTCTCATCTCAACAGCAGTTGCCATCACTTTACACTACAGCAGAAATAAGGAGTATGTGGGTTTCAATTTAGTGGCACTGTGGTTTTCTGTGAGGCTGTTCCTGAAGCTGAAGTTCTCTAACATATCCCTTCACCAGCAAGGCATCTGCAAGGTGCTATCATCCCTTCAGTGAAGAGGTCCATATTTATCAGAAACTTTGGGTCTCTGGTTTGCATCATTGATCTGTGAGGCCATCATGTTGGGTATCCCAAAATACTTTTGAAGTGTGACTGCCATAGGCAAAAAAAGCAAACTGGGCAAGTAAACCAAAAAGGAAGAAAGTAATGCTGGGGAAACAGGTGTTCTTAATGTTGAGAGAGTTTCTCTGAAGGAGAGAAGACACTGCAATATGTTTAAATAAATAAAACCCTTCAGTTTGTTCTTACTTAGATGGCTGGGAAATGGTAGATAAGAGTGTCTGCATGGTTCAAGGTTTATATTTAACTTCCAATCTCATTTCTTTTACATGATGTCTAAGGCTCCTCAGGGTTTTTAAGAAGACTCAAAGTCAGGACATGAATTTGAAGAGGAGAATTGTAATGTGGTAACTTGTATTGAAGCAAGCAGATAGAAATGTTCCCTGGGAGAAAGTTTTCTTGAGTGTGAAAATTATATCTAAAGAACGTATGAATGGTATAGGATGTGATGACTCTGTGGTGTATGACTGAAATTCAGAAGCTATGCTAGCAGTTCAGGAAGTAAACAGGAATTTTGTATGGGAAATGTTATGTACACCAGGGGAATGTAGGCAAGGGGGAGTGCTAATATGTGGGAATGTGATAAATCAAGAAGTGCTGAGATTGGTGTGTTGTACTGAAGAGATTCCAGTGGGTGCACCTGGTACAGGGGAGTTGCCTCTGATGCACTGGAGCAGGAGGCTGCAAGGCACAGCACTTGTATTTGTGCTTCTGCTGCTCTTTGAAAAATAAAGACTTCATTTTCCTACCTCTCAATAAGGTGGCTTTGAACTGCATGAGACTGTGTAGGTCTGAAATGTTGCCAGATTTAACACTGTCCTGTTTGACTTTTCCTAATTTCTGATTTTTTTCTTTTTTTGTAGGTTTATAAAATTTCCCCCAGATTTGCTTTCTTGGTGACATCCGGTCCCTTTGTTTACACGGCAATAGCTGTCATAAATGTGCTTGTGAACAGCAGTCTTCTTCGTGGGGAGGCCCCCATGATCCTCTCACTGCATCCTTCTTTCACTGTGCCAGACAACAGATTCCAGGTTCAGACAGGTGAGTTCTTCCTTACACAGGGGGGAAAAGGTAGCTTCCTGCTGATTCACACTTCATCACTTGTGGTGCAAGGTTGAGTCAAAACCCTGTGTTCTACTGGAAACCTTAATACTTTTTGTTAATGACATAATTTACAGGTCCGTGGCAGAGAGGTGATAAATTGTAAACAGTTAACCCCATCACTTCGTGGTTTTTTTCAGGAATTTTTTTGGGTACGTTGCAAAATAGGTGTGCTCTTTCTCTTACTTCTAAAGGTGAGAAGAGGAAAAAAAAAACCTCCATGAAATATTTTATTCATAAAATCACAGTGCAGCTACTTTGTAATGCTTGTGCCAATTTCAGATTAAATTTATGTTAAAAGCTGCCTTTTTGTGTTGCCGTGATGTAGGAGAATCGGTGAGCAGGAGGATTGATTGCTCATGTATAACATGAGCAGGAGGATTGCTTATGTAGAATTCAGCTTTCCATGGCTGCTGTATCGCAGCAGTTTATGCAGAGTTTGATAATAATCTGCTAATAATCTAAAGCAAAATAGTACCCCTGTAATAGATTTTGAGAGCCAGTGTTGTCATTTAAAATCTTCTTTGGTCTCTGTTTGCATGATAAAACTGCTTGCCTGGTTGGTTGACTGTGTAATGAGGTAGTGACAGGGACTGAGCATGCAAGCAGAGTTAATAAATGTCAGCATGGTACTTTCGTTCAGATACGCTTTGTATGTTGTTTATGCTCTGTTAATAATTGTATGGCAAGACATCAGTTCCACTGTGCAGGTGTGATGTCTTTTTCCACTGCTTAACATGGTTATATAGACAGACAGTAGATGTATTTTTCGGGTTTGAACCTTGTATAACATTGCTGTTAGGATGTATAAGTTAACTAGCATTTCTTTGGGTAAGACTGTATGTGGAAATCCACAGATGAGCATGTAGTTAAGGTCTATGGGCCTGATCACGTTCCTCTACACTCCCTCTTTCTATCTTGTGTTCTTTCTTTCTCTCTTCTGAACCTAAGGATGTCTGTATCTAAATTCAACACACAGCTTACAAAGTGATTTGAAAGTATTAGAGCAATACTGACGTGCATTAATGGATCCAATATATAGTCTTTTAGCTATATAGTTTTAGCTAGTCTTTTAGCTATATAGCTTATATAACTTTTTATATAAAGCTTATATAGCTTTTAGCTATATAAGCTAAATAGTGTATTTCAGGCTACAAGGAAGAGATATTTGTTGCTATTTTTCTGAAGATTTTCATGGATTGGTTGGGTACTCAGGATTTCAGTGTGGCAAATTCAGTGGTCAGGTGAGGTGAAGTTAGCCACGTGTGTGTAGTGAAGGCCTTTTAGTATGCAAGAGGAAACAGTGAGTATATTGTCACTTAGTATCTTTCATAGATCTAATTACTGCTGCAAGCGATATTAGTGAGTAGAGAATATACTGCAACAACAAAAAATGTATTTTTAATGTATTTTCATCTGGTGTTTCACTGAATGTGTCCTGAGCTTCATGAAAGAAGAAAATGATAGCCCTGTGAATTCTGTTGCTTGTTTTGTTCTCTCTCATTGAAGTACTTTTCTGTAGGAATAATTGCCCTTTGCTTTCAGTGCTCCAGTTTGTACCTCGAAACGTGGATATTGGATTCTGCACCTTTAGCCAGCGCATTGAGAAAGGGCTGACAATGGCATTCCTGGAGGTGAACAAACGCCAGGAGTTCTATAACTTCACTGTGCAGGTGAGAGGATGAGCATGTGTTGTGTCTGTCCCTTTTCCCCCTCTCACCTCTTTGCTTGTCCTGTATTTCATCCAGTGAAATGATTTAGACATTCACTGGCTGTCACTTGCAGTCTAGGCCATGTAGAGCTATGAGGCTTTGTCATGAAGTCAGTTGGGTTTTCCCCCTACAAAATAATATGGCACCACATATTACAAGCTTTTACAGGCTTTTTGAAAAAATGATCCAAGGTGATGATTTATATCCAAAAGCATTATTGAATGTGATAGGGTTTATAATTCCTCCAATAAAAACTGTTCCAGCCCTTACCAGAGTCACTCCCATCATAGTTTACTATAAAAGAGTAAGGTGTGGTTAAAAAGTTATGGTTGGAAGAAAGCTTTCAGGTCTCATTGCCATGCTGGAGACCCTGGTAGGGAATATAGGAGTTACCTGACCCTGCTGTCATGTGAGCAAACATGCTAGTTGCTTCTGAGGCCTAGAAATACTTACAGTATATGATGTCTGTGACAGCTGCTACTGGAACGTCACACATGAAAGGTATTGCACATGTGCAGAGCTCTGAATCACACAGCAGAGCTTAGAACTCCCTGGAAAGTCAGCAATTCAATTTAATGAGATCAACTCCCTCTTCTGTTTGAATTCTTAAATTTAATCTTTGTTGTAATACCAAACTCAGTAAAAATTTTATTATGTTGTTTAACTAACACCATAAATAACCATCTGTGGTACCCTAAAATAAATTCAGGAAGAAAAATTACATAAATTTTAAAGTACCTAAAATACTATGTACTACATATCACACAGAATGACTAGGTTGGAGGAGACCTTCAAGATCATAGAGTCCAACCCATGCCCTAACACCTCAACTAAACCATGGCACCCAGTGCCACATCCAGTCTTTTTTAAAACACACCCAGGGATGGTGACTCCACCACCTCCCTGGGCAGACAATTCCAGTACTTGATCACTCGTTCCGTGAAAAGCTTTTCCCTAATATCTAACCTGTATTTCCCTTGGCACAGCTTGAGACTGTGTCCTCTGGTTCTGTCAGTGCTGCCTGGAGACAGAGCCCAACCCCACCTGAGCACAGCCACCTTTCAGGGATTGTAGAGAGTGATAAGGTCACCCCTGAGTCTCCTTTTCTCCAGGCTAAACAATAAATAGAAAAGTGCTCCAAACTTTAAACTCAGTGTCACTGCGTAGACTGAAGACAGAGCATGCTAAAAGAATTCTTGGGCTATCAGCTTAGCCAACTTATTTTAAGTACTTCTTATTTTTCGGATGAGTCTGAATATGAATACATGAATACAGTTGCTATGTATATTGATGCCACAAAAAGGCTTCTAACCAGTAGTGGATTGTGGGTGTGCATGGTGCAGGAGATTTTTACCAAGAGAACATCCATTTTCAGAACTTTCTTTTGCCGTAATCAATCTCTTTCTTCTGTTCCGTGCAGTGTGGCATTCATCTAAGGCTTATTTATGACTAGATTTATTTTGCTGACTGTCTAGGTGGCTTTTTCTCGTAATTTTCTGGGCTGTAGCTGTCAGATCATTCTAGATTATGACTGACCTTAAAGGATAACTCTTTGAAGAGGAATTCACATGTAACTTTGCCTCTTCTGAGACTCAGCTGGCTGAACCAATCTGGAACAGATGTTCCTCTGTCTTGATGTGAATTGCTCCCTCTTCATATTAGAAGAAAAAGAAAAGTCTGTCAGGGAAGGGATGGAAATGGCAGTGATTTGATTTTGCTGACCCTGCTTCAACACTGTCTTTTCAGATACTGAATATAACTCTAAGCAGGCCTGGGGTGGCGTTTCGGCAGGGCCCTGTGAGCGTTGTTTTTGCCATCCGAGATAGGTACGGTTTTCTCAATGGCTCGGAAGTCAGCGAGCAGCTCAGAAACTTGTCCGTGGTGGAATTCAGCTTCTATCTGGGCTTTCCTGTGCAGCAGATTGCTGAACGTGAGTATTTGCTGTTATCCAATACTGCAAAATACTTCTGTCTACTATCTTCCCTCTCTGCAATTTTAAAATAATTTTGTGCATAAGTGATAATGCAGCTTCAAGTACTTAACTTGTATCATGAGTTCTGCAGAGCAGATCTATGCCTCTCTCTGCTCACATTTTGGTGTTACAGCATCTTGCTGCTTTTGTCATCATACTTTCCTTTTGTGCTAGGTCAGCTGTACTTAACCTTGTCAGTTCATTGGTCTTAGTCCAGATCTAAAAATAAAAAATCACTTAGATCAGTATTGCTGTGAAGTGCAGTCCAGGTTGTGTCTCTGTGCTTATATCTAGAGAGGTCTTTGCTAATTCTCACTGCTTTAAGTGTTGTGCTGCTCTTAACCGTGTCTCTGACTTTTAGAAAACCTGGGACACTGGCTACATAAGCTGATGTTTGCCCATATAGTCTGAATTAATTTTTCTATGCAGTCTGTTATAAGGTATTACCTTTCTCACTTTTTATGTACACTTGCATGGCAAGTGTTTTTTTCAGACCATCATCATCCTAAATGTAGATGAATGGCTGCCTGCATAACAGAGCTTGCTTGACACTTGGCCTTGACAACTTATGTTGGGTTAGATTTTTCAGATGACTCAGGAACATAAGCAAGATCACGGGAGAATAGTACTTGCCTTTCCCTGCTGGTGGGTGGTTTTGACTCAGCCCATTAATTCCCCATTTCTCCTATCTTACTGTGCTTTTTATTTTTCGGAGTTGATTCTGTGAGCTGTAGAGATGCATAACATCTGACACAGTGAGTTTTGCAATATAGTTAAACATCTAGTGGAAAATCATGTGTAATAGTAGCTGGTGTTCATTATGCAGCTGTGTATGTCAGTGAAAATACTGTAAAGAGAGTCACTGTCAACAGAAAAGTTGCTCTCCTTAACAGCTTTCGATCTAGGTAAGATGGTTGCACAGGGTACTTACCCATTTACTGGAAGCACTTTAAACATACTAATTTTTTGAAACTTTTTATTTAACTCTTTCAGCATTTTTGATGCCTTTACTCCCATAATCAATTAAAAAATGTATGAGTTTTTTGACTCATTTCCGCTAGGCATTTCTCATTTGGTCTCAGAGTGTCAGCTCTAAGCAGTGGTAGGTCTGTTTAGTGGAGCCAGGACCAAAAGTCTTGAGAATCCCTGTCCATAGATGACTAGCATTTCTTTTTATCTTGGAAGCCACAGAACATCTCACATTGTGAGCTGTGGTCCTTATTGCTCACTGAATTAAAAGAAAATGTTGCTCTTGCCTTGATTGCTTGAAAGACACTTGTCTTTACTCTGTGTCTTCTTTTATGTATTTGCACTTGAGTTTAGATAACTTTAGTCTCTGATAATATTTTTGGCGTTGAGGGACACTTTTTTTCCTGTGATGTACTACATTGGCTCTTACAGCTTTTTCTTTTGTCCACATATTTTGAAATTATATTTGCAGTGCATTTGCAGGTTGGCCCTTGCTACGAATCCATCTTCTGGATCGTGCAATGGAGCTACAGTGGAATTAAGTGATAACAGGATTTCTGCAAAGGCTGGTGTATCCTGCAAAAAGAGACTGGTCATGGGGGGAAGACATTCCTGTTAAACATGCACGTACATGGTTCTCCTTGGGGCTGGAACTAGATGACCTCTAAGGTCCCTTCCAAACCAAACAATTCTATGATTCTATTTTTCTTTCCTGGTGGTACTTGGGAAATTTGAAATTCCTTTAATGCTTGTATCAGGAGCTGTCCCTGTTTCCTGCATGTGTACAGTGCCTGGTCAGTGGGGGTGATTCCAGTCCAGTGCCAGTGGAGCCCTGTGTCAATAACAAAACCAAGTAAAGTAGAATGAGTGGAGAGCTCAGGATTTTTAGGAACTATGAGATCTTCCCAGAGATTGCAATAGAGAAAACATGAAGATTTTGTGGATAAGGTGTTCCTAAATTAAGGATCATCTTGTCAGCATTTCATTTGCTTGCTGTTGAGGAACTCACATTTGCTATAGATTGAGCCCATTGCAGGACAGCACATTTGGGTTTGGTCTCAGTAGTGCTTTGATAGGCACTGTTCTGGAATACCAGCTTATTTGGTAAGTTGGCAAAGTGGGAACATAGTTTCTCAGATTACTAGAGCTGTGGATTCTTCTGTCAGCAAGCACAGAAATGATGAATGTAGTTCAGACTCTTTTATCAGTGAGACAACCACAGCCAGTTATTTTTAGCTGTTCCTACAGTTTTTTACACTGCTGCTGTGACTGGATTTTGAGCCTGAGGGTTTTAGATCTTCAGATTCAGAGCCAAAAATCCTGTCCAAAGGCTCAGCAGCATTGGGCAGATCCTTCCTGAAAAATTTTATTCAACAGACTGTTGAGGGTGACTGACAGCCAGATCCTCAAAGCTACTTTGGCAGGGAGATGCCTAAATGTCTTTGTTTTCTAGGCCCTGAACTTTGCATTCATGCTTTGCCTTGCTTTACAGAGCATCTGTAGCAGGGAAGATGTTACAACACCTTAGATTGATATAGCTGCTTTGGTCTGTGCATATTAATATGGAAACCTCTGCTTTCAGTGTGACTTTTTCCAGGAATGTTGGATATTTACATGTAAACAATCTATGTATGTTAGTGTTTGTATGTAAATATAAAATGTTCCATGCTATACAGTTCTGTGCCATTTGTGCCTTAGTTTATCTGGCATGCTAACAGTTAATGCTCTTGGTGGTGACTTTTCTTTTTCTCTTAAGGACTGCATGACCTTGTAAGTTTTGTAGTTACATCTGAAAAAATTATTTGTGGGTGAGCTGAGTGATCAACTTTGGGGGTTGAAGTTGATCACACCAAAGAAAAGCTACTTGTGCATCTCAGCATTGTTAAGAGATTTTGGCATCAATATCCCAAATACAAGCCTTGTTCCAAAGAATGTATTTGCTCCTTGTCACTTGTTCACTTTGCATTGCCTTTCACACACTGTCCTCTCATGGTTTTTATTCACATAAATAATATGTCCTGTTCATAGTTTTAACTGTGTTGTTTGTCTCTGTGCAGTACATCATTAACACCAGGAATTCTTTGTCAGTTTTTTCCCCACTCATGGAGAGTGAGGATCAGGAGTGAAAGTTGGTTGACAGATTTGGACTGTCCTTTGCAGGAATAGGGCTGTGAAAATGTCCAAACCTGGAAACTTGCAGACTTTCTTTCCTCACAAGACTTCTAGGTGACTTCAGCAACATGTTTCTATTCAAATGTCCAGTTTACACCTTTCCCATTAGTTTTCATTGTCCACCTTATAGCTCATGTTTCAGATTGTAAATTGGTTAGATGGTCATGACTTACATGTCAGCAGAAAGAAAACCAAGTCTAATCACAGGGTTTGAGTGCTAGTTCATTAAAAATAACAGGAAACTATATATTTGGTATCTCTTTATGGCTGGCAGATTTATTGGAGGACAGGTAAAGGCTAGCTGTGGAGTAGATGGCAATATTTGCCTTCATGAACTTACCCTGAATAAAGCTCTTTTTTATTAGGACTTTAAGTAGAGGGAGTTGCCTTGGGACTTGCTATTTTTTCAGTGCTAAGTAGCACTTTGATGCATGTAATCTATTTTGGCTGTCTTGGAAATGTTGCAAGGCCAATATGATAAATATAAAATTATATGTTATGGTCCAAGGACTGCAGAAATATTTGGCAATTTTTTTCTGGGTGGATTTTGGATCAGATTTTAAACAGACACAGTGTATTGCTATTGCACCCACCCTGGTATTTGCATGGAATCTTGTTTTTCATTTATTGCCTTCTCATTTCAAATAGTGTGTTCCCTCCATGCTTTCTACTGCTGTTCTCCATTTATCAGAAATAAGAACGCTCAGCATGATACCAGTTCTATCCTGCATGGTCCCACACCTCTGTAGGAGAGAGTCAGAGATCCTTAGAACATCTGGCAGTGGCCACTCTGCCTCAGTGATGTGCTTTAGACTGCTGTCAGTAGGTCTCTGGGTGACCAGGTGACCCTTTCCCTTTTCATTCAGCATCAAATCAATGCTGTTACACAGTGTGGTGCTCCAGGGCCACGTGTTAGAATCTTCTAATGATGCCAGCATCTACTTCATTAATGCATCCAGAGTCATTAGCAGACCAGCTGCAATCTAGCTAATAATTGCATTTTGTCTATCCAGCTTCCCCCTCAGAATAACAATCAGTCAGTGCTGTTTATAATTGTTAGTTCCAGAGGACATTAGAAATCTTGCAAGTATTATCTTGCTGCAGTGCTGAGACTCCAGATGAGCTCAAGATCTGTGTGTCAGTGAGACCCTTGAGTGACCCGTGGTGTAGGAATTGGAACCTGGATTTTCTGACTTCTGACAATTTTCAGCATTCATTGTCAGGTTTTAGAACCTAGCCTTAGCTGGCGATGATCACAGCACATCTTCCTTTTCAATGTCAAGATTTTCTGCTCAGTTGGTTTATTTTTAAGTTGCATTAATTCCGTGGAAAGTTTAAATGAATAGTCACCCAGCAATTTGCATTAATTAAATAATTTTCAAGTACTAATTAGAAAAAGTGTGAAGAGCACAGTAAGTATTGAAGCAAAACATGATTTTGGGTTAAAGAAGAAAAAACTCACAATTTCTAGGAGTTCAAAGCATTATGGTCACTGGAAGGTTTTTGATTTCCTTATCGTGCTCTTTCCATGCGTTGGAAAAGAACAGAATCAGTTTTCAGTTTAGTTTATGCTTTTTTTGTTCAGCTTCCATTTCAAAATTGAAGTAAACAATTGCATGACTAGAGTAAATAGAATTTCAATCTAAAAGCTACAATCAGATGAATCGAGTAGCAGGATGCCAAAAATAAATGGGTGTCTTTAAATGGACTCTGAGGTGCTTTTAGCTTGTCTGAGAATTTTTGAAATTTAGTGCATCCTGATCACTTGCATAGAGGGCCAGTGTTTCCTGTTCAGAAAAAAAGGACCATGTTCTAACACCCTTCTGAATAGTAAGTAACAGAGTAGTAGCCAGGTGGTCATCTTGAAGCTAGTGGTGCTATTTTTAAAATAAAGGTGGAATAACCAAATTTTCTTCTTTTTTTTTTTTTTTCAATAGGCGTTAGTTATAAGTCTGTGAAAATAAAAGGTAAAATGTAGTGAATTATTATTTCGCTTTTACCTTAACCAAAAAATTCCTAAGCTTTTTAAGGGGCAGAAGAATCAGGTTTTTGGAACATTGACAGAGAACAGCTTGTCCACAAATTCTTGCATCATTAAATTTGAAAAACTTTAATTTTCTACTTCCCTGAAATGTGGAGTAGTGGCAAACTATTCTGCAACTGTAGACATCTTTATTCTAAATTGATCCAGCATGGGCCAGGTCATTTAATTGTTATGTGCTGCATTCTTTCTGTTCCTGAAATGGTTTAAAAATTAACCTTTGTATAATGCTTAGCAAACTGCATCTGGATTAAATATTTTGAGAAAGTTAAGACCATTCCTTTTCCTTATTGCCATAGTGAAGTTTAAGACTTCCCTTGAGGAAACTGTTGGCCCAGCCCCCATCTTCACTTCTTTCCCAACATGTCTTTACTGCTCTCCAGTGGAAACCTTGGGAAAAATCTTACCTATACTGAAGTCAGTAGAAATAGACTGTTTTCCTTACTGGGGCAAGGATTTCCCTCTGGAGCAGAGCTTTTTTTTGAAAAATTTAGAAATTAAGAAAGCTTGGAGCCACCAAGCCAAACAGAAAAGCCATGAGGTTTGTCTGCAGCAATGTTTCTACATGCAGTTATTTGTGGGTTTTATAAAAGAAAAATAATTATCAAGGTGGTGGGGTTTTTTTTAATGCTTCCCCCTGCACAAGTCTGGAACACAAATCATATGTGTTTATTTCTCTGCTTTACAGTTATTGTTTCCTTGTAGTTTCTGCCTCAGAAAAGGTCTTATTTTCATCCTGAGGCACTCCCGAGTTGTCTCACTACCCTTTGAGCGAGAGTCTGATCCTGCAGCTAGCTCACTAAGAGTCACAATTCAGACAGTGAGCTTCTAAATTCCTGGGAGCAATGACCTCAGTGCAGCAGCTTGAAGTCTTTCACCTAATAAATGTGACTGTTTCAGTTAGCTTCTTTTTGTTTGCGACAAACTCAGCGGTGTGCGTTCGGAGCCCTTCCCTTGCCATTGTGTCTGCATTGCCTCGGGAGCAGTAATGCATCTGTGTAAATAAGATGCTTGCTGACAGTCTAAATTATGTAGTGGCTTCTGGTTTTGTGTATGTTGTTCAAAACACTGTTCTTACGGATGTTTTTCCTCCATTCTGTTTTTCCTTCAGCCTTTCATTATCCTAAGCTTAATGTGTCCCAGTTGATGAAATCTTCCTGGGTGAGAACAGGTACGTATGGTCTCTGTGAGTAAGTAAAAGTGCAATTAGTTTTGTTAGTGGGATAAGTAGCCTGCATAAATATTGATAGCTTAGGGGTGCTGCATTTTTATGAGGCAGTAACATGTCTGAGCTGAATAAATTCTAAACCAAAGGCCCAGTGACCTGGAATATCTTGAAAATATAAATCCCTGGTCTAGAATTAACTACTGAAATTCCTTGATAATGCACACAAAGCATTTTTTGTGTATAAGGCAGTTCATTCTTAGTGAAACAACTCAGACTGTCAGGCACGACGTATCTACTCTGCATGTTGTCAATATGCCACATTGATTTTTAGGTATCTATTTTAAGTGAAAATTAAAATTTTATTTGTGTGACACTTTCTACCAAAACATGCCCAGAATAAAACAGAGTGAAAATAGATGAATTCCGAATACATGAAAGAGTTTCATCACATTTCATTGATCTCTTCTGATTCATTCACAGAAGATCCCTCCTACCAAAGTCTTCTGAATGTTTTATTCTGTAATTTACACATATGGTTGGGCTGTCATGTTAAGGTGCTCAAAGGCTGTTGAGGTTGCCTGCCTGCTGTAGGTCTTACTTGCTGCTTTTAAGCCTGACTGGTGAGGAGGCTTTGCCTACCAAAATTGTTCTTAGGGTGCAGGTGCCTCACTGGATACACTCTTGGCTTCCTGCAACTTTTATCACCTATAGTTCAGCTGTTGTATAGACTTGCTTCTTTTTCCAGGTTTCCCTGCCTCCTCCTACCAGTCACCACTTTACTCTTCAAGCAGGAAACCAAATTGCACCTTACTTTCTGAAGCCCACATGGTTTGTTTCAGAAAAGAAAGATTCGGAATTTCAGATAATGCTCACTAATGTGGGAGAAGCTCTTTTGTGTGTCTCGTAACCAGTGGCATCCTTCCTTAGAGATTTCTGTTGGCGTTTTTGGCTACACCTGCTCCCTCTCTTGCTCAGCCTTATGTTTGTCCATTGCTGCTGAAAATTCCCTTAGCTCCTGCAGTAAAAAAAAAGGTTCTTCCAGCTCTAAAATCACATTCCCTTGGGTCTTGATAAACTTCCTGCCTGTAAAACTTTGAAAGCCAATTGCAGCAACTTTTTTTTTCTTTTTTTTTTNTTTTTTCCCTGTAGAAGAGTTTTTTGTAGTCTCAGTTCTTGTAGGATTCTGGGAAGAGCAACTAGACTTTGGCAGGGTCACTGCATTCAGTCAGTGTTTTGTATTGTAAGGGTAATGAATCATGACATGGGAATCTATGCATGTAAAGATTTTTAATATCAAATTACCCAGATATATGTTCATGTATCCCAATAGTCATAAAAAGCTGGGATATACAGTGTTCTCTGTTGTAGAGTATAATTCACACTATTAAACATAATTTATTGATACTGAAATTCAATACACAGGGAAGGATAGTTTTCTGCTTGGTGTATATAATAGTCTTAGGTCACTGTCTATTTTGCTATTCAATTCTGAGATACTTAGTCTGTGATTGAATTTAGAAAAGAGAGATACTGTTGATCTCAGGGAGAAATCATGAAAATGTTTCCTTTCTCTGACATCTGCAATGAAAGCTTCAAATTGAAAAAGTGGCTTTAATATATTTAAAAATTTTAAAAAAAATTATATTTAATTGATTTTATCTAACTGGTGGCATTTTATTAAGCACTACACTTAAAAAAATAAATGTGGAAACACAGATTGGCTTGTAAAAAATACAACCATTTTTAGTGGAGGAGAATTAAAACTGAATTTATTTGATGCAGGCAGCAGTGAGTTGGTTTGCTGTCCTGGAGGATTTTCAGTTGGATCATTTGAATGATTGTTGCTCCATTCACTCCACATTTCTCTAAGTGGATGCCATCTTGCTAGTAAAAGTCCCCCCTTTTTTTCATTTTCCTTCAGGGATTCCTCTCAGCATTAGCTGCCCCAGTGACCCAGGGTACCTGGCTGCCACGTGAGCAGGGCTGCAAACCATTTTTTTGTGCTGTGATTGGCATACTTGTTAATCTTACCAGGAAAAGTTGCACTTGAATACACAGCTTCGTTCATGTGCTGCTGTTCTACTTTTTCTCCATGACTCTGAACCCTTGCCCTCCTCATCTCCAACTCTGTATCACTTTTGAGCACAACTTTTGACTGCAATTAGTTGAAGGAGATGACTTAGCCTAAGTTTTCTCTTTTAGTAGTTTTTAAAAATTCATTGAATGCTCATGATCTTATGCATTTTTAGAATTGAAATAGTTTCCTTATTATCCTGGGTCTGTCTAGCCTGATTAAGGTTTCAAAAAAATCCTCTGCCTGAATGTTTTTTTTTTTCCCCAAATTATTTATTTTGACTTTTTCCCACCAAATGTCTCCCAGCTGAACAGGTCAGAATTCCCATTTAAATACAGGCACTCTCGAATTGCCCTGAGCTGTCACAGGGCAACTCAAAGCTTGCAGCTGAAGTTGTGGAGAAGAAACTGAGAAGTTCTACTAACGAATTTGTTTTGTTGGCTTGCTTTGTGTGCAATGCAGTTCTCCTGGGCGTCGTTGACCAGCGAATTCAGGAGGAAGTGTTCCGGGCTGAGATGGAGCGGAAGCTCGCTCACCTGCTGAACGAGGCTCTGCTCCAAGGCCGCATATGGAGACGGGCCAGTTTTGCAGGCAGCAACGTTGTGCAGGTATTAAGAGCTCAGAATCAGAATCAAAATAGAGGATAATAAATGACTGAATAAGTTAACATTAGTGTTAACAAAGTGTTCAGGTTTCGAGCATGTCTCCCCTTTAGCTGGTTGGTGATACTTGTGCTTTGCACCTAAAATATGGCTCTTCTTTCAAGCACCACATATTTCTTTTAACCTAAAAATAACAAATTCAGATAACTGATTAAGTGCCTGCTAACAATTTCTGATGGCTTCTTAGAAACAACATGGAAAATTGTTTTACCAACATCTTATTTTAAAAATGTTCTGTCTTGTTTGGCTTACATGAGGTGCCTAGCAAAAGGAGACAGGATGATAATTTGAAAAAAATTTATCTTCTGGGACAGCGCTCTCTGTGATGTTTTGGCAGTGGTGTAGAAATACAAAGTAGAATTGTGTGTGGCTTGATGCAGCAGTAGAGTAGTACATTCTATCCCTTAACTTATTTGTCACAGTACTACTGGTCACAGTGTTGGAATTTCAGGTAAAAATGATTAATCATGCCAAGTTTTGCACACATAGCAACTTCTGTTATCTGGACTCCAGTGCTGCTTTAGAGTTCCAGAGTCACAGGTGGATTTATTCACATAAAAGTCCAAGAAGACTTGGATATTTAATTTAAAGTTTTAAATTCTGATGTGTTCTTTCTAGTCACTTAAACGAATTGAAAGCCAAAGTACTTTTTTAGTGGCTCATCTTCTTAAAAATTACCTTTTCCAGCTAATTCATTGACAGTTGGTTTACCTCCCAGATGCCCTTTTTCCATTTCAGACCTATTATCTTTATTTAATTTAATCCTACAGTTTTTGCTACCACTTAGATTTCCAGATGTTGGGCTATTCTTAATTCTGCTTTCCTGTCTCAGAAACATCTGTTTCAGTAATAGAGATTTTATTTTATTTTTCTTCTGTATAGCTTTGAATTGCCGCAAATAGGTGTCTGCTTCAGATCTGCTATTCCCAGCACCTCTTATTGCACTTTGTTCATTATGCCTTTGTCCTCCCTTTGCATATAAATTAAACAAATATTCCTTATGTTGCTAGCGAAGATACCACAGCCTATAAAACGTGTATGTTTAGATTACAGTTTTATGACTTTGCACAATAAAGCTCAGGTAATTTATTTTTTCATGCACAAAATTATGGGCACATCCTTTTTAGATAAGGAGTAGTATTTTGGAAAGTGAAAATACAGCATTTTTCTTTTGGCTTTGTATAACATACTGGGGCATAAGATGAGGTCTGCAGCTCGTGTTCCAGACAGCAGTGCTGCTCATTTATGCCACTTAATTAGTGCAAAGAGTCTGCCAACTGCTGTCTTTGGGCAGAGGAGGATTCTATTTATTACAGTCAGCACATCTTACATTCACAGGGCTTCTCCAGGTGCTCCCAGCCCACACTTTCAAGTAGGGTTGGAACTGTAATAAAGGTGATGTGGAAGAAGGGAGGCTGAAGAGGCACCTTGCAGTGAGGTGTGTGTGTGCTGGTGTCCTGCTCTCCTGGATGAGAACAGCAGGTACCTGCAGGTGCTACAGCACCTTCCTTGGCAGGATGTTCAGGTGTGTGGCACGTGAGAGCCTGAGAGGCTGTTGTGTGCAGCTGGACTGAGGCACCTGGTAGGGCTCCAGACTGAAGGATAGTTTCATTCAAGGGTGTTCCCCTGTTAGCTGAGGATCTTGTCCATAGGCATCTGCTACAAACCTTTACTGCTGTTAATTCTGTTCCTCATAGCCAAGTTTATAAGCTCTGAAGTGTTTGTCTTTTGGGAGAACTAATAATATTTCTTGTGCTTTATATTCAGATTTTCCCATATATATTTCTTGCACACCAATCAATAACTGCTATGATAGTAGAGCACAATGAAGCGAAAGTAAGAACAAAGCCAGCACCAAAAGTGTTGCACAGTTTTAACAGAGCATGTGTATATATCCATTAAAGACTAGACTCACATTTCACTTGCGTTGTGACCCTGTAGACCAGAGTTTTTCTTGAGGTGAAATATATTTATAGTGTATTGAAATGTGACATTTCTAAGCTCTGTGGAAAATCAGGACTGCAGGTCAAGAGGTGAAGCAATTATTTGTGAATGTTACTGCAGGCATATTAGTTTCCTTTCACATGCTCAGGAAATAGAAGTGATAGCTTGCGAGGTTTAGATTTCATTTCTAAAGGCATGTGTTAATACCTAAGAATGTTAAAAATTATGCCTTAAACCTAGACACTCTGAAGAAGAGCTTTGGAGGGTACCCAAATAGCAGGCTTTCCCCTCCTGTTTGACTGTCTGTGCTGTTAACAGGTGGCAGTCCACGATAAAATGAGAAAAAAGCCTGTAACCATTATGTACAAAAACCCCTCTGAAGCCTCAAACCTGGTTGTTATACTTCTGATAGTTCCACTGAATTTTGTGTGACGTTGTATTAATTCATGTTTCACAGAATAAGTAATACATCTTTTCAATGTACATTTTCTCTTGCTGCAAATTTGAAGGCACGTGGCTACTGTGGTTTGCATTGCATCTGCAGACACCTGTGCTGTATTTTGTCAATAGTTTACTTTAATAAGTAACATTACAAACAAGTCTCATTACATTTTTTTAGTAATTAGAGGGCTTAATTGTAGTTTAAAAATATACCAGCAGCTAATAAAAAAAAAAATTTCCTTCATTTCAACATGCTTGGTCCTTTGAACCTAATAGAAAGTAAAAAGATGATCCTACTAAATTAAAAATAGAGGAATGTTCTGATTTAAAGAACATGTGAGGCAGCATTTTAGTTGCAATGTGTGTGAGGAGTAGCAGCTTATGAGAGAATGTAATGACTGAATTGAGTTTTTCATTAAGGCAAAAATTCGTTCTCGTTTTTCTGCTGACAGCTTATGTGTCTCTCCTGTCTGAGGAAAGCCTGCCTTGCTGTGAGTTTTTAGATTTATAAATAAAGCCTTTGGGCACTGCTGCTGCTTCACCTTTTCCTCTGAGGCTTTTGGCCCCTCCAGCAGCAGTCCCAGGCAGCAACTGGCCCCTCTTGTCAGGTTGCTCACAGCCTGTTCATACCTCTGTGTGCTGACCACAGTACAGCTTGAATTAATTACCCAGACACTAAAATCCTACTTTTAATAAGACAGAAAGAGGATCTTTTTAAATTATTTTTTTCCCAGTATGATGAAGGAAGAAAAGGAAGGAAAATAATCCTCCTGTACAAGCACTGGAGATTGTGTCTGCATATTTGCTTGTTCCTAAGTAGCGCTCATGCCTTCGAGACCCTGAACATTTCACCGAGGGGTTCCTTGCTCCTGTGGGGATTGCTGACCAGGACATCCCACTGGCTGGCTGGGACTCTGAGAATGCCTTGGAAGCTTCCCCACCACTTGTATTTCCGTGCTTGAAATTATGAACTAGATGTTGTTACCAAGGCAACTCTGTTCACTGACCTATGATATTCACTTGAAAACACTTTTTAAATTAAATTTACTGACACCTGAACACAGTTAAGCCTTTCCTCTGTGGAGGTTAAATGCACATCTAGTATCAACAAAGATGGTATCATTTATGTACACAGAAGTTGAATTAGTCCTTCTTTTCTGTCTTTTTTTCCCCTCACTTTCTGCCTCCTGTAGTTAAAATTCTTCTATCTACTCCCTCCCAATATCATCCCTCACTGCCAAAGTATAAATGTAAAGTGGTTAATGCTTCCTTACCTGTGGGCTGCTTTGCTGGATGCCTGGCAAATAGTATTTGTCTCTGCTTGCATTCTTAGCATTCTGAAGGACAGAGACTAAAGCAGTGTGGAGCTGCACAAAGTATAATTTGGAACAATGTGTCACAAAACTTAGAGTACAGGAACTCTGTAACAAACAGGCACAGTGACTGTGTACCTCAGTTCCATGATCAGATATAAAACAGTTCACACCCAGTATGCCATCTCCTGTGTTTCAGCAAACTCAGAGGCTAGTTACAAAAATCAATAAGTAAAATCTAGTGAATCAGTGTGACAGAGATGAAAACTGAGGTACTGATATTGCCACAGGTACTGTGTTTATGTACAAGTCTAATTGCCTTGTATTTGCTTCCAGACTACCCTGCTAGTCATCAGCTTTCCCAGAATAGAAATCCATAACCATCTCCCCATGGTTTTGAAATTTTGTCTGTAGCTTCTCTCTGTGAAGCTTCTCTCTGTATGGTGTGAGCAGTCATAAAATATTGTGTATTCAGAATGAATTATTTCAGACAAAACTTAGCTTAAAATAGTGAGCTTAGTTCATCAGCACTAGCCTGCACCTCCACTGAACCTTTTTGTGCTTACTCCCGTGTTCTCTGTACTGTGCTGAAATACCTCCAGCTACTTCTATCTGTTTCTGCTCTCAGGATTCTCACTCATCCCTGTTCCTCAGCATAGGGAGCCATGTGCTGTTGTTTTTAATTCTGTGTTAAAATTTGTACAGTTTCAGTTATGACAACTTGCACTGGAATCTTGTCCTTCTTACCCTCTACCTTTTCTAAAGGCAGCTGTGGAGAAGTTCCTTTGTTAACCCATTCAGTCAGCTTGGGACCATGACCTGATGTGTGTAACACACATAATTAGACTCCTCCTTGGATTCTTCACAGGTCATAAAATATATGACAGCTCAGTTTAAGAATTTTATCATTTTCTCTGGTTCTGTGGATTTGCTATGTACAGAGGAGCTTCATAAAATTAAAACATTGATTTTCAGTCCCACATGGCCTTTAAACTCCCTCACCCTCCATGTTAGGTGCTGTTTGGGAAGGTTTCATCTGTGCTGGAAGCAGGTGCCAGTCTGTGCACTCTGCTGCTCTGTGCACTGAGACCTGGCTGTGGCAACCCACCTGAAGCAGACATAATATAAAGCTGTGAGCATTTGTTAACTAATTGTATATTTAGGTTCATGAAGCCAGATTTAGCTTTACAGCTGCCCAATATGTGTGTTGAAACCTTACTTATTGATGCTGTTTTGTTACCTTCAGTCAGGGATTTTTTTTCCCTTAGCTGGTTGAAGAGGGAATGGCATTCATGTGGGCAGCAGCATCATTTAATGGGTCCTGTTAGCAGCTCTTGCTGTGTTTCAGAGATCTGCACATTTTTCTGCTCTATTTGTAGATACTCGGTTTCTTGCATCAATACAGCTGACACTAGACATTGTTCTTTGCTTTTAGGCTGATTTGTCCTAGAAGGCTTTTATGACAATTGTGCTTTCTCTTGTTTAATTTTCTCCCCTCTTTTTTAAAATATAGATATATATGTGTGTGTGCGTGTGTGTGTATATATATATGTATATAAATATACACACACACACACCTACCTTGCTGTACCATTCCTGGGAATTGCTTTTTTTAGGACATGTTGAGTTGCTGTTCCCCAAAACCAGAACATCATTCCTGTTGAGCTAGAAATTGTACTTCTTTACTTCAAAGTGCTTTGTTTAGTTGGAAACTAGGAGAGAAAACAAGACAAAGATTTGCTTTTGTATGCCTCAGACAAGCAAGCATTGTGTGTTTGCTTTACTTTAGGCCTGTAGGCAGTTTATAAGATTATAATTTATTAAATATGTACTTTATAGTAGAAGGATAATTCTGAAGTAAGCAAAATACATCACTCTATTTATGTCAATTCCTTCCAGAGCCCTTCAAACTCTTTAAAAAAAGCCATCATGACAGAATACCTCCTACAATTTTTTGTCCTAATTCTAGTTTGAGCTCACCATTACATGGTAAATGGTTAAACAGAGGAGAGTTGTTACATAAAAAGATGTAATTTTACAGGAATTCAAAGTTATGTGGTTCTCATATGCAGTGTAGATGTTTGGTGGTTAGAGAGTATCTACAGGGCTTCCTCATAGCATGCATTCTTTTGATTATTAATGTCTTTAGATGTAGGTAGGAAGAATTGCTTCCCACAGAGTCAAATACATTCCTTCCTGAAGAAAGGTGGATGCCAAGGGGAACTGTTTGGAGGATGAAGGTGACTGTGCAAGTGCTTAAGTTGAAACAGAGCAAACAGTTTTATTTGATGCTAACAGAATATTTGCCTGTGTAGCTGCTTAACATTTAGAAAAACCGGAGGAAAAAGGTGTGTGTGTGTGTTATGAATAACGAATCAAAGTTAAAGTAGGTATTTAGAGAAGGGAAAAGTGCAGTCACATTTCTTCTAACCAGCAGTTGCTATAGGCAGTAGAAGCTTCCAGGGTGGCACAGTGTTGGCATCTTTAGAGTGAAAGCAGTTCTCTTACTTACCAGATGTGTTCATTGCTATGATACAAGTGGGGGGGGGGAAAAGGAAGGTTTGCCATAAAAATGTATTTTATAAGGGATGACTTCCTTTGAAATTTTCCTTTCAGTTACATCTGGGGAGAGAGAGTATGAACTCTAAGATCAAAATGTATGGAGCTCCAAATAAATACAACTTAAAATGTAAAAGCTTTGCAATTTCTTTTCAGATTGTGAATGTGTCACGCTTAGCTGGTGTTGATAACCCCGTGGAGCTGATCTATTTTGTGGAGGACCAAGATGGGGGGAGACTGAGTGCTCTGAAGTGCTCAGACCTGATGAACAGAGTCGATATCCAGCGGGCTGCCATCATCCTTGGATACCGCATTGAGGGCAGCGTCGCACAGCGTAAGCCCCATCAAATCCACACCCGTGGATTTGTGCAAAGGCACACAGGAAGGGTGTCTTCAGCTTTGGAGGCTATGGCACTGCACGGTGCCCTCTGGTGCAGTGTTTTGTTCTTGGAGTGCTGCAGCTTTGACACTCCTGGGGAAGTGGGTTTCATCAGCCTTGCAGTGAGCTATGCAGTGTTGCTTTGCCTCTTGCAGACCCTGCTGAGCTAAGGGTTGCAGCAGGGGCCTTAGGTCCAGCCTCGCTGCATTCACTCCATGCTTGTGCTGGAAAAGTACTGTGCTGACTAAAGACCTTCCTGCTATTTTCATGTCATCCTGCTAGTCCAATATTACTTTGCAGTTTGTCTTGTCCAGGAGCTTGCACAAACCCCACAGTTGTAAGATGGGAGTGATGCCTCGGGTTTTTAGCTTTTATATTTTTCAGATTCTGTACTGCTTTAGTGTGTAGTTCTGAGCTTCATATTAGGGGATAGTAAGCTCTCTTCACAGAGTAGCTGGAGAAAATAATTCCTTCTTTAGCTGGGGACCAAGGACAACTGATGCAAATTTCAGGCCCAAGAGCATAAACACCATGGACTGAAGAGAGAAAAACAAGAAGGGTGGGACTTCATAAACTAAAGCTATAATTGGGCAATTAACCCCAATATGCTAATGGACCAGAATTTATAAAAGTGAGAGGCCCTGTGACTGGTTGTGCATTTTCTGACCGTTTTGGTTCATCTTGGGTGCAGCCCTGGCTGGGCTCTTGTGCTGCCCAAGGTGGATCCATTGAGGAAATCCTTTTAATAAATCCTTACTTTGTTCTTTAACTCTGTCCAGCTTCTGTTCTAGGTCAGCCTTCACAAGGCATCAGGAGAGCATTGGTATGAAATGGGTGTTTCCTTTAGCTGACTAATGGCAGAGTTGTTTACACAAGTCACTGCCTTTTTGTCTGAATTACTTTTTCTGTAAAAATGTACACTAATGGTAGTTGGGGCATTTATTTCTTTTGTAGAATATGATTGACCTTAGTTTTATTTGTTTGTCCATCAGTAATATATAAGTAATGTCTTTTTACTATATATACTAATGTCTTTTATAAGTAACGTCTTTTTTCTGATACACATCAGAATAAATAGGATAGGTCATGTTTACTCATATAATTACTTTATTCAGGAGGCTTGGTATATAAATAATTTTCAGTTAGTAGTGAGACAGAATACCTACTAAAAATTCCATGTAACAATTAGGACAGAAACTTAAAAGTATCTTAGGAACAGACAAGTATGATCTGCAAAACACGTCATTGGTATGAATGCTTAATTACCATTTTCCTTTTTTATGCAATATGTAGGCATGAGTTACGTGGTACCACAGGGTATTTTGCCAGCAGAACAAGCATGTATCTGATATTTAAAATCCTCTGCAGAAAGAAAAGAAAGAAAATAGTAATAATTGTACCATCTGTATGTGTTTCTGAATTGTCCCTCATTAAAACAGTTGTGTACAGATAGGTCAGTAGCTCATATACATCTGCTTAATATCAATTTATGGACTGTAATGCTGGTTATACGGAAGTGAAAAAAGTTGCAAGAATAAATTCTCTTTACTAAAATGATAAATGTTGAACAAACTTCATAAATTGTTCATAGGTTAGTGTGCATGTTGAAACTTGTTATCTTTGACCTGTCATTAGGAAGCTCTTCTAAGAGTCACAGAGTCATAAAAATCTTTAAATGTTTCTATTGGAAGAAACTAGACAAAAAAAAGTTATTTTCATAACAGAATGCATAATGCCAGAAATGAGCTGTTGGATGCATAAAATATAATAATTCTATGTTCCTTTAAGTTCTAGGCTCATCATTGGAATGGCTACTAATAAAATGATACATAGAAAAAATAGAAATACTCTTTTTAACTTGAAAACATAATTTTTCAGAAGTGCATCAATTTGACTAGAAATGTATTATTGCTATGGGTTTTAGTCCCATAATTAACCACTATGCAAAATCAGCAAATAAAAGTTTTGTCATTTATTTCAGTTTACCTTTTACAAGAATGACTTGTTTCATTACACTTGCCAGCAGTTTTGTTTTCTGCTTGGGGCTAAAGGATCTCACACAATTGACAATGAAACAGAGAGAAGAAAAAAGTAATCATGAATGCAGAACTATACACCTTGTGGAGGAGGTTCAAATTGGTTTTGATAACAAAATGTTAAGGAGAACAGGCAGCTGGTAATACTGCCTAAAGCAGAAAGCAGGCAGCAATGTTGGAAAGTCTGTCTTACCTTTGCTAGTGGTAGAGTAATTTTTTTAGACCCATTTCACTATGTCAGCTTAGTTTTGGGTTACAGGATGGTGTGGCAGAAGTGCAATTTTCATTAGTATTTTAAGTACAGGTCTTCAGCAGGACAGTTGATCTCCTGCCCCATGCTTCCTGAGCATGACATAACTTAGAGTGGTATGACATTTCCTGTGATGTGCAGCTGGTTTCAGATAAATTCCTTAACTAGCTTTTACAAGTACATAAAAGTACATAACCTTGAAGTGTCCTCAGTTGAAAACATAACCATATAATATTACTGTCTTCCTTTTAACTTTACAGCTGTGGAGAAGCTGAAGGAGTCCACTGCAGAGACACAGAATGGCAACCTCTGGATTATCGTGGGGGTGGCAGTCCCGGTTGCCGTGGTGCTCCTGATTGTTATTATTTTATACTGGAAACTCTGCCGAACAGACAAGCTGGAGTTTCAGCCAGACACTGTGAGCAACATTCAGCAGCGACAGAAGGTAAAAGGGGAAGCTGTGCTGAGAGGAGCTTCAGTATTCTGAGAATAAATGAATGTGAGGCTCTGGGGAACACCTGGCATCCTTAACTAGCATGTGTAAACACAGTTTCAGAGCATTCCAGTTTAGAGGGGGAAAGAAAAAAAGGAGGAAAGTAGTCTAATGATAGTTGAAGTCAAGAATCCCATCGTGTTTTATTTATTCTCCTGGGTATTTGATACTGCATTAGATAGATCCATCCTTCTGAAATGTGGGCACTGAGGCTGAAAGGAGCCTTTCTTTATCACTTCATTTCAAGGCTGTGGCTGGCACGGAATAAGAAGAAATGTACTGAGTCTTGAATCATTGACCTTGTTTTCCCCAGAAAGCTGAATTTTTCTTTGGAGAGCTTCTGCTAACCAAATCTGACAGCTGAAGTGCACCACCCATCATACCTCATACTGGAACTAGAATTTGCTAAAACCTGTCCTGGCTGCTCCATGTTCTGTGAGGGCTCTTTTTGTTGCAATTTTGAGAACCTGTTGCAGTACTAGAACATTAATTAGTGGATCTGTATACATTAATTAGTGGATCTGTGTGTGCCTGCATGAGTGAGCTTGTTGGCCAGTAATGGTTAGGACAGTGAGAAATTCAGAACTCTTGTCTTTTTCTTGCTCAAGAGTGTAAATCAAAAAATTTGTGATCCAGGTTTTTCACAAAGGATGTATTTAGTAAAAAAATGATAAAGTGCCTGAAAGGTTACTTTCTTTTTACAACCAAAGAGAACCTATGTGTGTCAGAAATGCTTGTTACTGACTATACCTTCAGAGGCATTAATAAAGGCAAAATAATCTGCCTGTGCTAATCCTGTGGTACTGCAGTCATGTTCGGCACTGTGACCTCGTGTGCAGTCACACAGTTTTCTCCATGACAAGCCTTGTCTGTACACCATGCTCTCTTTCAAGATAATTAATGATGTGAAAGATGAGAGAAACAGAAAGTGCTTGCACTTCCAAAGCAGTCAGAACAAATCAATAGTAACTTCCACTTGTCTTGTGAGTATGAATTGTGTGTCAGAATCCAGGCTGGCAATAAGTGGTACCCTTTGATGAACACCACCCCCTGGTACCTTGTTTCACCTCTGCTGTGGTAATATGTAACACACATTTTTGAGTGAGGAAGTTCCCCACAGTAGTTTTGACTAATTTGAGAAGGGTCATACAAAAGAGGCAAGAGAGGACCATTACCCTTGCTATGCTGTTTGATCACATTTTCAGTACCTGTCTGCTATCACAAGGGGTTTTTTTTGTAAGGAAGCAGTTGGGTTGTATGGTCTATAAGGCCAGAAAAATCTTTCATATAATTACTTCCTTTTAAGAAAATGGTTCAGTTGCTTTTCCCCACTGCTTCCACAATATTCTTCATCTTAATCATTCATGAGTCAGAAGCCTCAGAGTTGTTTATATGCAAGTCTCATTTTGGATTGCCTGGGGAACCTGTCACTTTGCCTTCTTTGGGGAAGTCGCTGTAAGCAAACTGCAAAGAACCAGTGAGGACATCTAGTTCGGTCCTTGTGCCACTGGAGGTAAAGCAATAAAAAGTGTCTTAAATTTTTATCACTTTCCACATCAAGCAACTGGGAGAACCTACTTTGCAAACCATTTCCTCCTTTTCCCAGAATAAAAGCAGTGCTCTGGCTTCCTTACTATCAGGCTGTCATTGGGATTTCATGTCTCAGACAGTGGGTTGGAATTCTGGGTTGGAATAGGGCATATTTAACCACCACTAAAGACCCTCAAACAGTCAAAACAGCATACAAATTATTAGGGACATTTGATCTGATCCTGTCCTCTAAAATTGTCTGTGTATTTTATACTTTTTGTTAGAGTAAATGCAAAGAAGTGATCAAAGGAGTGTCATCGTCAGTGGTCAGGGATTTATGTCTGTAAATAAACTCCACAAAAATGAACTAGGCTTCCTCTTCCTCACCACAGCCACAATTATTTCCATTCTCTATTTTCAGAGCTTGATCTTGGTACTGAAGGAAGGTGAAAGCCTACACTACATCTGTAAATAGAAAGATACTTAGGTTAAAGATCTGAGTTTTTCTCTTGGAGTCTTTATTTCATGTGTAAAAAACATAAAGATGCATTTATAGTGTGCTAGCTCTTCTCACTTCCATTAATATTTAACAAAAAAAGCTATGTAAATATAGAGATTTTCATTAGCATATATATGGCATATCCATACTGGAAATAGAAGACAGTATTTTTCAACCTTGTAAGTCTGTAATGTGTTTTGTGCTTGAAAATGTCTGTTGATTGGAAGATAAACTGAGACACCTGTTTGTTGTTCAGCTGATTCCAGATACCATAGTGCCCTGGTGGATCTCCAGGGGTGTCACCAGTCTTTCTTCAGTGTCTTCAATTAGCCACTTTAACATAGCAGTTCAGTGGGCAGCAGAATAATCCATTAGAATTTACAGTAGCAGCTGATAGCAAACTATGTTACCTGGGACTTAAAAGCCTGGAATGGGCTTGGGAGTGAGAGGAGAAAGCCTGTTTGCTTGTGCTGCAGAGACAAGACTAAAAGGCTGGTTCCTTGGAGCATGAGAGAGAGAACTCTGTACATGTACTGTAAATGCAGATTGCATAAGTAAGCCACAGGTTGTGCAGGAGCTTTTAATTCTTAGTTAGAATCTCTCTTACAAAGTTGCATTATCCTCTTCAGAGAGATTCTTAGACCCTACAAATTTTACTGGATTCTATAGCCCCATGTATCAGTCATATGTTTCCTTTCTTCTCTTCCTTTCATTCTGCTTTGAAACTCGTGGATTTTCCTGAAGTATTTTGGCATTCACTCAGGCAGTATAAATTTTATTTTTAATCTTTTACATGTAAAGGTTTACTTTTACAGAGTAGGTGTGATTTCCGTGTTCCTATGGCCACCATTAAAAGTAAGTAATAAACTGTGAGGTTATGAAGCTCATCTTCTGATGAAGGAGCCCAGTACTATTATCTGCTGGCAGTTAGACCCTACATGACTTTGGGGTGTATGGGGTATGGCTGCTTGGGTACACCTTAGTGAGGTGAGGGTCACAAGGTAGTTGTTCTACACAGCAACTCAGCCATACTGCCAGCATATCACACCAGCAAAACTTTGGTCCCTTAAATGCTCTGTGGACACCCCTTTAAAATAGCTGGGTCACAGTCCCTCATCTGTAATGGTCAGTAATAGCAGATTTCCCACTTGAGTGGACATGGCTGTGTTGAAAAATACCCAGATCCTGTGGTGACAAGTCCACAGGAGTACCCAGGATTGCATGAATATTGATGTGCCACAGCAGCCTTGAAGCTGGGCTTGAGCCCATTTGTGCTGCTTGGCCCCACCCCTAAGGCCAGGTCATTCCCAAAGGCAGTATAGATAATAGCAAGGATAATGTTTCTCCTGAGATAATGACACGGGCAAGGTAGACTGTATACAGCAAAGGCCTGTTCTGCACTTTGGATGTACCACTCCACCAGTTGGTGTTCTTTCCATCTGGTCTTCCAGCTTCATTACAGGATCAGTGTCTTGCAGACAGCATGGCACAAGGATCCTGCTTAAAAACGCTCATAATGTTACTTCCTGCAAAGATTATAGAGAGGGAGCCTGTTATTAAGGGGTTTTTTACTTATCTGCTGCCTCAGTGGATATAAACATAAATACATGGGGAAGAAAACTTGCGGGAACTGATGCTAGCAAAACCAGGTTGCATCATAAAGTAAGGAAAAATAAAGGATCTTGAAGAGGTTGTGATTTGCTAATCCATCCCTTTGCGTCAAAACAGGATTAATAATACCTGTAAAATATTAGGTTTCCTTTTCCGTTGTGGAGATTAAATGGGAAAACATGCTTAGATCAAAGTTATTTTTATGCTTTTTAAACTGAGAGTTAAGGAAACAGGGGAGAGCAGTGAATCCATGCAAGATTCATTGGTCTGTGCAAGGATAATTCTTTTGAAGAGATGATACTAAGATATTTAAAGGGCACATCAAATATTCATGACTTGTTCTGTAAGCCATAGCATCCTACTGGAAATTCACCTTGATGTGACCTGGGTTGTTGCACTGGATTAAGATGTCTTTGCCTTATGAAATAGAAAGATGCACAAGTGGTATTTTTAAATAACAAGATTTTCTCTCTTGCCATTGTTTATATACACCATAACATTGTCCCTACCTTTTGCTTGTCCCAAGCCTTTTTTTCCTGCAAAGAAGCTGTGCCTTTTGTGGGCAACTGAATTTTGGCCATTGGTTATTTTTCTTCATGAAAAACTCCATTAATTTCTTTAATGCCCAAGACATCATTTTGCTCTGTACCTGTACTGGGCTCCTCATGTTTTTGTGCAAAACCACTCTTTTCCTCTTCCCCAGAGAGAAAAAAAAAACCACCACATTTTATTTGTTATCCACAATGGAAGCAGAGTCAGCAGTATTACTTCTTTCTCTGCAGACATCCAAAAATTAAAATGGAACCTGGTTCTCTATGGGTTTCACTTTCCTGTCTGTGTTACAAGCATTAGAAGAAAAACATCAGATCCCTTCCTAGGATTTTTCAGAGATAATTTCAGCTATAGACAATTATTCAGGGAAAGGCTCCCTATCCTAATGGCAAGAACTGGACAAGCTAATTGGCAGTTTATTTACAATGTCTTGGATGTTCTCCTATAAATGCTGGGTGTGCTGAAGTCATTGCTTTTGCAGTGATAGCTTTGAGTGGCTTGCTCAGTTCCTTGTTTATCCAAGGGTACATCCTAAAACCCATGGGGAAGAATGCCTGCTCCTCCAGTCAGGTGTCACTCCTCTCTGGAGCCTGCTGTGCTTCTTAGAGACTGAGTATGTCCTTCTGGTTCAGTGTCCCTCCTGTGTGTGTTTACACATGGCAGAGGTGGAGTGGATTGGTCCCCACAAAGCCCTGGGCAAAGTTCTGCACCTTCTCCTGGAGCTGCAGCGCAGGAAATGCCAGTGCTGGAGGGCTGTGCCAGCACAGCTCAGCTGAAGTGCCATCATCACCTGGGGACTGTCACCAGCCCTTGCATGTCTGCTCTAATCTGCTCATGGTCACAGGTAATGAGTCATGCCTGCTGCAAGATGTCTGAGAGGCACTTGTGTGGATTTTTATTTCCCTCCCCTAAGCAGGAATATTTGATATCCAAATGTTATGTGTCAGGTGTAACTTTACACCTCTGAATTGAGAATTTTGCTTATTATTTTATAGTCTGTAGACTATCTCTTGGATGTTCCCAAGATCAGAGGCTAGCCCTGCTGGAGGCTAAATGCTAGGCTTCTGCTCCTGATGCAGAGAATTCTTGTGATGTTTTGACATCCTGTAATCCTTTTGTTCATCTGTATAATGTGGAGGGAACAGCTCTGCATTGCAGAAAAATATAGTCAAAAGAGACTCATGTTAAGAAAGGCAGCTGACACCAATCTTATGAAAACTACTTGAAAACTGACATGAGTTTATGCAAGAGATTCATGTTTGCATAACAAATACCATTCATTTCTAATAGCTACCTTGACTAACTATCCAAACTGTTGTCTTTCTGGGGATGGCATACAGGATCTTCTTCAGAGTCAATAGCTGGATTCTAACAAGGGATGCAGTATTCAACATCTTAATTACTTCTCAACAATACATTTCTCTGATGGCAATTCCTCTGAAAGAGCTCTTTTGTAGTAACTCTTCTTCTGTAATGAGGATTAACTATTCACAAGTGGTAGAAATAAAATACTGCACTTAGATATTCTGCTTATACAAATAGGCATAAAAAGTACAATGTCTCCATCTGCTTTCTTAGAAACATTTGAATATCTGTCTTGAGATCATTCCAAAAGGCCAGCTAGCCTAGATGCCACAAGGAAAAGCCTAGGGAAGGGAAGGAGGACAGTGCTTTGTCTTGAGTGACTCTTCAGCCTCCAGTTATTTGTGGCTCAAGGACTGTGTCTAGAAGTGATGGTATTTAGCAACCTCCAACATACTTCTTTTCCATGAACTTGTTTGGTCCTTGTGAACTTCTCAGCTGTTGACAGGGATTTCCACATCATGTTACATGAAGAACAACATAATCTTTTTTCACCCTGCTTCTATCCTGCTACTTCTAAGTTTTCTGTGATGCCCCTTAGTCCTTGTATTGGAGAGGACAGGGAACAGCTGATTCCTAGGCACTTCATCTTTGCCAATCCTGACTTTATAGACCTCTGTCATTTTGCTGTCTCTGTCCTTTCTTTTTCCAATCAGAGGAGCCCCAGTTTTCTAATCCCTTCTTTTGAACTGGCATTTGAACCTTTGAATAACCTGAACATTTTCTAATTCTATTCCATTCATTTTGAAAGGGGGAGAGTATAATTGGATATGCCATTCAAAATGTAGGTGTTCAGTGGATTTATAGTCATGTGGTTACTTTTCAAAAGGAGTTAAACGAAAAGAATGTTTTCAAGATGCAGGTAAATTTTGTGCCATCCTAAGCATAATAAACCTCTGAGATGAGATTAATACTGGGGAAATAAATTTTTCATTCCTAACAAAAGACGATAGAGAGTCTACTGTGGAATTTAGCTGGTTTTGGTGCATGGAAATGCACCAGTATTAAATCATTGTTGCCTAAGGTTTTAATGTGCCACCCACTTGCAGTTGAAACTTGGACTTGCATTTCAACAAGCAGAATATTTCTGCAGTATATGGGAATGTACTTTCTGTGCACGTTAAACCCCTCTTAGGTATATAAATATGTGAATCATTGAACCCAACAAAACAACAGCATGAAAAAATAAATGAAAATTGATGACCTATGCTCTATCTTGTAAGTCTTCAGTTAAAAGTGGTAGCACTTTTGTCAGTATTTGTAGACACCATGAGTTTTTTGGACTGTGTTGTTTATATGTTCTGTGCAGATGGTGAGAGCCAATTTTGTTTGCTTCACAAATTTAGAAGAGAGTTCCATTAATTTGTAATTTTTTTTGTGTGTTGTGCTATGTCTCATAGAGGTTGCAGTTGGTGTTGGAGTTATGTACGTGGTCTTAGAGGAGTAATTGTTTAATGTAACTTAGGGACGAAACTCTGGTGAAATTGAGACAGCAGTGACCTGTCTGTTGTATAAAGCTGCCAATCTTCTTCTAACTTACTCCTCACAGTTCCATCCAATTAGTGTACAAAAGAACCTCACAAACTATGATTAAGATAGTATCCACCCAGCAGCATTTCTGTCTGAGAAGGAAAGCTAAAACTGTGTGCGATTCTGCAACAAAATTCTGCCTGTTAGAGCAGTTATCTCAGCAGCCTGTGGGCATATATGTACTCAGAGTTATGGGCTTTCAACAACATGATCCCTCTTGTATTTTGTGAAATTTACTGAGCTGTCATGGTAATATTAGTGTGGCAGGAAGAAATGCACAAAGGAGAAGTAGAGGGATGATGAAAATCCGCGAGAAGAATTTTGTCTTAAGAAAATATTTCAGGACAGGTGTCTTGAGAATCTCAGGCTTTATAAAGTTTGGTAAGTTTGGGGTTTTCTTTATTTGTTTTTAATCCTACTCCAGAAGCAAAATTCCTGAGGTGGTATTTTCTGTGGGATTCCTGCTTTCCTTACTATTTGTTTGGTGGTAAGCAGTACCAGGGTTCTGACTTCCCAGCAGAGGGAAGGAGGACCAGAGGCTGTACGCCAGCTTGTTCTGATTTTCTGTGCCAGTGCTGGCTATACAGTGTACTACTTTTTCCCAACTTGATGGGAGAAACCCAAGCAGCTCTAAGCATATTTCTTTTCCCCAAGGACAGGTTAGCTCAACTGCTTTACCTATTCCCAGAAATGGTAATAGTTGACTGAAGTGCTGTTGTGATGACAGATGGGAAGTGTAATCTGTATAGAGATACTTGGTCTAAGATAAGAAAATGGGTGGCATTTTGTACATGCAGCCTCTTTTTTGGCCCTCAGGTCTCAAAATCTTGCTTCTGGTTTGAGGGTTGCCATAGTGGGCACAGGCTTTCACACCACTGTAGTGGAAGGGTGGTGGCATCCCAAGTAAGATGTAATGAATACAGGGAACTGTCATAGCACATGCACTTCTTTTTACATACAAACACTGTTACCAAGTGAAGGTGCTTAAATTAGAGACTTATTTCTGTTTTGGTTCCTGAACATATTTTCTAAACCAGCAACAGAGAAGGAACCCCTCTGCACATTTCTCAGTGATGCTTAGTGTTGGGTTTTTTTAATAGTAGACTTGGAAGAAGTTTGGCTTGTGGTACAAATAGGTTTCATCATATCCCATGTCAGAAAAGAGAGACACAATGGCACAAGAAGACCTCAAGAGATAGGATTGGGTCTTTTTTCAGTATTTTGAAGGTGGCTGTGGAGTCAGAACTCTCCTTCTAGGAGATCTTCTAATATGTTTTTTCATGAATGAAGGAGTTTTGTGTCGTAAATCAGATAAGCATTATTGTTATTGAATCACATGTATAAATTGTATGCATACTTTACAGGCGGTCCCTGGCCACATCCCAAACAGGGTTATGTCAAAGGAGAGCAATGCAAATAAAAATACAGAGTTTGTACTTATGTGGAATGATAATAGGAAAATGAGCTGAATAAGAAAATGAGCCTCTGAAAGGTGAACATGCCTCAGTTCTTTTAAATTCTTATTTATTGGTAGACTGGTAGGTGTTTTGAATATCTTGTGGAACAGTGACTGCAAACCATATGGATGAATGATCCTTGTGGGAAGAAGATGGAGATGACTTCTTGGATGAGATAGTAGACACATAGTGAAAAAAGAGTTAAAATTAAGAAGATGCTACCAAATACACAAGCAACTACAAATTATTATCCTTTCTGATGCATCATGAGAGTAGTGCAGTGAATTCACATCAAGCCATGTTATGGTGCCCTGGGGATATGGACAAGAGTTTGGTGGTGTGGATGTCAGGCTGTGAAGCCAGTTGGCAATGTGTAGTAACTTTAAGCTGTCCTAAATCACACTGACTTACATCTTCAACCCACATTAATTTTAACAACAGTGTGTCTCATTGTCTTGCTGTGTTTAAGCTTGTAGACTTGGTTTTTTTTCTGAAAAGTTTCTTTGTTGTGTAACATTCCATATGCTAGCATGATAGTAAGGTTGTATGTCAGCAGGACTTCTTTACAGGGGTTCTTGTCCTGTTCACAGGGTATGCTCTGACACTAAAGTACATGCTTAGCTCCTCTGTTTCCTTAGAAATGTGTGTTAACAGCCTCTGCTCAGTTCAGCTGGCCCTACAAGGAACAAGGCGAGACCATGGTATAAAATCGGTAGAAAATGGTCTTAATAAATTATTCTTCATATTATGTCCAAGTTCAAATGCTGCTTGTGGGAACTACAGGGAGAATACTGAGTTAAGTATATTTCTGTTGTTCTGCTTTCTGCTGAAATTACTCGCTGACTTGTGAGCAGCATTTGCTTTCTTGAGAAGACAGGTTGTTGACATTCCTGGTGTGTCTCTGCATCCAACAAAACAATATATTGGCAACCATTTTGTATTTCAGTGGCTTGAACAACACTGAAACTATTATCTGCTTTATGCAATAAGAATTGACTGAGGTGCACAGGTTTTGTTGGCTCCTGCAGAAATGATTTGATTTTTCTATGAATTGGGCTTCAAATACTGGTTTGGGTTTGTTTTTTTTTTTTTTTCATTCAGTATGTAACAATAGAATTAAAAACTCTCTGACTTAGCAATATGAAATCATCTTTCTCTAAGATTTTGGCAGGTTCTGCATTTGTAGAATAATGTAATTTCTTATGAATGCAGTAATTTAGACATGTTCATTTTGGTGGTAAGCTTCAGAGTAGTTTCTCTCTTTCCCTTTCACAAATGTATTAAAAGATAAATGAAAACCTCTAACAACTTACATTTAAAACAAGAAATCTTTGCCAAGACTGGTTTTGTGCAGTCCTGGGTAAAGGCACCTGGGCCTGGTGAAAAGATGCTCGTTTTCAGTACCTGAACAAATAACAATATCAGCATAACTTTAAAAATGCTCTTTAAAAGATACTGCATTCTTTTCTTGGTGGTGATTAATATATGAGTAATAGATGACTGATCCACACATGGTATCCTGACTGAGTTCCATGATGGGCAGAGGTGATGCAACCTGTTACATAACTTGATACAAAGAAAATAAATAATTCTGCAGGTGGCACACAGAAATTTTTAAGAAAATGTTGGAAACTTCTTCAGTCGAGAATAACACCATTCATTTCACTGAGTCAGTGATCTGAGTGCCTGGTCTTGAAGAAAGTAGAGTTGTGGTTCAGTGTCCTTCAGACACTTCTCACTAATAATGTGGATTTTGGCTGCTGTCATTTCTCAATTGAAAGTCATAGTGTTGCCATGGTCTACAAGGAGAGTAGAGAAGTAGATTGTGTTTTTAAGAAAACAAAGCAGGCTTATGTCAATTTCTACGGTAGTAATCCTATTAGTATTTCTATTTTTCAAATAGTATTATTTTAATAAGTGAATTTATCATTTTTTGAGGACCATCTTTTTGTATTCAGTTATGTATCATGTTGTATATGTATGTATTGCCACATTTTTCCATCATGTTTTTTCATTCATATGCACAAGCATATACACATGTGCATACAGTCTCTGTATTGGCTAGAGCTGGTAGTGCAAACTTAAGTTTTTTTTACCAGGATATATCTAGAAATGTTTGACTGTACAGAACTCTGTAAGACTTGAAGCATTCAGGCCATTTCCATTCAAGTATCAGTTTCATACTGAAACTATTTTTTAAGATGAGAAGAGTTTGTTTTCCAAAGAACAAGGTTAAGAGAAAATTAAATGCTCTGTCTGAATTTTAAAAATTGTTGTGGAGAAGCTCTAGTGCGCATTCTGAGCCTTAGGGCTTGTAGGTTGTGGAAGGAAAGAGAACAAGAAGGTTGTTTGGTATGAGGGAAATGCTTTTGCTGATTCTGTGGGGAGCTGCCAGTTTCTGGCTTAAGTTTTAAAACTTCAGGAAAATGTTTGCATGGGGTTGACAAAGACTGGTTAGAGATTTACCAGTTAAATTGTCAGAGGATTGCACCAGTTCTGTGCTTAGAAAATCTGTGGAGCTGTACTGTAAAGCTGAGAGGGTTTTTTTCTCTGTTGTGTTACACAGAGCTTGTTATGACACCAGGTGTTAAAAGTGTAAAGACTGATGAGCCTCAGGTTCTTGGATGCTGTAAATTGGCACTGGCAGGAAGAGGGAGAGGCAAGAGAGTGGGGCAGAGAGAACGGTTCTGCCGGTCAAGGAAGAGTAAGATCAGCTGAGGAGTTTACCTGGCTCAAGCTTAAGAAAAATACAGCTGTACGTTCTGTGGTGCCTGAGGCGGTGATAGCTGAGATTGGCCAGTCCTCTGTTGCCAGCAAGTGTCCATGAAACCCTAAAGCCTTAGCCACCCTAGCTGCAAACGTGCATAAAAGACTCATCTTGCATCCCCTTCTCCTTTCAGTGTGTGTTTGCCAGCTTCTGTGGGAAATGAGATGGGGATCCTGCTTTTGCAAGTAACATTCTTACATTCTGCCCAACTTTGACTAATAATAGCAGAAGGTCTATGCCAAGGATCCAGCAGGGTGGGAGAGAGCAAGAGGGTTTCAGTGGAAGAACTGAATTTATGATGTTCTAACTCCAGACTTCATTGCAATGCCTCTGTGTGAGAGGATCCAGGTGTGGTTGTTTCAGATAATTTTAATTTCAATTTCTTACAGTGTGAGTACTGATCTTTGCATTACTAACAGCCTTTTAATTCAGCTGCTGTGTGGTCTGTCTGCAGATAAACATTCATGGATACATATGCTGTGGCACTTGTGCATGTACACATAAATATATCTGTTCCCATGACTGTGCTTAGATAAAAGGCCATGTTGGACTGCAGCTATGAATAAGACTATTAAAGTCAGATTTTATATTTTTGTATGTTTTTTACTTCTAAACAGGTTTACAAACTCAGTCTGGTACAGTGATTCTAAGATAGGTTGAGGTTCATGCTTCAGACATGCAGCAATCTTAGTAAAACCATACTGGTGACTCCACTATTCCTGGAATGTTTGTCTCTTCAGTTGTCCTTCCTCACTCCACCCATCACACTATTCAAAAAGCAGTAGTAACTTTGCAGGTTGATAAGAAAAGGGTAGAGCACGACCAGATGTTTTTGTGGAAGAATTGTGCCTAGCACATGGTGAAGACTGTCATCGTCTTTGGAGCTGGGGGGACTGGAGCCTGTGGAGGGGAATGGAATGAAATAGAGGATGTGATCATCAGGAAGCAGCAGCAGGGCTGTGCGAGCAGGAGCGGGGGGAGTATGAAAAGGGTAGAAGAAGGGAAGCCACTGAAGGCTCAAAGGAAGAGTGTCAGACAGAGGAATATCTTCTAGGAGAAGAGACACAACTTCAAACAGGCCGTAAGTGAGGTGGGGTAACTAAGGAGTTTCAATAATCAAAGTGGTGCAAGCTGGCCTGATAATTCTGACAGCAGAAGTGAAAAGTTTGTCTTCAGAAGTATTTTGGGGAGAGGGTAGGGATTTTTGGAGGATTTTGGGGGAGGGGTTTTATTAATAAAAGAAAGAGAAGTGTTTAACATCTGAAGGGGGGAAAATTTCAGGAAGACTTCACTAGATGACAGTGAGTATAAAAAGTGGAGACACAGTAATACCTTCACCCAGTGTAGCTCCCCAGTGCCTTTTTCAATCACTGGTTGGAGTTATTTGCATAAACTCAATCACTGAATCACCCATATTGCTCATTTGAAAGGACTGTTGTAATGCCCGGGATAAATGGACATAGCAGAAGACATCCAGATTTGTTCAAATAATAAACTTACTCATTTTGTGAGAAATTAACTCCAAAACCTGAGCAGATAAACTGTTGGATTTTACAGAAGAGCTTTTATTGCCATCTACTGGCTTAAAAGGGCAGCTTGCTCAACTGCATGGCCCTTTCTAAGAACCATTTGGAAAATGTTTGCTTACTGAGAAAATATTTTGAAGAGATTGTTTCAGAATATTCCTTAGGCAAGCTTATCTTTGGCACAATATCAGACGAGTCTGTTTGCAGTTAGCTATGTTGGCATGCCAAGCTTTATGAAAGGGGGTTCATTTAAACATCTGGAACCTGACACACACATAAATGCACTCCAGCACATGCTTCACTTTGCAGGAAATCAGGTCTAGGAACACACAGAGGATTTTGTGCCTGTGGTGTGCAGCAGGTTGTGTGTGCGTGTGCTCCAGAAACTGGAGTTGTCAACGTTTCTTTCTACATTCAACTTCCAAACTACAGAAAATTGAGTGGGGTTTTTCTCTTAATTAGTTCTTCAGATCTTCAAATTACTCCAAAGCCCCCCAAAAATAAGCAGAGAGCTTGCAACTTGGAGCCTTGATTAAGTCTGAATCAAGTAATTGATAAGGTTAGATTAGCTTTTTTTATAAATACAGTTACGAAAGTAAAAGGCTGAATTCTATGTCTTTCTCAAGCAAGAGGCCCATTGAATAAGGTCTTTAGGATAATTTCTCTAAATCCCAAAGCCTTTTGTATATTTTTCTGTCTGTTCAGTATGAAATTCCTAAGAGATTTTCAGGTTTTTTTCTGGAGGCATCAATACTGGCTGACAAGTCATTGCCAGGCTGCTGTATAACTCAGATCTGTTGAGTGTTCATCTTTCATCAGATGAGCTAGGTGTTTGTACGAGCACTCCCAGATTTGGGGAGCTCAAAATGAGAAAGATCAACAGTGACATTATTCAAATTATTAAAAATCCTGCATCTATTTTCGCTGGAAGAAATGGGAATAGGACCTGGTGGTGGTAGCTATTTCAGTCTGTACACAGGTGTCTACAGCCTTGCACTCACAAATACACAAAAAGCTCCTCACACAATGATTAAATCTAAAGAAATAGCAGCAAAAATAGTAGCAGTGTCAGAAGTCTATTTTTTAACTAGATTTATTGATTTGGGATTTTAAACTCTGTATCATATACTGCAGTAAGGTGAAAGAATTGTGGAGAGTTTCTTTTTCTTTTCCCTGACACTCTTGTGTTTGTTCCTGGGACTGCCATAGCCTGACCATCCTCTCAGTCGCCATTGTTTGCAGATCTGAACCAAAGCCTTTGTACTCATTGTCACTTACTGTTCCTGTTTCTTGTCTTTGTTCTTTTCTCACAGCTACAAGCCCCCAGTGTGAAAGGCTTTGATTTTGCTAAGCAGCATCTGGGCCAGCACAATAAAGACGATGTCCTGATTATCCATGAGCCAGCTCCTTTACCAGGACCTATTAAGGACACTACCCCATCTGAAAACGGAGATGTGCCCAGCCCCAAATCCAAGACTTCCACAAAGCCTTCAAAGACTGTTCGACACAGAGGGAGGTCAGTTCACAGAGATAAAAACAAATTGTAGTAGACAACAGTTTATTAAGGGCTAGCAATTGCTAGCCCTTGTATTTTTAGGGCAATTTCAGTGGAAAGAGCTGTTCCAGAGCTCCGGAACTCGCATTTTCTAGTGAGCCACCACTGCTACACCTCACTAACTCATTAGTACGATGTTGTGAGACTTTACTGTTAATTTTTCTTTTAAAGGGAACATACCCAGTTAAGAGGGGTATTTAAGATACTGACTGGAGTCAAGTCATTGCTTGTTCACTGGAAACACCAAGTGTACATTTTCCAAAGCAGTCTCTTTGTGATCTCTAGCTACTAAGCCAGCGGGTGGTTAAAAACAAATGAAAACCACTGACAAAGAGTAATGCATTTCAATCACATTAATAGGGATCAATACATGTATGGAGGGTCGGGATTCTCAAAACCATAAGCTGTATCTCCAAAATTCAGGGAAGATGCTGAAATGTTATTTATGATTATCTGGGGGAGGGGTGTCTCATAGCAAATGAGCCTTATTCAGAAAAAGGAATGGTAATTCACAGAAGGGGAGGGTCTGTCAACCATCAGCAGAATTTTCCCAAACTTTTCCAATAATCACACAATGTGACTGTCCCTTGCTGGAAAAAATTGTGGTTTTAGGATACATGATGTAACAAAGCTGTGCAGTAAAGGTGGATCTGGGCACAAAAAAATGCAGGAAAAAATGGAACTCTGAGAAGACCCCTCTGAACTACACTTCCTAGTAATTCTTCTTCCTCTCCCTCACTCTCACACTTCTTTGTCTCCAGCTCTGCATTCCCTGTGCTTAGACCTATACTGCACAGTGGGAGGGAAAAATAAAGCAAACAATCAAGGGCAGGATTAGATGAGCTGAGAAAGAAACTAATGCTGGTTCAGACTGAGCTGCAGGTCTCTGCAACACAGTTTGGTCCTCTGTTCAGCACTCTGTGCTTCCTCCAAAGCCCCAGTTGTCTTAAGATCCTTGCTTCATCTTCCCCATGTGGGCTTCATAAAGCTCAGTTTCCCCCTTCCAGATGCTAAGCCTGTCTTCCTAAATCCATACAGGACTTGTAAGTAGAAGACTGCCAGTAGTACAGTGGAAGGTGGACAAAACTGGAAAATAATGGAAGAAAAATAATCTATACTACTTTTGGAGTAGCTTACATAAATTGAAACAAAGTAATATAAATCTGAAAGACAAGGGTTTCTGTGTTTCCTTTAAAAAGTTCAGAAGTGGCCTAGGACAGAGGTGATACATGGGCAAAGGGAAGACATCTATATTTACATGCAGATAAGCTTAAGAAATAAGTTTAGATTGGACATTGCTACTGTATTTTGTCTAGAACAATTCCGAAAATTAGGCATGAGACATTTTAGAAGCCAACTTTCTAATGATGTGCCGTGATCCCATTGTAGAAGGCCACCAAGTAATTCAGGTGTGATTTGTCCTCAGTGAAGCCATGTTGGCTGTCACCGAGCCCTTCTTTATTTTCCATGTGCCTTAGCATAGTTTCCAGGACAATCTGCTCTGTGATCTTCCTTGGCACAGAGTGAGAGTGACTGACCTGTAGTTCAGACATTTGAAGGGTTTTCAGAAGAGAATCTCCCTCTTCTCCCTCTATTCCCCTAAGAGCAAATCTTCCTTTAGGCTTAACTATGGAGATGTTGCCATCATCTCCCTACCATGCTGAATGTGCTCACGTCAGCTTGGGATTTGAAACATTTATTCCCCGAGGCAGAAGTTGAAATGTGAAATGGTATCATACTGTGTTGTGTTGGGTTTAGCTGCTTGATGTTTTGTGAGGAAATACAGAACTCAGTTCAGCTCAGGATTGTATGTTACGTGCCAGGAAATCTAGTGGTGATGTGAGTACACGTTCTATATCTGTAAGAAACAACAAACAAGAACAGCTGAGTTCAGAAAGCTCAGCATCCCTAGGCTCCAGCTGAGAGTTGGACCTGTTGTTTTGACTTCAGAGTATACAACTGCATATTCCTTAGCACTTACAAGAAATGGCTGATGTTGGCTCAACACGATTTATGTTCCTATAATCTGGATGTGCTGAGAAAAGGGTATGAAGGGAAATGCAGAGCACAGTGAGATGAAACAGAAAGTCTGTAGGAGAGCTGGACACAGAACTCCAGCCTCATACTCTGCTGAACCAGGACAAAGGTGATGGAGGTGATAGCTCTGCACACCCTCTCCCCCATAGAAAAAGATGCAGTGATGCAGATCTCTAAGCTCATTGAGAACCATTTATCCTCTTTTCCCTGCTATTATTTTTTTTTATTGGGATGTGACATTAGTATTACAGTCCTGCAGATCAGGGCATTGTTTAGGGAGGAGAAAAAGGGAAGTTGAATTCAGAGCTGCAGAGAGTAGATTTAACTTCAATGGACTTGTCAGGCTGCATATAGTTATCTTAGTCTGTGAGCTCTAGGCAGGTTGATGTTTAGCCAAGGGCTTCAGTAACTAGTTCAGATACCCATCTAGCACTAATGAGGTTAATGCATAGACATGTGCACATTCTCCATGATTAACTCCCTGCCAGAATAGAATATGAGTGCTCACAGGACAAAATGGTCACTAGAGATACTATCACAAAGGCTGATCCCATGTGAAAAGACAGGCTTTGGTGTCAGGCAGTGGTGTGGGCTCTGTATTTTTTTCTATTTTTATACTATCAGAATAATTTTACAGCTGAAGGATTTTGTTGGGGAAGATCATGGTAATTTTTTTTCTATATTGCCTACAAAAGCTGAGAGCACTGAGATTGTAATTTTTTAGATAACAAATGTTCTTAAGAATCTTGTGACTGCATGGAATAAATACATAAAAGAAGCATTTTTGAATAGCCTTACATTTGACTAGTCAGGAAAATATTCACATAGATTTGTATTGTTAGCAAGAGAACACCAAGTTAGTAAGGTTGAATGCTAGACTAGTTACCTATATGGGTTTCATATTCCTAATATAAATATTTTCTTTCTGAGAGGTAAATTGCTAGTTACAAATGCAGAGCTTTTTCTTGTAGTGTATTTTAAAGGAAGGATTACTTAATATTGTCACATGTGAATTGTGTTGCAGTCATTTTTCATGCACAACAACAGTAATGTCGTGGCAGTGAATATCTAGCTATGATAATGTGTTATAAATTTACTTACAAACAGAGGAAAATTTTAGCAGACTTCACAAGACATTTTAGCACAGGATTCTTTGGGTGTGAGAATTATGTCCCCTTGCAAACTTGTGTTACATGTTGGTTTGTTTGTTTTGTAATGTTTGTGGCAGAATTTCGCCATCAGATGCTGAATCCACCGCAAGTGAACAATCCAGCGGGAGAGAGACAGGAGAAGAAAGTGCAAGACCATCAACTGTTGCAAATGAGGGCAAGCCACGCAGAGCAGTGAAGAAGGGTTTGTTTCTGGTTTTTTTTTTTCCTCCTTGTGTGCTCCAGTGCTTTACTCAGGTTGAAGAGTTACTCTGGTGCTGTAACTTTTCTAAACTCATCTTTGGCTGTTGATTTTTCTGCTTCGTGCCACAGAAAATCCCTTCATATTTGGCTTAGTTTCTTCTGTTGAAACTGAAGAACTCTACATTCCTGTCATTCCAGCAAGCTTTTGAAACAAATGGCTTAGCAGGAATGAATCTTGCCTCCTTTTGTCCCACACACCCCAAGCAAAACCCTTTCCAGCTAGGCCTAATTGTGTCTCTCATGGTAGCAGAATTGCAGACAGTTACATGGGCAGCAGAGGTCACAGCAGGACCTTCAGACCACGGGGGTGTGTCTGTAACAGTAACTTTGAAAAAGTGATATGAAAAATAAAAGATGTCAGAGAGGTCAAAGTTTTACAAATGAATTGTAATTCAGTCATCAAAATGCCTGCATGATTGTACATTAGAACGATCAAAGTTCAGTGCTACTATGTTAATAACACTGGTATTTTTTTACAAAGAACCATCTTGCTTCCAGTTGAAGTGCCACTATTTTTCCTGGAGGTACTCTAAAATACATATATTTATATATTTGAAAAGATGGGAAAACATTGCAGGAGGGTTTGAGTTCCTCCAACCTATCTGATTTGAATTCTTTTGCTCTGTTTTAGTGTTTCTCCCATTTCTTACCAGAGAAGTCCAAAATTGTCTCTTCATTTTCTGTCTGGCTTAAAACTTTATGTAACATTTAACATTTCCTTTTGATGTAGATATGTTAAGTGTTGCTGGATCTGAATTACCTGGTAAAGGCAGCAAGGAGACTGTAAAATGTGTCCTTTCTACCTATCATGCCCTTACTGGGTAAAATGCACTATTTTTTCAGCATTTGGTGCCTCAAGTTTGCAAATCATAGGGACTATTTTTAGCATTCAGAATTGGAGGCACTGTCTGCAGAGAGCTCTCTACTAAACAGGAGATTCAGCTCCCTTTTTGTGCAGCTGAGATTTGGCAGTTTGATCCAAGTTCATGCATTTCATTCAGAGTAAATACAGTCATCTTACTGCTGTGGGGTTTTTTTCCAGTTGCCATTCTAGCTAAATTATTTGTCATAATTACTGTGTTGTCTCTTCTTTTTCCTTTATGTTGTCAGGAGCAAACAGAGTGGGTAAGTAACCAGAGCTGGTAGTTGAATACAAATATGAATAGGGGTGTTGGGGTAGCTGCAATTATGTCTTAAGGATGGAAGAGTTTGTCTTCTGAGTATAAGAAAATAAAACTGCTTTTGAGCTATTGAAGTATAAAAAAGGCTCAGTAAAACAAATTATAGTAATCCAGCACATTTTTATGATTTTTTTTCCTCCCAATTCTTTCAAATTATTGAGGAAAACATCACTGTGAAAGAAGCAAAACTAAGACAGCTGTTGGTCCTGAAACCATCTTTGTATAAACAAGTTGGAGATAATATTAGAATTAATGTCTTCACTGGAAGCCCAAGAAAAACACAAGCTACCTGCAAAGAAACACAAATACTTTGTTGTGAACCTAGTGCTTTCTCTGCCAGGCTTGAGACATGGCAAACATAGGGCAGGAGAAAGCTGATGCTGTCTTTATCTGATAAGGTATGACACATGTGGTGATAAAAGAAGGACTGTGTCCTCTGATAGCACTGACCGTGTTGTAGTAACCACCCTTCTGTCCCTCCTTCTGTACTATGCTGCTTTCCTTTGTTGGGTATAGTAAGTCATCAGCTGCACCCTAGGGATGTCACCTACTGGGATACAAAGAAACTGTGTGAAATTTATCTCTAATTGCATATTCTGGCATGGTTAAGATACCAGTGGAAGAATCCCATTGACTTCATCTGATTTTGGGTGAGGCCTTACGCAGCTTGCTGGCTGTGTCTCTTGAGGGTGCAGGAAGCAGTAGCCTTTCTCTGTCTCCAGCTGTATTGGTTTTCATATGAAATCAAAGCTTCCTGACATCTCAGTTCAATTCATGGTTTCAGCTCAGGGAGCAGTGATGAACATTGATCCTGGCATGGGACCTCTACAGACTGGTTGTTAAAATGTGATCTGACCAGTATTGGGGTATTAAGTACCTCTCCATTACTTTTTAGCCTCAGCTGAATTATTCTGAAATCAAAATTTCGTTCATGTAGTGCCATCCGGTACCTTTATAAGGAAGATTTTCTAAATGTGAATAATAGTGTAATATAAACTCTTTGAAATGAGAAATTATGCTTATTCTCTCTGTCAAAACTTCTACAGGACCTCATTCATATGTTGAGTTAGAAACTGTTTCTCCTTTTGTTGTATGTACACAGTGCTATACTGTTCCTGACTTCATCTACTTTTCTGTACTTCCATCTTGGTTTATATTTATAGACACATTGAGTGTAGGCACACAGAGAGGATTTAAAGGTCAGATGCAGCTTATGATGGTTTCTTGTGTGTATCTTTTCTGCAAAAGGGAGTAACATACGATGTAACTGTAGAGCCTTACCAAAATTTGTCAGTGGCACTTCTGTTTTACCAAATGAGCTTAAGAGCCCTTTCAGCTAAGAGGCCCCTGCCAAGCACTTGTTTATGTGTGTACAAGGGAAAGTTATGGATGAAATTACAAAGATTCAGGGTGAATGCAATTGAAAATATTGGGCCTCGCTAACCAAGTAATAAGAAAATATCCTTAAAATTTTATGTTGGAGGTCAGTGAGCTTGGGAGCGGCTGGTGGAGTGAAAAGGTGAGGGAAAAATGACTAATGTATGGGGAAGATGGATGCAGAAGTTCAGATGCCTATTGACTACACAATTGCTCTGAGGGATTCACACTAACTCCTTAATACATCTTGTGCCCCTCTCTGTGAGAGGCAATGCCTGCACTCTTCTGAGAGATGCATGAAGATAGGGCTGTGAAGACAACAAATGGTTAAGATGATACAAATAGCTACAGAAGAGAAATGACTATATTTTATTTAGGCTCTGTGTCTTGCAAAACATTTGGGACACAGAGGTCTTGAATGGAGCTGTTTACCTTTTTTTTAAGAACACTTGTACAGCGAAATCACATTTATAAATGATGCGTGCCTTTTATAAATGTGTATGTTTGACAATGCTTTGATCAAGTTTCAGAAATACGAATAGGGATTTTGCTTAACATGTGGCCAGACTCCTTTCCAGCCCAAAAGTAGTATGCTGTGAATATAATAAATATTGTTCTCCTTTCCTTCTGGAAGAGGGAAGCAAAGGAGCAAGTAATCTACTGTGACTTTCCACAGAAGATAGGATTCACTCCTCTTCTGAACCCTATCCTGCATTACCAGCACACGTTGCAACAGGATCACAGCAGTGACTATTTTTATTTCCCTTCCGTCTGTTGTAGTTGGATCAAGTTGATCAACAATTGATTCTGTATCAGAATCAAATTAGATTTTCCTCCTGATTTGAATATTGAAAACCACATCCCCTTATTAGAAGTCTGTGGAAAGATGTGGGACCATGTCCCTCAACACTGTGGTGTTCCTTCATAAGGAGACTCAAAAGCCTTGATCTCTCATTGCTTGTGTTTCATGGTGAAAAGCAGTTTGAGAATGTGTGGCTTTATCACGTGGATAAGACAAAAGGTTATTTTGAAAGTTTTAAATAGCTTTTGCAAGCCTCATCTGCATAACAGTTTCTGATTTAGGTCTAATTCAGAAAAAGAACTACTAAATCTGTGTTTAACTGAAAATCACTGGGGTGATCCTGTAGATTTCAAGTCTTTTGAGGGAGATGACCCATTTCTATTGAAGTAATGAACTGTTGGCAGGACCTGGGGTGCACTTCAATGCATATTGGCTTTCATGTCTTTTGCTGATTGTATTTGAGTTGGTTTAACCTCGTCAACAAATTACAAGATGACAGTATTTATGCATCTTGCTTATTATTATTTGAATTAATTATCCTGTTACAGAGGAAAAAAAAATCTGCCTTAAAAGCATTAATCAGTAAAATGTCTGTAAAATTCTTTGTGTTTTGTGCAGATTTCTAAGGGGTTTTTTGTTGGTTCCTGTATCACTCCTATCACTTAAGAAATGCGTTTTGCTTTGAGACATCTTTCATTGCTCTTTGAACCCCCATTTGAGCAATTTGCATCTCCTTAAGTACTGATAAGAGGAATCATTAGCAGAATGTACTTAAACAGCTTTTTATGGAGTAAAGTAGATTGAGATTTTGGGGGTTTGCAAGTGCCAAGAGCTTGATTTACAGAAATAAAGAATGACAGCTCACCTTCTGGAAATATAATGGGAAAATGTTTATAATTTGCAAACCACAGGGTAAACTTGTACACTAAATATGAGTCAGCTGGAAGGCCTGTAGGGCAAATTAGACACAGATGGAAAACAGGGTATAGTTTTGTAGCACAGCATCTGTAGAGCTTAACATTTGACTGTGATAACCCTGGCAGCACTGCTTCACTCTGTATTGGTTCTGATGATTTAGGACCTCCTCAGACCAGCAGTGGAAATGAGCAGCACTCCTCAGCCTCTATCTTTGAACATGTGGATAGGATGTCCCGTTCCTCAGATGCCAGCAGAAGGGTCCCCAGCAAGATCCAGCTGATTGCCATGCAGCCCATGGCAGCACCTCCAGTTCAGAACTCCGTGCTCTCTGATCGAGTAGCAGAGACCAACAAAATTAATAAAGAGGTATTTCTGAAAGTGCTTTGAATGATTTTGGGGGATTGTATGCCTAGCCAAGTGAAAAGTATCAAGTTTCTTGTTATCCTTGTAAATTCCTGAGGAGTTAAATCTTGACAAGTTACGGGAATGATCCTGTTTCCTTCCAGAGAATTTATCCGACCTGTTTTTAAGAGATGCCTAAACCAAAATTGAAACACAGAGAGGATCTAATGGTCAGGATACCTTTGTGTTAGCATTCTTTTTCTAGTCAGCAGGACATGACTTAAAGACAGTTTTGCTAATTAATGTATGAGAACTGGAACATATGGCCCACCTTGGTTTTCATTTTACACTATTCTTTTACTTTTCTGGACTCAGGATGTTGTTTATAAAAAGAAGTTACCTCGAAACATTCTGGAGTGAATTTGCAGCCCTGTTCATTGCTTTCAACTTCTAATGTGTTTACCTGACAGTAAACATACAAAATTCCCTGTTTTCTCTGAGGCTGATGTTACTGTAAGCAGAATATGAGCATGCCTGGGGCATGAGGAGAGGTAATGCACTGTAAAAGTACATCATACACTGCCTGACAGTAGCACCTACCTGCATCCTGGTTTGGTACTGAGTGTAAGATGACATTTTTTCATAATTCAGAGTGGAAGATTACTCAAACATGTAACTGAACTTTGTTAAGAATGTGTGTTTCTCAGTACCTTACTGAAGAGAGGCAAATAAATATATATATAATCTAGGATACAGAGGCAAGAGGAGCCACAAAACAGAAATCTGTCTCTATGAGCAGAAGACATGATTCTAAGAAAAAACATAAAGTCTGACTTGTGTCCTATATAGGTGCTTTTTAAAAAAATTTTCATTACAGAACACACAAAAATCAATTTTTGTTCAGTTCTTAATTTGCTGATGCAGATGTGTTCCAGAGCTAGTCCAGCACAGGCAGAGCAGTTGTTGCTATCTCAGCTGGTGCTCAAGTGTTTACCAGTGATAAGAATTATTTCAGTGGCTTTTGGGCCAGGACTTACAAAGTGTGGTGTTACAACAGCTTTACCCAGATAATGAGATGTACTCCATGTAATTTGGAAAAAGGTAGGAGAGAGGCATGAAAACTCAGCCTCCAAGACGATGTGGAGCTGATAGTGCTCTGAGGATCTGGGCCCTTGTGTTGCTGCTGTGTTCCTGCATAGCATATGGCAGCCTCTCATGCACAGCAGAGGCACTGAGTTATGAGCTCAGTTGGCTCTTGAAGTTCTTACTTCTTATGTGATGAAGGTCATTAAAGGGAAAGAGTAGCAGATTTTAACACTGTTGATCAAGTATCTCTCTGTTTGCCTAGCATAGCTAACTACAGACTAACCGGTCTTATTTTTTCAGAGCAGTGTTACGTCTGGCAGACAGGAGGAGATTTTTGTGTTCCTCCTGCCTTTTGTTAACAAACTGCCACTTCTCTCTAATTGCACCTGCTGTGCTGGCAATTGTGCTGTCTATAATAGTACATCTACCTGGGGAGACAATGGGGAGACTGCAAAATACCCAGGAAGGAAAGTATGCTCGTAAATTGTGTGACTTATTTTAGTCCTTCAGAGATTTGGGGAAGGGAAGCAGGGACAGGCAGAGAGCTGGGGAGGAGAGGTTTACAGAAGAGCAGGAAAACCCAGTTTGCAAAGTAGACAACTGAAAAAATATTCCTCCTTTTTTTTCCTTCTCCTTCCTTAAGATACAAACAGCCCTGAGGCATAAATCGGAGATCGAGCATCACCGCAATAAGATTCGCCTCCGCGCCAAGCGTAAAGGGCACTACGAATTTCCAGTGGTGGATGACGTGGTGGTGGTTGACTCCAAAGAGCAGCACAGAATCTATCGCAAGGCACAGATGCAGATTGACAAGATCTTGGACCCTGGAGGCAATGTGCCTACTGTCTTCATAGAGCCCAGGAAGAGGTAGGGATTTCAAAGATGGAACAAACGATTTTCTTTTAGAGTCAGTGCCCAAGCTACATCAAAACTGTACTTCTTAACTATCAGAGCTGAAAATAATTTTGATCACTAGCTGAATTGTAGTTATCTAGGTGAAAAGGATTGGGTTGTTCTAGACATTTTTATTTATTTCAGTATATGCCACTATGTTTTGATTTCAAATTATTTTTTGAATAGTTCTCGGCAGTGAATTCTTGATAAATAAGCCCAAATGTATGAAAACAGTCTTAAAACAGTTTAGTATTTGCTCTGCCATTTGTTTGAATAATTCTTGTGTGGTGTAGAGGGACTAAAATTCCAATATCAGCGCTAAAAAAGAAACCTGCAAGTAATATATATGCAAGTGATATAACCAGCAAGTAATAATATTTTATAAAGCAGAAGGGGGGGAGGGAAATATGTAAAATAAGGAAAACCTTGAACAACCTAAAAAGCATGAAGATTCTGAATGTTAAAGGCAAATTCAGAAATCAATGAGATTACCCAGAGGGAATACATAAAAGGTTGTAAGGCACATCTGTCAGCCTCACAGATCTGCCTTCCTGGCCTTGTATTTCAGAGAAGCTTTTCCCTGGGTTCTATTTCAGGTTTATGAATACATGCACTTTGCTCCTGGAGCACTGGTGCCCAGTGGGTGCTTCTGCACTGATAGAAAGTAGCTTTTCTCCAGTGGTGTGGGTCCCTCAGCTGGTTTGCCTGGTGGGGTTAAACCCTCTGTACCAAGCACAAAGCCTTGTTGGCAGTGTGGTCTGTGTCACACACTGGCCTGGGGAGCTGGCAGTTTGGACAGATGAATGTATGAGGGAGGTGACTCTGGAGAGAATTTAAGGGAAGAATGGGATGTTTTGGAGAGTTGCCAATGAGAGTGTTATCAAGAGAAGCGTGAGGGAAGATATTTGAGCTACCTAATGGGATTGGGATGGAAAACTGGGAAAGGGAAGAGACACGGGGCTGAAGCAAGGATGACTTGAGGGAAATGGGCAGAGGAGTTCAGCCTTGAGTGGGATGATAAGAAAAATTTCAAAAATAAATGTGACACCTTTGTGTCTCTCTCTCTGCTTTTTGTTTTTTTCCTGTTAAGTTCTCGTGCAAAACGTTCTCCCAAGCAGCGCCGCCGCCATCAGATAAATGGGAGTCCGATTGATGCAGAAAAGGACAGGTTAATCACTACTGACAGTGATGGGACATACAAGAGGCCTCCAGGAGTCAATAATTCTGCATATATTGTATGTATGTCTCTTGAATGGCAGGAATGCTCTGATAATGATGACAGCTGTGACAATGGCAGGTTTTTGGCCTTCCATTTATCGTCCATATGATATAGTTGGTTTCAGCCATGTAGTTAGCATGTAAATCAAAGTGAAATAAGGATTTCATTGACAGTCTGTCATTCTTAAGCAGTAAAATTCTGTCGAGTATTCCTTGATATTACAGAGGCCAAGCACCAGAGCCTTGTTTTCATTAATGCCACTGTGTTATGCACATGAAAGTGTGCTTGACAGGTTCCACAATATATTCAACGTAGTTTCACTCTAGTCCAATTTGCTGGACCTTATGTATTTATCTATTACAGCAAATTTCATCCTTTGCTTTTACAGAGTGGAAGACTCAGATCTTTTTGTGAGAAATTTTCTCATCTTTCAAATGCAGGAATCGATTATTAATGATAAAGAAACATGTCTTTGTATTACAGTAGCTTGAAACAATTCTAGTGCAATGTCTTGAAAATTAATTTTCTTTCACATCTAAAAAAAGAAGGACGCTGGAGAATACTTCAATCATATCCATGTCACAAACAGTATTTTGGCATCTTTAACCACTTCTAAGCAGATTTCATGAAGCCAAATGCTAATATTTGAAGCCCCTAGACAGTTCCTATCTTTAAAAATGGTTTAATAATTTGAAGAATTTCGCTGTTAGCCGCATATGCGGTCAGGTGACTCTGATGTCGATTTCTGCACTTTCCTTTTGGCTTCAAACATGAGTGTGATGATTTTAATGTCATGCTGCAGTAGAATGAATTATCATCTGAAGCTGTTTAATTAAGACATGGTACACAGCAGGCTCAGTCCCTTTGGCATCTGCAGTGAGACTGCTCAGAATGCTAAGTTCCTAATAAAGTAGAGGCTTGTGCCTCTTGACGACTGATTTTGCAGTCTGCGTGCAGTGGTAAGAATGAGCTCTGATAATAAGTCTGCTGCTGTAAAGCTCGTTTAATTTCCTCTCACTGATGAACAATAAGCCCATGTGGCAAGATCCCAGGTAGTAATTATGATGCATGCCTAAGGTATTGCTGCAATGAAGCACTTACATGAATCCCATTCAGGTGATGCACCCAAGTTCAAGTTCCATGCAGGTAACCACTTAGTTCCTTAACAGCCTCCTTTCTGTGTTTTTCTAGGGGGTGGTAATTGTTTAATGTTACTGCTGATGTGGTCAGTTATAAGCTAAAGACTGAATTAATTTCTTAGAACTGCAAAAGCTGCAAAGAAGTCAAAGATGTAGACAGAGCTGATTGTTTTTCTTCTGGGTGGAGAAGTGCTCTCTGCCTGACTTCATTGCGTGCTTGCAAACCGCAAGATTTCTGTTACAGCTGAGTAACTCCTGCACAAAGCTCTGCTGCCTTACCTGAGATCAGAGTTCTTCAGATCACACTGAGTGAAGGATTTGAGCTGCTGGTGTTGTGTGCTTGCAGAAGCGGGGAAGCTGAGGGCGGGTGCTGTGGTTCTGGCAAACACAGCGTTGCTCGGACTGAAGGCCCACAGAGGCTTGGAAGCTGGTTAGATCTTCTCTGCGGCTGCCCTTCACCCTCCTTCTGTTTCCTCCAGTCCGATCCAGACCTGCCTCCCGAGCCCCAGACATCCTCCTCGGCAGATCTGAGGAAGTTCCCCGGCTTGGCCTCGCACCCGGTGTCGCAGTACGTGCCGCCGCAGCCGTCCATCGAGGAGGCCCGGCAGACCATGCACTCGCTGCTGGACGACGCCTTCGCGCTGGTGGCTCCCAGCAGCCAGGCAGCCGGCCCCGCGGCCGTGGCCGCGCCCGGGGGCTCGGCAGCACCGCCGGTGAGCAGCTGCTGGGCAGGGACAGACGGCAGGCACACGGGGGGAGGGCCTCGGGGGCCAGCTCGGGCAGCCAACAATTCGTGGGGCAGTGTAAAAGGCGTCTCCGGGCAGGGAGTTAGCACCGGTTGAGCCACGGCCACTGTTGTTGTGCCCTTGCTGTCAGGACTTACCACCAGTGAGGAACGCTCCTGGAACAAGGAGAATTCAGAATGACCATCACAAGATGGTGAACTTGCTTTCTGAGCTGTTTGGTTGCTTTTCCCTTTTCCCGTCTCAGGCACAAAAGAAGATAGGAGTTTTCCTTTAGGATCATTTCAGTTCTTCTCAGTTAGGGTTTTTCACAAGTCAGTCATGCTATGTCTAAGAGTAATTTTTTTTTTTCAATATGTGTGGTAGTTCCAATTTTGACAATGAAAAAAAGAATGTATTTGGCATAGGTCTTATTTTTCAGCAGAATATCCAAAATCTTTCAGGAAGTGAGTGGTAGGGAAGCAGTGTTTCTGTGTATGATTTTTCACTTTTGATGGAGCATTGAAACACATGGATAATCTTGTAGGTCATCCCAAGTTCTGATGAGTGTCAGCCCTGTGGTCTCTCTGCTGCAGTCTGATGCTGTTTGAGGTCAAAAGAGATTGCCAAATGCAAAGCTTGGTTTTTTGCTAAGTAGACATTGGACTCTTGATCTTCTTCAAGTGAGAAAAAGTATTTCTGAAAGGTTTTTAAATTAAGGCTTTGATCACACAGAAGAGACTGTAGCCTGCTGTAGCAGTGATGCCCAGATCTTCTTGTGCTCCTTTGTTTGTAAAACTTAAGTTCTTATGGCTGCCATCAAGTCCTACATACAGGCTTAGTGATCTCTGCCATTCATCACTTAAAAGGCTGAATGTGGGGTTCCCAAGGTGTGAATTTTGACTTTAATTTGGTGGTTTTTTTCATTCTTCTGACAGAGATACATGGAATTTGGAATGACTCCGCCAACAGCACCAGGTCTCCTACCGAGGTAGCTTTTTACTGATAAAATTATCATTTATTATTTTCCTTGCAATTATTCCAGATTTCTTACTGGCACTCGTATATTATTATGCAAAGTACTGTATAAATGAGAAGTAACAGGAGTCCAGATCCAGTCTTTGTTATTTATTTATGAAGCATAAATGACATATGCGTGCTGTGTGGAATCCCAGCCTCTGTTTAAAAGAAATGTGTTTTCTAGCCCCTCAGCTATAGAGATATCCTTCCAATATTCAGTAAACCACTGAGTCTGAGCTTTTGGAGAGCCTGAAACAGTTACTCAGATGCATGTAATTCTCTCAATATTCTTGCTTTCATCTTGTTTCTGTATCCTCAGGGCAACACTCACTCACAACAGCTTTCATATGACTAACAGATTCATTCTATTTTTAACTGAGTTGAGAATAAATGACAGAGCACAGTGACCCTCACAGAGAAAGTCTGCCTTGCAGCCCTATTATTATAAAATCAGGGGAAGAATAAATTTTCCATCTTCTCCTGCCCTTGCCGTGGGAGAATTGTGTAAAGGGGAGAAACTGGTTGTCCAGGTGATTATTAATTTCACATTTGGTTCGTGTGTTTTAACCACATGTGAAGTTGGACACTTGAGTCATGGTCCTCACTGGGCTGAGGCTTGTCTCACCCTCTCCAAGCTGCTGCAGCCAGGCTGGTAAAATGGTGACCCTTGGGCTGCTCTCTCATTACCTTCTCAGAGGTATCACCATATGAGATGAAATCCCACAGCTATTCATGTCATTCATCAGACTTCACCTGACTTCTTCATGGCCTTGGAAACTTGATGGTAAAATAGCTGTGGATTTATTTATACCTTTATTTAATGTTCTGTGACCGGATTTTGAGAAGACCAAGTAGAAAAGGAGGAGTTTCTAAGCATCTTGCTTAGTTCTTGGCTGGAGGTGACAGTTTCAGTGTGAGTGGAGCATCCATGAATGGCACCCAGTATGACATGTGGTGTGCTCTTTGTAATTTAGGTTACCTTGAAGATGATGAGCTTTGAGACTGCCAGTGTAAAGCACAACCAATGGTTTGCTATTGAGGAGATTTTATCTTTGTTTGCTTGTTATGTATTCAGGGAAAATGTGATAAATTAATCATGAAATTGCTGTAGTCCATGTTAATACACCTGAACAAGATAGCGTCTTCACAATGTATTTTTTTGTTCAAAAGTTTATCATTCTGTGGCATAGGCAGTCTGAATTTATGTAAATCACAAAAGTTCATATGCTGGCTTTGTCAGTGTCGACAGATTAGGTTAACAATCTGCAAAGTCATTGATCTGAACAGAAAGAACCCCTCTAAGTTTTCATTAAAATAGAAAGCTTCCTAAAGCTTGGTCAGTAGAAAACAAGAAAGAGTTATCATGGTTGTGCAGTGGGAGTTATTTTCAAAATCTGAAGATAATGCTAAACAAATTGATAGAGGCAGTGCACCAGCTAGAGGAAGGAAAAATAACCTGAGGTCAGTATGATTCGGTGGCATGTATCAATGTCATAGTCCATTGGGTTAAATATCCAGTGCATGGAATAATAGTTGGGTGAGCATACTGTTCTCTTCTCTGTAATAACACCATCAGCATCTTTAATGGGGTGGAACCAACCTGGGGAAAAAAATTAAATGTAAAAGACCTAGGTCACATAACAGCGAGGCAGTCATAAAGGCACAATGAACAGCTTTTGCCAGAAAATGGATATTGAATCATGCAACAGAGATAGATATATTGAGCTATAGTGGATTAGTGGCGTAAAATTGATTTTTGGAGCGGTATCTCCTGACTTAAATGACTGGAGATAATTTTGGGGTTTTTTTGGATGTGCAAAAATTGAAAGCTGAGTTTCAGTCTGGAAATAGGAAGGAGCACTAGGAAGCCTGTATGATACAGATGCAGAGCTGTATTCTGGTTTTATACTCTTATGTTGATCTTTGACTTTGAAGAGAAGGTATAGCTATCTATCATAAAGAAGATTGAGAAGGTGAAGCCTTATTAAATGTGAACCTTTCAAGTGCAGACACATCAGCAATAAAGAATTTACTTCTTGTCCTCTGAAAAATTGGCACAAAAAGAATACATTTGCTGTAATGTTGATAAAATATTTTCTTTAGAAAACATCAAAAAATTTTGTAGTAATTCATCAGCTTCAAAATTCCAGCTCAACACTGCAGGCATAAAGGGCCAGATGATCACATCCTTTACTGATTATAGTGATTAACATAACAGAAGTGATGTTGTTAAACATTACCTACCCATTGAAGCATTTATTTTAACTAGCTTGTGTGGTTGGAAATGGTTTCCTCTGGATCTGCTGAGAGGACAGGTGGGGATTGTACATGAGGGAACTGGGGAAATTCTAGCACTTCCACAATGGGATTGTTACAGCTTGAAGCCCTTAAACCTCCTCAGTTTAGTAACATTGCATGCCTGGTACTTTTATTTACTGGTACTTTTATTTACTATTACTTGCTTGTGCTTTATTAGGCAATTTATTATGTCAACTTTCTTTGCTATCTGCCTGTCATATGAAGGTCAGTAGTCTTCCAAATAAAGCACAAATCAAGAATAGTCTGAATTAGGTGCAGTCACAGGATTTTTCAGTAAAACAAAGGGGTGTAAAATTGAGATCTTGAGGAGCAAGATACACTGCAGACTGTAGCCTATGAGGGCTAGGATGCAATTGTGGCAAAAGGCATGGAAAACTCATCTCTAGCCCTCACTTTGTGAAGTTCCATGTACCTGAGTTTGGCTGCTTGTCTCACTTTGCTTCTTTTACACTCACACAAATAGTGAAGTTAGATGGATTACAGTTTCTGTTGTTAATTCTTTTTAGCAAATATATAGCAGTGACTACCAGCAGCAGCCTGATTGATAGGAAACATTAATTTCAGTATACATTGCATTTCTTCATATGTGCTAATGACAGCTTTGAGTCGTTTCACGAATCTTAAAGAGCACAGTTTTGAAAACTTCCTGAAAAATTACCAGAATACTTCATGAAGTAATCATTCACAAAATACACATGTAATGCAATTTATGTTTTGGTTTAGACCAAAAGGGTGTGCCTAGAAATTCTTTGAGTAGAGTCAGCTTTGTTGCTAAAGTAAGCAACTATATCACTGCTGAAGTCTTACTTTTCTGTTTTTTTTTTTAATTGAAGATACTTTTTTCCCCCAAGGGAAAAACAAGATCTCGAGATCTGTGAATTTTTTCTCTGTGTTGAGGAGACTGCAACACGTGAAAAGCACTCATGTAAAATTTTGTTAAAACATATTCTTCAGATGTAAATATTTTCCTCAACATTGAAGGTTACAATTACATTAAAAGGCATCAAGAACTGCTCTGCGAGGCACGCCTACATTATTGTTTCTAATTAGGGATTTCACTTATTTTAACCTTGAGTCTTTTTCCACAGGCAGAACTTTGGGCCAGGTTTTCTGCAGCCTGCAGAGTTAATGCACGGAGAGCAGCCGCCACCTGAGGTCCAGTATTCCTCCAGAGGGATGTACTCAGAGGAAATGCCATCAGTGGCACGGCCACGACCAGTTGGAAGCACTGCAGGTACACCTCACTGAAGCTGAATGTGCAGTAAAATAACTGTTCCTTTTCTGTGTCTGTTCTTATGCCAAGGTCACCATTAAGACGTCATTCTCTTTCAGCTGCTGCATGTGATATGTGGTTCTTGCCCTCAATGCCCAAAAAAAAAGATGATCACAAAGTGAGGTTAACTTTATTTTTCATAGGACCTTGCAGAAAAAGGAAGTGCATTGCCCCTTTTTTAGGATCTTACAAGCACTGGTTATCACAAAGTGTATTTTCACAAAACCCTATTACCTAAGAATGGAAAACTCCTTGTTTTAGCGATTACAATGTATGCTAACTTTCCATTTTGAACTCCTTCTTTTGTGCTAAATGAACTAACTGATGCATCCCAAATCAGCATGCTAAATAGCAAAATTCTTTAATGCTTCTCTTCATCTGTTTCTTATTTCTCTTTGTAGAACTGTATGCATTAAAGCATTATCTCTTAGTTTTAGATGGAATTATCTATTTCTGCTCTCCCACATGAAATCAGCTTCCCTGATTTGGTTGAGGTAATTTTGATAGCAGTCACCAGTGCCATCATGAATAAGATGGTAACATCACATGGCAGCTAAGCAGCAAACATGTCTAAGAATAAAATATTGTATTGCTATGCAAATGTTACAGTTAATTTTCTCCAAGATAAAGATTTTCTTCCTTGAAAAAGACTGGCAATATGATCATATACTTACGTCAGAAGCCCACTTTTGATAGTTGCTCTCATCTCCCTGTAAATGTTAAATGAATGAGAATAGTGAGAATGTAGTAACTGTCAGAGATTAACCATGGTTAGTTTATTCTCTGATTTACACTATTGTCTAAATGTTCCTATGTATTCTGCTTTAAAGTTTGGAGGTACTTAATATAGTTAGTTTCTAACCCTCAGCATACTTACATGTAAATACCAAACTTGTCAAATATTGGGGGGTTTTTGAGAGGAAATAGGAAAATGAGGAAATCTAACTGTCCGTCACGTAAATCACACTGTTGTTTTTGTCTTTTCCTCCCCTTTTGTACATACACACAGTTTTACATATCTCTGGGTTAAATGTGTTTCATTTCTAATGAATAATAAAGCATTAATAGTAATTCTAAGAATAAAAAATATAAATGACATTTCTCTGTGGGAGAAAATTAATGAAGAAGGAAAGCTGGCATGTTGTTAAAGATCGCTTGCAATTAATGGTGGCAGCTATCCTTGCATATGTTTGAAAGCAGCGGGAAGGAGGGAGGGAGAAGGAGAAAGGAGGAGGTTGGCTTTCAGGCTGGAAGGAGATACAGTGTGTTCTGACCTTCTCTTAGTTAAGAACAGCATCGTTTAATATTTAACCACAGAGCAAAGCTGAGAGAAGCACACTCTTACATAGTTGTGTGTTTTGTTCTTCAGGGCCACGGAACAGGAGGCAGTCTGCAGGGTTAGGGTCTTGCCAGTGTGATGCAAACAAGATGTGCCACAGGATTGCAAATGTCTTCTCTTTGCTGCTAAATAATTGACCCAAAAGCATTGCCAGAGCTTTCAGTAAGCACTGTCTGGAAAGGGCTGGCATGTTTTTGGAATGAGGAGTAGCCCATGTCAGAGATGCGTGTATCTCAACCTCTTCCTTCAGTGCAGTGCCATCACACTCACATGAACTGCACAAAATGTACATAACTTTTCTGTCTTTATTCCACACTGACAGCCTTCTTTCTGCTGGTTTCTATTAATTGCACAGAAACAGAGCTCCATTTTCCTCTTGTGTCCTGCTACCAACAAAGTTTTATGTTATCATGTGTCTGCCCTGCAAACTTGACTGTGTATAAAGATGAAAAAAAAAAAAACCAATATTTGCTTTTAAGGTTCTCAGATACAGCACCTCACTCAGGTGGGAATTGCTAGCAGGATCGGAGGTCAACCAGTGGAGATCCCCTCAGGCAGAGCAGGGCATGGCCAGCCGGGGGGGCCAGGGTGGCCCCAGTATCGTGGAGAGGATGAATGTGCTAGGCGAGATGCAGTGAGTACTGTTACACATTTCCATAGTTTCCAAAGTAGTGATATGTTTGGGTATTTTTTTTTCTTGCATTACTGTTTGGAACTTTCCCCCCCCCTGGAATACTTTTAGTTGCTTCTCTGACATTCTTTGCTTTGCTCTTCGAACCCTTGTTAGCTCTTCTGACTTCTGCTTGCTGTTCTTTCACTTTTGCTTCTCTAAATGCTTTCTCTCATTTTACCCTGACCTTTTTTTTTTCCTCACTTGAAGCCTTCACCCATTTATTGCAGTTCATCCAGTTCTGCTTCTGAGCTCCAGCAGAGGTGGATACTGCTTTCCATTCCTTCTTTGAAATATGCCTCTGTATTTTGAGATCATTGTCATTAGAAAACCTTAAATTAAATTGTCTCAGGTTACCATCCTATTTTGTATGCATAAAGTTCCTTTATCTTCTGTATCAATGCTAACAGCAGAAGTCAGGGCAGCAGAAAAAATTACATACTTGCATATAACATTAGAGGTACTTCTAAACAAGTTACTTTCCTGGCCTAAGTCAGCAGGATGTGGTAAATGAGTACATACTCATTTACCTGTGTTGCCCAGGCAGCCATGGTGATTCCATGTTCTTGGCAGCAGTGATTCTAGAGGTTGACATTTTGGATTCAACCAGATGTGTGAGGTTAAAGATAATATGTGGCCTTGCCAGGAAGGGAGACACTTGCCTGCTACCAGTCCCTCTTTGGTGTGTTTGCATCCTGGAGCAGACTGACCTGTGACAGGTTTATTGCAGTACTCTTGAGAGTGACAACTTTATGCTTCTTCTTCTGCTTCTTAGTTTAAGCTAACTTTTTTCTGGCTTATTCCTTGAGGAAAGAAGGCAGGATCTCCTCCTTTTGCATATTTAGGACAGCGTGTGTTCACACTACTTGACGTTGCTTTGCGGTATTGCATGATCATTACATAGCTTTGCAGAAAGGAAATGCAACAGGATGGGCTTATCTTTAGACTTTGTTGAAATTGAGCTGCCTCCACTCCAAATAAACTCAAGAGGAGCAGCATAGTTTTTGAGAACTGGGTACACTGTTTGATGTTATTCAAGAACTTCAACTGTCAAAGCCGAAAGATTTATTTCCCTAATTTAATGTGCTTTCTGTGCTTGAAACTCTGGCATTTGAATGCAAGATCATAATTTCAGTTTACATCAAAAGGAGCACTTGCATGAGAGATCTTAGTGTCTCTAGTTTCATTTTCAGAAACAGCTCTCGGTTACCATTTACTGACCTTTCTTTACCTTTGTCTCTCTTTTCTGAAAATGGCTTTTCTAGATCTGTGGAAGTGTTCCTGTTCAGGTCATTTAAATCCAGGTTGTTTTTCTTTCGGTTCATCTCTGTTTAAAGATTTCCTCGGCTTTGACAGAACTTTTTGCTCGCTGGTTGCTGCAGTTCCTATGTTACTGCAATGTGATGTTTTTCAGTTTGTTATTAAAAAAAAAAAACAGGCAAAAGGAGTAGATCATGAACTAAAGCTTATTTGAATTTGGTGTCATCCAGTTGTAGGAGAGCTCACATATTGCCTGAACTTTCTTTTTCCTGTGAGCGAATTTTTTTTTTTTAAAAGGATTCTTCCCATTAAAAAAAAAAAACCCTTGGTCTTGTAGCTTTCTGTAGTTAAATAATTACCTTCACAGTTTGGATTTTTTCACTAGGAGAGAGCTCTAAATTTGTCTTTCCTTGTTTTGGCAATGAGGCTTTACTTAATGATGGTCATGTTCCTTATGGTGCACTATTCAACTGATCCTATGCAAACCTTGCCTTACTGCTCCCTCATTCTGAACAAGTTCCTAAAATTAAACTCTGCATTTAGGCAGACTGAAATCTAGAGCATTCTTCTTGCACACAAACTGGAGAGGCATCTGCATTTGTCTTCCTGCAATAGCACTTTTCCTCACAGTATCCTCACCCCTTTATTCCTGAAGTCAATACCTGATTTTCTGCTGGAATATGACCTCTCACTTGTACCTCTTGGCCCAAAGCCAGTATGCAGGGTACCATCAATTCTTAATTCTCCATCCAGAAAGCCAGGGCAACCAGGAGAATGATAGCATTTCCATAGCTGACTCAAAATACAATCCTGAGCAAGTGCTCATCTGAACAGCAGAACAAATGAAGCTTCTTACAGATGGCTTCAGTGTCTTGCATATCTCCACCTCCCTCCACCACCTGGCATCACCTCCTACCCATCTACAGTCCCCTGTAGCTTTCCTCTGTTCTCCCAAGCCTTCCTGCAGGTTTCCAGTGTTTCCCCAAAGATACTCCTACCCTTTCACTCTATTTTTCTACTCAGCTGCCCTCTCTAGTTTCTCTAAAAATTCTCAACAAACTCAGTTGTCTCTCAAGTCCCTGAGACAGGCCCTGTGAGATACATGCTGGCTAAAAGATCCAGCAGAGCACAGCCTAACTTGACCTTTCTGCCACTGAGAAGTAGATTCAGTGGTAACAAATAAGTTTATAGCAAATCTGGTTATGCCTAATTAACTATGTGGTATAATGAATTTTATGTACCTGTTCATATATACACATATACACGTGTATGGCTGGGTGTATAATTATACAGCTAGTTCAGTTGCAATTGGCCAGAGTTCAACAGGTATTAAATGGAGATAAACAGATTTACACTTTGATCTCATAAATCTTCATTCCTTAAGAGGGAAGATTGAATAAAGATAGTAGTTTTTTGTCGTTTGTTTCATACTGCTGTTAATTATCCAGAAGTTTCTAGATAAAAATATAAAATGTATAGATATATTATATAAAACTATATATTTTTTAATATATCATGTTATATAATATATCTTGGTGTGTTTCTGTTACTAAAGAAGTTTAAAAAAACAGCAAAAATTATTTCAGGCTTATTGCTCTAGTTATTTTGCTGTTGTAAGTTAGTAGAGGTTAAGTTTATAAACCAATGTATAGAAATTTTACAGGCCTGTTTAATTCTGATGCTATATGTGAAATCACAGAAACAGACCCTTTACTTTTTCTGAGATATTTAAGAAAACCTTGATAAACTTAGTGTAAAAAGACAGCCACTGTGGTCATTAGACTCCCTAACTTCCCTTAAGAATCCATTCATATGGTGGTAATTTAGTGCAGTATGAGAAAGCAGCTGAATCACATTTGTCATGTGAAAGTAACCTGAACACAATTTAGGTTGCTGTTAAGACTCATGTATCAAGGAGTGTTTCCTTTTAATATTTTTTTAATGTCATTTCTTCTCTATAAACCCACAGAGTATCTGTCAGGTTTGCTAACTCTAGGCTGCACATATGAATTAGTTTCAGGTTTCACTGCCAAATGAATAATTCTGAACAATCAGGAGACCCATTCATTCCTTTCTGATACTGAAATCACCTCTCTTTTATAAGAAATAAAACAGTATGTTACTTGGAAAACCTTTACCTATCATTCTTCTATTAAAGCCTCTTTCCCGCTTAATCTGTCTCCCAAAATTAACTGTGTAAAGGAGGAGTGCTGTACGTGAGCTGCACCAGAGACTCAGAATCTATTATTAAGTCTACTTTAAACAAAATGGCTTAAATGTTACTCATTTGTATTATGAGAGATGTTAAGGAACTTGCTCCCATGCATTTTTGTGTTCCCTGCACACCGCTGCCACTGTTGCTCCAGGTCCCCCATATCCATCCCAGGCTCTGCTCTGTAATGTTTTCATTCCCCTCCCTGTTGCTCACAAATCCTTTTCTAGCTGACCTTGCTGTCCTTTCTTCCCCCATCAGGCTGCTCTCTCTGCTCCTCCTTAAGGCTTGTCCCCAGAGGAAGGTAGTGCTCTCTGCCTTGTGGTGGCTGTGCTCTGAACCTGCTGCTCCCTGCAAGGGGATCACGCTGCTTTGCTCCACTCGTGACTTCCTCTGTGCCCAGGGTTTTCTCCAGGCTGCCTCTCAGCCGTCAGCACTGCGAGGCCAGAGGAAACACTTGCTTCAGGGTTGGCAGCTGGAATCTAGATTTTCAAAATGTACCTTGTTTGTGTCCGTACTGGGGGTTGGTGCAGTCACCTGGTGTACTGTAAATCCATGCTTTGTTTTAGTGTGAGCAGATTGTCTTGCAGAAAGGCAACCCATAAACTCAGGCTTCTGTCCTCTGTCTCTCTTGTTTTGTTAGAAAATGTATGTTACTGAACAAAGGCAGAATTAACCCCTTCCTGCCCTGAAACAATGGTTGTCCCTAAGCTGGGATAGCGTTTCTCAGGTATTGAGTATGGAAAAATCTAATCTTTCAAATCCAAATAGTTTTCTTCTGCTGCTTCTTCTATTGACAGTGTTTTCCTGGGCACTGGTCAGTCACAGTGTCCTCAAAAGTGTACAGTCTGAATGGGCAAAGCAGGAAGAAGGGAAGGTGGAAATAGTAGTATCTCTGCTTATAAATAGTATGGAGAAATGACAGCCAGGAAAAAAGGGATTTGCCTGCTGTCTTTTAGGAAGTTGATGGAAGTGAATGGTAAGAAAAGCCAGTTCTGTTGATTTCCAGTCCAGTGGTGTTTCTCCCCACCTCCTTCCATTTCAGTTCCTAAACATACTGTAGATTGGAAAGGGGGTCCCTGAACTTGAGGCAGTCCAACAATTTTGTGTACACTCGTTGTTTTGTGCTCCATAAGAGACATCATTCATTCATGTAACAGAAGAACTGTTACAGCAGATAGAAGCATCTCCATGTTGCTTTCTCCCCTGTTCTTTGCCTTTTTGCTTTCTTGTATTTTCTTTGATAATCATGTTTATTCAGAAAATCTAATAATGGTTTCTCCCCTTTTTCCAGACGCATATGCATGGACACCAAGAATATTCCTCCTCACCAGTATTCCAGATGCCGAGGACTTCAGCCAGGCAGCCCTCAGCACCTCCTGCTCAGCTTCCACACAACAGCCTTCAGGGCCAGGGCCTTTGCTACACCACCAGTTCCACTGAGGACCTCCAGCCAGGTCACTCGTCAGCCTCTCTTATCAAAGCAATCAGAGAAGAACTTCTGCGACTTTCTCAGAAACAGACAACAGTGCAGAACTTCCATAGTTGATTTAGCATTCCATTGCAAATCTACCAGGTATCTGCTTCCTATGGAAGCAAAGACTTAGAGGAAATCAGCAATGTTGTTCTCACAAAGAAAGGAACTTCACAACTCTGTTGACAGCACTCTGGAAAAATCAAAAAAGGCAGCAAAATGAGAATAGTAAGGAGAGATGCAGGACAAACAGGGAAAATCAATAGTGTCACCACAAGTAATATTCATTAATTTGCTAATACTACGGTGCTCCTCTTCTCTCCTTACCCTCATTCAGGCTAACACATAAATAAAACCTTAGGTCAAGAACTCAGTACTCCAGCAACAACAACAACAACAAAAAAAAAAAGACAGGAACAATCTCCAAGAATGATAGACTCCTTTTTCTAAGGAAGTAGGTGAAGTTTTGAATGAACTGAGATGACATTTTGCAAGAGATTACAAGTATTCTTATCTCTCCTGTGCTTATGGGGAACTGGTTTGTGTTGCTGTTCTGCAGGATTATAAACTGTATCAACTCAAGGGTCTTGAAGGTCCGATCTCGCATAAGAATCACTTTGGTTGTCAGGAACAATGGGACTACTTAGAATAAGTCTTTATAAGTTACTTGTATCAAACTGGAACAATAATTGTTACAGCTCTGTGGTTCCAAATGGAGCTACCCTCTGCACTCTTCCTTGTTTTCCTTCTGGTGCTGAAGCTTCAAGTGTTCCTTCATCTTCAATGTTTGCAAAGTGAAACATTGGCCTTGTATAATTAAGATAATATTTGTAGACTCATTCAGGCTGGAAAAACAAAGCAAAGCATCCAAACAGAAAGGGCTTGGTATCTAATTTGTTTAAAAATTATTGAAAACTGGAAGGGGAATACTCAGCCACAGTTGAATTTGGGGAAATGTGCGTGTATATCTTTAAAAAACCATATTTGCAAACTAAATGCTCTTGCAAGACCAGCGATAAACTATTGCCACTCTGTAGTTTGCTTTGTGGACAGAAACCAATCCAGCCTGACTGGTACAGGGTCACCAGCATTATGTTATAAATTGATGTCCTAAATCATTGCTTATGTTTGGATCTGAATAATTTTAGTGGAAGTCAGTGACAGTTTAGAGCATTAACATAGGCTTAGATTTGCAGTTTTGAGACAGTTTCTATATTTATACTTGTTTCCTCTGTCCCTTTGGACGAAGGGTAAGCATTATCCCCATGGTAAGAATGGTATGTGCCATGGAACTGTTCGTTGCTGTTTTTTTCAGAGTTTTAATTTAAAATTAGCTACGAATTTACTAATATTGGCCATTGCATAACTGTAACTGACATAATACATACGGACATTTTGCTTAGGTCATGATTGGTTGAAGTGTTTTCATTTTCAGGTCAGAGTGAACTAAAGCTACTAAACTGGCACAGAGATGGAGGGCAGGCTCAGTGTTGGTGAGGAGGCTTGGGAGCCCTACCCTGGGGCAATGGACAGCAGAAGAATTAGGTGCTACAGCGTAGGTGTTTCAAACAGGAGCAGATAGAAGTGGTCAAGGGTCTGAGGAGCAGAGATCTGCCAGAGAGAACATTGTGCAGCTGGGCAGGGGCTGTGTTTGCCTCACTTACTGGGGTAGAAACGGCAGTGGTGGAGTACAGGTCTGTAACACTGGTGTGGTGTGGTGGTCTTTGGCTACCACACCTGCTCCTGGCTGCAGTGCACAGTTCAGTAATGGCAACAGGACTAACTCAGACTGAAATGAAAACAGTTGGGAGGACGTGGTGGAAGAAGTCGCCTCCGTACCTTATTCATGAAGTGTGCACATCATGCTCATGGCCAAAGCCAAAACTTCAGTTGCTTGCTGATGTGGAAAAAAAGGTGGTACATTTCCCTCTTTACTAGGAAGCTCAGTTATTTTTTTTCTGTTTACCTATGATCATCAAAATGCTGTGTGAAACTGTTTTGAGGGACTTAGAGTCATGAAGCAGTGTAAATTAATTTGCAGTTCCCTGGCCTATGTGTAAATCCCTCATGGGCACCGGTTGAGGTTTGAAAGGAATCAGAACACCAGCACGGTTGTAACAGCAGTACCAACAGGTCATTATGATTTGAATTTTTTAAGTTTTTTGTGTGATAATTCTAGGATAAAAATAAACATTTGTTTTCTGCCAACTTTGTAAACATGAATGTTGCCAATACTTCTGCAAAATGCCAGGTTTTGGAGAATGAACAAGTGTATTAGGCAATGTTCATTTGGTCATTTTGACAGCACTGAAGGCTGACTGTTGCTAAGTTTTCCCATTAAAACCATCTCTTTCAGACCCCATGTCCTGCTCCAGTTTAATTCTGTAGTGAGCTCAGAGACTGATGCTTATAATATTAGTGCATTACTGCGACTTCATTTTAAGAAAATGTGGTCTTCTAGGAGGTAAATTACCTTTGTCTGGTTCCAGCTATTTAAGAACAATATGTCCTCTGTGAAATAAGAGCTTTGAAATGTAGAGGTACTTAAGCCACTTCTCATTCATTTTTTGCTAGTGGTGGTGATGCTATTGTGAAATGCCATTTTTTTATTTTCGGGTGTGTATTATTTCTCTTCTCAGTCCCTAATCTTATGAAGAACACAGGAGAAATAACGTCCTTATAAATAAAAGACGCTTTCTGATGAAGAAAACCCACTTTAAAACTTCCAACAGGATAGTGAAATATAAGAAGTCAGAAAGCTGTGTTTGGAAGTTATGTTCTCAGATTGGTTGGAGACCTGATCTGATGTCCAAAAAATTGGTATGGTCTAGTCTGTATCTTCATATAGGAAGAAAAGCAACACCAGTTACCAGCCACCAGTTCCAAGAACAGCCTTAATAAAGGAGACCCACACTTTTTGCAGCTACAGGAAAAGCTGGGGTTTTGTGTGCTACAGAAGGATTCTATGGAATGCATGTGCCAGAATGTGTGTTTCCACTTGGAAATTCTGGGGGGAGAAAATCTGTAAGCTTCTGTATCCCCATGTGCTTGAGTTCTTTTGCCAATTTTTTTTTTTAATTGCCCTATTAAAAGGCGGGAAGGGGAAAACCAAACAGACCTTTTTTCCCCTGAAACTTAAAGTATCCTGAATTTAAGTATCTGTTAATGAATCTACCGGTTTTTGAAAACACCAATCAGATGAAAAGTTGGTACAGGCACAGAAAGCTGTTACCAACTGTTGCATCCATTTCCATGACTAAACCATCTGGTTCATGGAATCCTTGGGCTCTTCCCTTTCTTCACAATTTGCCTTGACATTTGTGTTTAGTCTATGTTTAGTTTGGCATATAAAAGAACTTGGCGAGATGAGGGCTACATAATTTAGCGTGGTTGGTTTCCTTTTCGTGGCCAAAACGTTGACCTCCAGCCTGCTTCTTGATTATTTCTGGAGCTAAATGAAATGTTACAGTTATTTTTCATATGCTCAGTGTGGAAGGTGGGGCGTGCTTCAGTACTATGAAATATTCTCCACCAGGATGGAACACATGGTCCTGCCAGTGGCTGTGGGCTTTTGACTCGGGGAAGAAAACCTTGTTTTCAGAAGGAACGAATTGCTGGACTGGTAATGTGAAATATGGCCACTTTGGAGCAGTAAGTGGAATCTGAGTGACCCTTGGCAATGTACTGTACTTGCAGTGGTTTGGATCTGGCTTCTTATCTAGTGGCTGGGGAGCAGCAGTGTCAGACAAGGCCTGTGTATATCACCCTGCACCAAAAGGCTGCTGTGGTGTTGGCTACCCCAGAATGTGCACAGGTGAATACACAGAGTGGTCACCCAAGAGTGCATGTTCCTACCAAGCCAATGCCTCTAAGTTGGACCATGAACAGCAGGGTTATGGCATTATCTTAGAAAGAGGCTGGGTACAGGGATTGTAACTTCCCAAGAACCACAACAGCTCACACTGTTGTTGTTGCTCACACTCGTGGCTTGAAAATACATTTGATAGATTACATAAAGAAGCTGGGTGTATATTCAAGCCCAAGTGTGATGTTGGTGGCAGTAGGCAGCTGAACTCACTTTTTTAACTTTTGCCCTCACTACTTTCCTCACTTTTCCAGCTATCATATTTTTTAGCTCAAGGAAGAAATGTGCATTTTCTGTTGCATGCCTTAACTAGCAGTTCCTTGTAAACAGGTGCCAGTCCTTGAAAATTCCCTAGTTTAGCCAAGAGCTTTGAAGTGGCAGGATGAAGAATATTTGTGCCTTCGAGGTGGGGACATGCTGTGGGCCATATTTTTGCAGATGCAAAGAAATAAATGGATTTTTTTTTTTAAGCACCAGCTTAGTGTGTTCTGAATATGGAGAGAAAGCTGGAAATTGATTATAAAGAAAAAGGATGACATCTGATTGTCAGGCACAGGGCACCAACCAGGTCTCCAGGACCACCTGTGACAGTGCTGTAAAGAGAAGAGATCTTAGGGATTCCCCCTGGACCCACTCAAGCAGAGTCCATGACAGACCCTCTCTGCAAGTCCTTCACCACTTGCAGTGCTGGTTGGTATGGTGAGGAACATCTTCCATCAGTGAGACCCCCAAAGCAGCTCCCCATGGCTGTAGAGTTTCTCCAGGACTGTTTGGATGTGCCTAGAGACAAGCAGCAGCTTTGAATCACTTAAATATGGAAATAAAAACCCAGTTCCCTTTTGTGGAGGGTATGTTTTTCTCTTCCTGTTAGGTTTTGTTTAGAATGGAGGAGACAGGATGGGGATGTGTTCTGCTGTCACCAGTGGAGGTGTTTCAGTGGGGGCAGAGCATGCTCAGCTTGTGACACAGGATCGGCAGTTCAGACCCAAACATTGCTCTGCATGTTGCCCCTGGCTGCATCTGCAGGACTTCCACTGAAAACCATGTAGCCACATGTATGCTTTGGAAGATCTCATCCTACAGATTCTTTAGTGCAGTTTGGGTTGCACTTGGCAAGATGTTCTAGCTTTGATGTACAAGTTCCAGGGTGAGTTTTTACTCACACAGTGTAAGAAACTTGAGAAGCAACAATCCCATGGAGTTGCACTGCCTTTTTAAAGAGGCCTTTCTGGAGTAGAGCTGCAGTCCCATGAATCCCACTGGAGACTGGTAGATTAAAAAAGAAATTACATCAGTATTAGGAAAATACACATTTCTTTGCACTTCGTAGTTTGTAGAGCTGGAATGTTTTGTCTTGGTTTTGTGTTACTTTTTCTTGGTACGTTTTACATATCAAATAATTTTTTTCCTTTGTAATGGCCACTCCTGTTTAGTTTTGAGTAGTTCTTACTTCATAACTGAAAGTTTGTGTTTAGGCTGTTACATCCAAACTGGAATAAAGTATTGGCACATTTGAACAAGTGCTCTGAAGAATCTTTTGAAACAAATGCTAAACTTCCTTGGATCCCTGACATGGTGGTTTTCAGGTTCATTTGCAGAAATCCTCTTATTGCCATGTGTAGAGCAGGTGAAACAAAATGAGAATTAAAGAGTTGAAAGATGAAAATTATTGGTTTGCGCTTCCAGATATATTAAAATGTACACACTTCTTAAGAGCTCTGAAGTGTTCCCAGGAAGATTTCTCAAATATTTCCATCCCAATGCTTCTTGGAAGTTGATTTCCTCATCCAGGCTGTTGGAAGGTTTTAGTGCTGTGCATGACTTAAAAGCAGTAGCTTTCTGTTAGTTGTTAGTATTGTTAGTATTTCAGGAACAACTTTTTTGTATTCCAGGAGAATTAATGCTGTGTTATATTTGGCAATGCACAGCGCTCTTTTGGTCCTAAAACACAGATCTGAAAGAAACTTGACTAAAGAAATAAAAATTTTAAAAATATGTGATGATGAAGAAGCAGAAAGCTTTTATCTTTGGACTTGAGGAAATAGGAGAAAGAGTTGTGGATTTGCCACTGTCAGTAATAATTCAGCATAGTCACCAAACATTAAATAGTTCAAATTCAGCATAGCACAGGTGATCTGAGCATCCACAAACTTCTGAACTGATTGCTGGATTTGTGTCCATGCAGTCCTGGATAAAAGGGTTTCAGGTAAGTAGTTTTGTGTTTTGCATGGAACGCTCCCTGTCAAGCATTTCCATGGATGATTTTGATCCTGACAGTTATTTCTGTCTAGGGGCTTGATGGTGGGGCAGGAATGTCCTGTTGGGAGGATTTGTAGGTGTGCAGCCACGTATTTACATTACTGCCACATCCTCCTGCACTTCACTGCTATGTGGAAGAAAATTTGCTGGGGTGCTGGAAATGATGTTTTTGTTTTTGCAGAGTAGGGGTGCAGTGTAGTTACAGGAAGTTTTTTTGTCACTTCCAGCAGGCAGCATCACTGACACAACATTGCCTACAATAATCTTGCTCTGCTGGGGAGCAGAGAGTGCCCTTTCCTGCAGCTGAAAGAACACTCAACAGCAGTGCCAATGAGCATTATTTAGGCTTCTCAAGGAGGAGCTAACCTCTCTTACCTAATATTGTCACATCTGTATAGGATGTTAGTATTGCCTAGCTAAAGCATGGTGGTTTCTTTATGTCTTTAAGCCCAGAGGGTTGCTGCATTAGAACTTGCATATTTTTGAACTGATCTGACTTACATAACATGTTGAAATGCCATGAAGGGGGAACAATCTAGTATAGGTGGGGCTTTGCAGGTCTCTCCCTTCTCCCATTTAGACAAAGCAGGCAGAGCTGTGGAAAACCTGAAGAAGTACTTTAATTTTTGCTCCAGAAGTCACGCTGTCATGGTCATACTGCCAAACTGGACAGGAAAAGTCACAACTCTCTTAGAGCTGGTTTTTCTTCCAAGCAGTTTGCAGACCTGGGAGACAGTACTGCATTGTTTATGTTGTGGTTTATTTCTGGATGGTTATTGCAAAACAGGAGTTGGAAATTACCTCATTGAACATGTTTGATTCTGGGACAGAAGCCTGCAGTGAGCTTTGAATTCCACCATAGATGCCACAAAATAAGCAGAATCTGAGGTGTAAGGATAAGAGAGGATGGTTGCTTCCCAAGAATGCCTATATTCCAGTCCTTGGCAGGAATTAATAAGTTTTGGGAGTCCTAGTTTTTGTAATGACTTTATCAAAATTCCACAGAGACCCAGTACAGAGCACCTTTTCTTATGAATTTAGCCTCTGTCTTGTGTGTGTGTTTCATGTGAGTAGGGAGCCCGGATGCTTGCCAGTTTGCATTCCTCTGGTGATTTGGCAAAGTGTAATCATTGCAAAGTGCAATTGCTTAATATGTAGCTCATTCACTAGAACCCCAAGGATCAAGGCACTGAGTAATGTGAGTCATTACCAGAGCAGTGGTATCTGAAAAGATGAAGAGTCATGCATCAAGTACCAATCCATTTAGTCTCGAATTAAGAATTTTTTTTTAAATCACTAGTTGGATATGATTGATATTATCTCCAGGCAAATTAAAGCAGTTACCCTGTAATGCTGTGCTGCTGATGCTGCTTTTCTCCTTGGTTATTACAAGTGCCACTCAGTTGCATGTCCCTAATGCTGTTTGTCTGTCTGAAACACTTGCAGGCCAGCAGCTTTCCCAGGCTCCATATGCACCACCCTTCCCTTTCCAGGCACTATGTATCTTCATGCCTGAGATTCAGAAAATTGGTGCAGAAAATGGGAAGAACTTTGCTGATGTGGTCAGCAGTGTTGAGGTTCAAACTTGTGAGTTTTATTCACACTTTGCTTTTTTTCCCCAGCCACCCAGGTTTCAACAATTTTCTTGGTTTTCTTTGTACTAAATCATAAGAGCTGGAATAGTTTGGTGTTTTTTTTGTCCATCTTATTCTTATAAAGTGAGGAACTTTTTGGTCCTGGACAGACAAAAACTATGAATGACTGGAGCATTAACATTTCCATCATCATTTGGAGCCATCACCTTACTTTTTACGTGTTTGGAGATGTGCAAATGCCTACACCAGCTTAGTGCCATGAGGTTGTACACAGCAGGCTGATGGGGCACCCAGGTTTAACACAAAAAGGATTTATGCATGCTGATAAATCAGTGGTTATGCTTTGCCTCCAAGGCTTCCTGTGGGAGCAAAAATGACAGGCTTCCTGAACTACAGTGAAAAAAACCCAAAGAACAAAACAAGGCATGTGCTGGATGTTTGTATAGCTCCCTTGGAGTCAGCAGGGGTTGGACAGTTGGGATCTACAACTAGAGGTATTAAATGGTGAGTGATATTATTAAGAGCATGAAATAATACACAATAAATGAAAACATCAGTCTGCAACTCTGCTCATGGACCACTTTTATAAGGCATTGTGCTATACAGTCATGTATATTTAATTTGTGCATTTGTATGTTTAATTTGTGCATCAAAACCAGACCACAGCCTTCAACTGTGATTCAATTGCTCATAAATGAGGGGTTATAACCCACAATCTGTGCCCCTGTGTGTTCCCTGGATAAAATTATTCCAGGAAATGTAACAACAGACTACAGTTAATCTTTACATTTTAGAAATCAGGTATCTATAATCTATTTCTGCCTACTAATTTCTCTCTTTATATCAATTTCTCAAATGTTTCAGATGAAAATTTTTTATTCACTGCTTCCTGTAACTGGACAAGCCCCTGGAACACTGACAACACCATTAGGGCTTTTCTCCTCCTTTTGCAGAGTGGGTTGTTTTGCATTGTACTTATGTTTGCCCATAGGATCAGTACAGCGCATAGTGTGTGCTTCAAAGAGTCTCTTTAAAATAGTGCTTTGGGGGTTTGCCCTGTGTTATATAGAAACAGATAAGATGTTTACATTGATAGCCCTGGAGCCTGTGGAACACTGCCACCTTGTTTAGGGATCCCAGACACAAGTGGGAACAGCAGTGCCTTCATGAGATGCATTACAGGACTAAGTTTTTCTATGTGACTCCATCAAATGACTTGAAAAGAAACAGCTGGAGATCAAACCTGACAGTGTCAGATGTCAGAGTAGGTGATGCAGGAAGAAACAACCCTGTCATATTAGATCAGAGGTTTACAGGTCACTGATGTAGAAAAAGGATACATCTCACAGCAGAAATTATCTGTGAGGTACTCCATTTTTATACCTGATTTTGTGGAGACTTGCACACAAAATCCTTGAGGGCACTACATTACATGACAAAATACAGGTTTTTTCCTTTTCTCCCCCGTTTGGTTGAGCTGGGAATCCCTAGAGGAAACTGCAATCCTTGAGGGTAGCTGCACTGTTTTGGAGAGTGTGAAGAATGAACAAGCTGTGCTGCTAAAGGCAGACTTTAGAAGCACAGTTGTTATGAAGCTCTTTGTGGCTGTTGCTCTCATAGGACATCTAGAACTTGCATCATGTGCTGAAATCTCAGACATGCAAAAGCTATGAAATACATGCCCTCAAAATGAAGAGCAGTGCCAAATCCATCAGGCACTTCTGTGTTCCCAACCAAGAGAAAAATGCCCATCAGTCTGGAGAACTGTAGGAAGAGATCTGTAGAAGGTGGACGTGAAGGCACTAAGTGGAGATTTTTCACAGTATCTCACATTTCTTTCTGACCAATGAACATTTTCTGTTATTAAAACTAATATAACAGGGAAAAATATGTATATCAGTAGATTTGCAGTACATGAGTGATTGCTGTGATTTAACTGTCAGCTCACTCTCTTTACATTTTGGTGTTGATTGAAACCCCTTTGTTTCTGTAAGTTTGTACATAAATGAGAGGGACTTTGTTGTTTTGCTTGGTTGTTTAGGTTTTTGTGGAAAGAAGTTGAGCGTCTCCAACACTGAGATTTGTTGTGTGAAAATTACTTCTGTGGTAATCGCTGTATATTGAAATTTTGAGAATTAAGCCCTTCCCTTTCAAAACTTAGACATGAGCATCTCTGTTCAGCATTTTACCCTGAAAGACTTTTTGTCTTAAATGATAGTAGTGCTAGGGAAGGATGTATTTTCTTTCGTCAGTGTCTAACTTGTCCCTGTTCCCCTTGATGGGGGCTAGTTGATAAGGGACAACTGCCCATCACTTTGAAGTGGCCAAATTGTCCTGATCAAAGTGTAAATTGTGCCTGAATCAGTTGGAAGAGTCTTAAACTGATTTCTGTCATTTCTCACTCATGAAGTTACATACTGATGAGCTGATGGGAAAGTATAATTATTTCTAGCTGATGAAGATCTCCAATGGTAATTTTTAAATTTAAAAGTAACTTTTTATGTTTAATTTCAGTTGATCTCTAGCAGGTTTGCTAACCTTGTGTAGGTCTAGGTAGGTTTAATTCTGATTGATTCTTTTAATAGCAGATAGAAATAAAACTGGTGCAACTGCACCAAATCAGAGTTTGACTGCAGTGAGGCAAACCCTCCTGCATGAATGTGTCTTCCGACAATCCTGTTTCTAACAATTTGGGTTGAGCAATTCCTTGCCAATATAAGCTTTATGCATATAAACCAGTCAGTGAGAGTCTTTCAATCAATGAGAGTGTTTATTATCATGTCATATAAATAAAAACAGTTTTGTACATGAATTGGGTATGCTGGTTTAAGCCTGCTTGCCACAGTTCAGCTTGGCTTAGTTTCTCAGGCAGGTGGAAGCTGAATAAATACAACTAACATTCAATTCCTGCAACACAGTTCATGTCTAAATGGCTCTGGAAGAATTAGTTTTACTTTTGAACCAGCCCAAACAGCCCTAAGTTTCCATGAGAAAGTCTTCCCATGTATCAGCTAATAGACTTATAAATATCCCGGGTTAGTGAGTGAGAAGGACTTGGTAAAGTCAATTAATTACTTCTACTTGCTGATGTAACCTGGCCTATAGCTTAGTAATGGCTCTGGTAATGTTGATGCTCCAGAAAATAGCTTTATTTGCCCACTTCCTGTGTCAAACCCGAAGGTCATGCACAGGTTGTCTCGAGGCAATGTGCTATAGGCTGGTCCCTCAGCCTCTCCTGCTGCTGCTGTGCTCACAGCAAGCACGAGAGGGCTCAGGGAAAATGGGGGTTTTTGCACTGTGGCACATATTGGTGGCTTGCAGGGGCTTGCCTGCTCCACACCTTGGCCTGCCAGAGAGGGTGAGCTGCCCTGCTTAGATCTGGCCTTTTTTAGGCTGAAGGTGTTTTCCCTTTCTTTTTTGTTTCTTAGCAAGTGTTTGAAATGCTTTGTCAGTCTGCCTGCGCCTCGCTGCTCCCCGGTGCTGCCGCTCGCTGGCTCTGCTTCAGGCCACCAAGTATTTGGGTTCCTCAGGCCGGAGTTTCATGATCTTGTCCATGCAGAGCAGGATGAGAGTCAGAAACCAGAGGCTCCAGCCGACGGCCGCTGCGATCCAGCCGTAGTCATCCATGCCCGACGGGCAGCACGTGGCCGCTTGCCTGCAGAAGTTCACGTCTGGTGGAGGAGGAATGAAGTGAGCTCACGGGAGGCCAAGTATGTGACAGCCTTCCTTTACTAGAGAAGGCTCGTGACTTCTGCCCTGTCACTCAGCCTGGGCATCTTTCCATAAACCTGGCTCTTAAGCTGGTGGGTGACTCTGGAGTAGCGGTGGGCTTGTTTGGGAAAGACCTGGCAGGGCAGGGGAAAGAGGCACTCTTGGGAACCTGTATAATGCTGGCAGGCAGGCAGTCTGGCAGGGAGCTTTAGGACACAAATTACCTGTCAATTAGTCGGTTCAAAGCTATGAGTCTGTCTGAATGTACCTAAAATATCATACCATGACAGTGGAGGAGTCTTAGAAATGCATACTAGAGGTTGGTTCACAATGGAAGAGATAAATCCCCTTCCAGGACAGCCTCTCAGTCACTCTGTAGACTCATCACCTACCTTTAACAGGTAATAATAATTTATAAAGACTTACTAAGGCATGGTGGTTCATACTCGGTTGTTGAAACATTGGAGATGTCTTCAGCTGCTGCCAGAAGAAAAGCACAGGAGAAAAGGTAAGTTGGATTAGAAAAGCAATGTTTGGCATCAAGTAGGAAAATCTGAAAGCCATTGGCCTTGTAGAGGTCTGTAGGATGGAAACAACTTAAAGAAAGTTAAGTTTCTGCCCCTAAACATTGCTACATTAGGATATGCTTCCTTATCCCACCACTTTGAACACCAGCTCCAGAGACCTGCTCTAGCAGCATCCCTCAGCAGCAGGTGAATCCCTGCACCCCTGCCTTGGTGTGACCCTGCCTGAGCCATTCTCTCAGAGCTCAAATTAACCATTAACTTGCCCAGGCTACAGGGGCAGAACAAGCAAGCACGGAAAGGGTAGACACCCCTCAGTGGCATGGAGAGATCCATGGCCAGCAGGCTGTACCTCTGCCTCCTTTTGCCCTTGGAACAATCCCAGGGTGCACAGGAGTCTGGCAGAGCTGAGGGCTGAGCCCACCTTTGCAGAGCCTCAGCAGGTCCACCAAGGCCCCAGTGGGGACCTTTGGCTTTGCTGCAGGTCAGAGCATCTGAAACTGCTCTGGCTGCACTCTGGTTCATACCAGCATGGTAAGCAGCTCAGGTTGGGAAATACAACATCCAGAAATAAGTCATGAGGGAGAGGCCAGGAGCTTTAAAGAAGGTTTTGCCTCTTTATCCTGCTTCCTACCCAGAATCAGCGCACACACTCTGACACAACTCTATGGCTGGTGTCCAGGACAGCTGCAGGATGCCTGCAGGGGTAAAAGCTCAAGCTGCACTGGTCCCTGTGCATCTGCACCTGTCTGTCCCCCTGCTGCAGAAGGAAGAGAGTCAGAGAAACACCCCTTCCTCTGCTGCCATGAGCAGCCTTGCACAGATAGGTGAAAAATGGCATTGGGAGGCTCCAGTAGTGAGGACTCCTGCTGCATGGAGAAGCTCTAATGTGCTGCTGGTCCACAGACCAGGCAGAAGATACTAGAGAACTATTTCCAGTCAAGCCATCACTCTGAGCTGGTCATTTGGAATGTAATAAATAAAATCAGCTCCAGCTTGACTTCACCCAAGACTGCAAAATAATAGCTCAGGTTTAATTTCACCTGAGGAAAACCAAACAGAATGAGACACATTTCACCAAAGATTTGCTTTGAGTTTAGTGTTTTCCAAGTAACATCAAGTAAACTGAGGTTGTCCTGTGGGACATGTTCCCCTTGGGGTCACCTGCTGTTGCTTAGCTCTGTGTTTTGAGCTGACCCATGGTCAGCAATACCAGAGCTTTCCCTATGGCCTCTGCCATGCTCAGAGTGGGCCCCTGGGCAACCTGCTTCAGAGAATTGTTCCCCATTCTTCTGTCTAACTCTCGTAGGATTAACAGAATGACCTTGGCCAAGCCCATAATTTATTTTCTCAGTTAATAAGTACCTCACAAAAGCACTGGGAAGAATCATTAAAACCTGAGTATGGCCTGTGGAAAGAAGTACTGCAGAATGCCGAGTGCTGGTTTGTGTTTATAGATCTTGCAGCCCAAAGAACAGGCTCTCAAAGCCAGCCCATCTTTAAACAGCTGGCAGGTCTCATCTGCTGCTGATACACAAATGCAGGCAGTAGCCTGGTGGGAAAGGAGCAGCTCACAGCTCTCATTGACATTTTGGTTTCAGGCAACTTCTACAATTAAGGTGGCATCAAAGCCACATTTTCTGCAGAAAGCTTGTAAAGAGAGCTAAACTGGACTACAGTGATCCTGATGGGTAGTATTGCAGGTGGTCCTTTGCCTCAACAGGCAGGAGAAGGCCAAGTAGCTGTGGGTCCTGTCTCCTTGCCATTCAGTGGAGCAACCTGCAACTCAGCCACATTTACAGCAGCTCTGTAAATAGCTGGCAAAAGAACATCCCTTTACAACGATGCTGTGATCAGTCATGTCTAGTAATTCTCATCAGCATTCATTAATTCCAGCCCTTTATACTTTTTAGGTGAAGCAAGGGAGTGCCCCCTCATTTTCAAAGAACAAATTACTGTCGGCAGGCAATATAGGTAGTTATTGAGAGGAGTGGGGGAAAAGTGCAGGCTATCGGAAGTGGAGGAGAAGAGAAGAGAAGAGAAGAGAAGAGAAGAGAAGAGAAGAGAAGAGAAGAGAAGAGAAGAGAAGAGAAGAGAAGAGAAGAGAAGAGAAGAGGAGAGAAGAGAAGAGAAGAGAAGAGAAGAGAAGAGAAGAGAAGAGAAGAGAGAAATACCTGCTGAGCAGGAATCCCAGAGGGCAGCGGTGAGGAAGAGCACAGCCAGGGCTGCCAGGGGCTCACAGGAGAAGTGCTTCATGCCGAGGGTCCCGCTCCCACTCGAGTGACCACACAGAGCAGGTCGCTGTTGCTGGCAGGGCTGGTGCAGCAAATCCTCGATGAGCTCAGGGAGCTGCTGTGCTGGGCAGAGGGTGGAGCAAGGGAGCTTCCTGCTGCCAGGACACCTTGAACTTTCCTGCCTCAACCAGGTGAGTAAAGAGAAGGGCTCTGACCAAAACACCTTCAGTGGGAGGTGGATACCAGGAGGTGGCCCCTGAAGGTTAAGCCTGAAGGTTTCTCCCCAGAATATGCTGCAGCTGGAAGGAGGAAAGGCCTCCAGAGCCAGCCTTTCCCAACAGGGTCCTGGGCAGCTTCTGTCTTTTGAGTCTCTTTTTGGTCCTTGTTGTTTTTTGGTTTTGGTTTTTTTTTTTTTTTTTTTGGGGTTTTTTTTTTTTTTTTTTGTTTGGTGTTTTTTTTTTTGTTGTTTGTTTGTTTTTTTTTTTTGTTTGTTTTTGTTTGTTTTTGGCATGTTCACTGGCTTCACTTCCACAGTGATGCTTTTTTGGAATAGCTGTGTAGAATCCCAAAAACCAGCAGCCTTAGTTCTGTTGCTGTTCTTTCCCTGTGAGCACAGTTCTCTCCCTGCCTCCATCACCCTCTGCAAAGTGATTCTGGAAAAGCTGTTCTTTCTTCTCTGGTGGTTATTGCACCTCCTCCCTGAGATGTGCAAAGCCAGAAGCTTAGCCTTCCTGCAAGCATAGCTCTCTCTGCACACCAGGAGGGTTGATAGAAAAATGATGCTCGCTGGAGAGCAGGCATTTTTCTGCAATCCTGGCTGGAAAAGCCACACTGTTGAAGTGCATGTGGTGGTGTCCTGGTCTGATGAGCAGCACACATTGCTGTTCTTCCCCAGGCTGTTGGCTGTGCTTGCTCCCATCTCTGATGTGATGATGTCCTTGTTAGGGAAAGCATCAGGCATTAAATCAGGCTGGAAGGAACTGGGAGAGGTGAGCTTTGCAGGGAGCAGGTTGCTGGTGCTCTTCTGCAGTGGTCACTCATGGCTTTGGGTGCTTATGTTAGAAGGGACCTGTCTGGGGCCTGCTGTGGATTTGGAGACACCTTAGGGGAAGCACAGGGCAAGTCATGGAGGGCAGCAGTCCTTGTGGGATGGAGAGCATTTAACCATTTTCCCTCTTTTCCCTTTCACACAGCTGAAACCCACAGAGAAGGACTTAACAGGCTTCCCACATGAATGGCACACACTAGGGTACAGCTCTGCAAAGCTATGAGGTTGATTTGGTCTCCCTTCATTTAAGAAAAACCTTGACAGCAAAACCCACATGGGCTTAGCCCAGTGCTTCTGTGGGGTGAACCCACTTGTCCTCACCACCAAAAATGCTCTGTTCCCACCCAGCTGTGAATATTTCCACGATGCATGAGGACAAGGCAGCCAGATGTTCCCCCAGCCAGAGGGCACACTGAGCTGCAGGTGAAGGCAGGTCAGCTGAGACGGGCGTGTTTGCCCACCCTGTTTTCATGTCAACACGCCACCAGTGCTGGCAGAGCTGGGGCTGTGCTGGCTGGTGTGTGACAGCCACCTCTTGCTGCTGCTGGGATGCAGGGCTCTGTCCTTCTGTCCTTCAGCTGACACCCGAGGTGTGGCACCAGGCGAGTCGTGCTCCGCCGGGCCGGGGGTGTGACCCCAGCAGCCACCGCCCTTGGCCTCGGTGGGCAAGAGACACAGCAGGAGAGATGCTGTAAAATGGTCAGAGCTGCTTGAATTTCACCTCTGGGATAATTTCCATCTTTGGCTCACTTCAGTGTCTCAGTCCTTTTGTGGAGGTTGCCTTTAATTTGTGTATTTTTCTGAGCTACCTGTTGCATCTAAACTCGACTCTTTAAGTGATAAAGGCCCTCTGCTGTCTGCCAGATTCACCTTTCCCTTCTGAATTTCTCACCTTCTATTCCCACTGCAAATTGACCTGGCAATTAATTTTGCAAAAGTAAATGAATTCAAAAGTGTTCTGTGCAGCACAAAATGCTTGAGGGGAAACAAAAAGACAAAAGTGCTTAGCTATTGCATGAATGATTCAATTTTTAATGAAATCTCTTTTGAATTTTAACTATTAACTAAATACTCTTTGTCAGCTTGTAGGCAAATGTCCTCGTTTCTAAGGGATGCTGGAAATGCATTTGCACATTTAACATAATGTGTTTCTTTTCTTTTCTTTTCCAAAATGAACTCCCTCTGTGGTTCAGAAAGGGCTGCTCCAGAGTCTCCTGAAGCAGCGAACAGGCTGCGCTTGGCTTCAGTGATTTTTGGATCAGGTTGGAAATGAAGGCTTTGCTTGATAAGTTCAGACACAATGGGAGCCCTGCAAAATAATTTCCTGACACAGATGTGGATTTGTTTCATTTCTTCTTTGTATCACATTTATATTTCAGCGCTGTGACTGCCCGAAGAGTGATAAGACACTCCAGAGCCCTCCCCTGATTTCTACTCCCATCTCCCTCCACGAGGGTGCCCTGGCACGGGAGGCACAACTGCAGGCCCTGCAGAGATGGTGCTTCCTTTCCTTGGGCTCGCATTTCCATGCAGTTCTCAAGACAAGACTTTACTCTAAAATTAGGTACTTTCCCAGCTCCCTCTTGAAGATTCTTCCAGAGAGTGTAGGGCTGCTGGGCAGCTTTCTCCGATGGTTATGAAGGAGGCAGTATCTACTGTTCAGTACACTTTGTGCACAGAGAGCTTCATGGAGAAGATTCTCTGGTGACTGAAGTATTGCCCTTGGCACATCACCAGGTGTGGCTCTTAGAAAGTTATTACCTTTATCACTCACTCCATGTGTGTGTGCATATATATTCTGTTTACATAGCCAACTGGTTTATATTTTTCAATCCAAATGAAATCTGATTGCTGCTGCAAAAAAAGCTCAAAGTCTTAAACCTGCTGCCAATCTTGTGTCCATCAGGGAGGGGGCCAATTTGTTGTCTTCATTGATGTGAAAAAAAAAAAAAAAAAGCCATCTAAGATACAGCTACCTGTGAACAGGGGGGTTGATTTTTAAAACTCAGAGGAAAAAAAAAGTCAAAACCACAAAGGTTTTGCTCTTTAAATGAAAGAAGGGGAGAGGGGATGTACTTTCTGTCACACAGAGCCAAGCAAGTCTAGCATTTTGGAAAACTGCACAACCCTGCCCTTTGTGTTTTCCAGTCCAGGCTGGGGTTGGTATTAGACAAATGTTGGGTCTGTGGCCCTGCTGTGACCCCATGCTGTTCATCTGGAGACCCCAGTGGGAGGGCTCGAGACCAGGCAGGCAGTGAAGGGCTCGAAGAAAAGCTGCCTTCAGCTCACCCGGGCAGAGCTGCCCGCACCAACAAAGAGCCCACTGATGGAGCTTCTCCAAATGGTGCCTCATGGCCAGCCATCATCATCTCATCTGCATTAATAGGATTATTATAAAATAATGGTCTTGCTTCCACATGCCAGAGGCATGAAACAGGATATGCTTTCTTCTCCTCTCTGCTTCTCACCAGGAAGGGTGGGGGGAGGGCAGCAGAGATGGCTTTATCCCTGCTCACTCCTTGGCTAGCAGGATGGAGCAGCCAGCTTGGTGCAGCTTGCTTAGGTGATGATGTGGGCTTTGGGGGCCCTTTTTGCTCCCCCAGCCCCAACAGCTTTTTGGGGAGGGGCTGAATAAGAGCAGCAAAGGAGGAAAGAGGAAGCAAAGCCTGGTGTCATCAGATGAACACGGGGGGAAGAATGTGTTCTGGTTCAAAGGTGAGGGGAGTAGCCTCAGGGAGAAGCTGCTTCATTTTATTGCGTCAATATGCAGGAGTTTGGAACTGAATGATGACTTCTGTTGTTTCGTATCACTGCGTGGGCTGGAAGGCAAAGTCCTTCCTTTGCCACACCAGCTTCTCCACAGCCCTACAGGGCATTCACATGGTCAATGGCAGTGACTTCACATCTCCCTTATCAGGGAAATTTCCAACTTCTTGGCAGAAGGTGCTGATTTTGATCAACCTTTAATCCCTTGCTTCGGTAGCACTGATAGAGAAAGCAGAGCTGCCTGTGGGCAGTGGCTGCTCTAGGAGAAGCACAGGGCAGCCAAAGCAGGTGGGAGCCCAGGTAACCCCACAGCCAATTCATCTGGGGGCTTTGCTGAGCAAAATGCACGTTTTAGGCCCACCTGTCAAAATTACCTTGTCATTTTTAATATCTCCTTTCTGGGTCACATAGCTTGAGGCAGCTGGACTTGAGCAAGTGGCAGGACCCCTCTCACCAAGCTGACCTTGTGAAGTGGGGCAACTCTTTGTTGCTTTTGAATAGAAAACCCCTGTGTTGGGGAAACCCTCTGCTGTTCTTTGTTTTTTGGCAGTGTTCCCATGGACTGACTAAACCCTTTGGCTTGTTGGCCAGAGTTACTGGGTACCTCCAAAAGAACAGGTCTGAGAAGCATTTCTTTAAGGGTACTTTACAATTTCCATATAGCCATGCATTTTCATTAGCTCTTCTTTTGAGAGGATTTTTTTTTTCTGGGTGCTATATTTAGTAGTGACCCAGTCAGCCTTTTTTACCAGATAAGCCACTGGTTTCATGAGGGCCAAATTTCTCTCTGGAGCCCTTGCTTTAGCAACTGAAGTGGCAGAGAGTCTAAAAAGCCCCTTTCCCCTGCAAGGTTTTGTTATGTCAAGGGGTGGGAATCAAGCTCCCTGCCAGCACTGCCCCTGCTTAACAGAGCCCCTTCCCTCCCAGCCCTCTCCCTGCTCTGTCGCTCTGCCGCTCTGCCCGTCCCCCTGCGCCAGGAAAATCATTAATATCCTATTGTTTCCCTGTCCTTTCCCAGACTGCCTCCGGCGAGGAAAAACCAGCGAGAAACAGCGCAGGAGTTTTTTCCACCTCCCTGGCGGCTGCTGCTCCATCCCCACCTCACAAATGAGGTGTTGGCTCTCTGCACCCGGCAGGTCCCGAGGCTCCGGCTCCGTCCGGGTGGCCGGGGCAGTGACAGCCGGGTTGTCCCGTCTGTTGTCAGTCTCAACAAGCCGCGTGCTGCCACAACACTTGTGGCACAGCCCTGCCGCAGAGGTGGTGACCGAGCCGGAAAGCGCTCGGTCCCGTCCACCTGGGGCTGTTTTGGGACAGAAAGGGTTTCCTTTCTCTGGCCCAGACCGGTTCTGACCTTAAAAGCAAAGGTTTGCCGTGCCCTGTGTGGGACGGGACATTCGGGCTGCCCTCCCCTCCCGGCGCCACTTCAGAGCCCTGCTGTCATTGTCACCTGCGGACGGACACCGGCGGGCCAGGGGACAGCCAGCTCGCCCTGCCCTGGGAAGAGGGGCTGGCGGAAAGGAGAGGTGACCCTGGCTCACAGGTAAACCCCAGTGACACCTTCTGCACCTTCTGCACCTTCTGCACCTCAGCTCTCAGGCTGGGATCTGCCCTGCCCGAACCCGGGCGTTTTAATGCATTTTAATGGAAATGGGGGGGATTTCTCAATCAACTCTTTTTCTGCCAAAGCAAAAGCTGGGGGCAAGGGAGAGTAGGGAAGGGAGGAGGTGATTTTGACAGAAGTATTGCTGGCCAGCAGGTGCTTTTGGGCAACCCTCCTGCACCTGTAGGAATCATTGAGGGTGAAAGCTCTGCCTTCCTCTGAGTAGGTATTTCTCTCATTCCAAATCTAGATGAAAGTGAGCTTTTGGAGTTTTCCCTGACAGATTACCAAGGAAGACGAGCCCCGGCTTTGGGTGGTTTGAAGCAGCTTAATTAAGATATTTCTCAATATTTCATTTGAGTCTTGTTGTATTATTTCTAAGGATTTAGCACTTTTTAAATGGAAGCTAACTGTAGGTTTAGAAATACAAACTGCTTTAGATTATGGTTTCTTCACACTTTTCAGTCTAAATAAATTACAATTGGACACTTTGATGACCTCTTAAACTTTTCGATTTGCTTACTACAGATTTACTTTGCCTGAGTAGTGAGTCTCTTGCAGCTTTTGTCTTTTTCTCCTGTGAAAAATACAGTTTGCTCAAAAATGTCCAACCAAATTTAATATGTATATACTCAATCCATTTAAGCTGGCACATGATGTTTTCTTTTAACAAGCTGTTGGTTATCATATATTGTATTTTCAGCATCTTTAATTTTTGAGTGAATGGGCACAGAGAGTAGGAGAAGGAAAATTCCCGGGACATTTGAGCAAATACAGACCTGAGACTATGATGCTCCTGTTAAACAAGCCTTTAATATCTTGTGAAATGCTTCTCTGATATTTAAGATGAATCTCTCTGTATGTTATGCAGAGAATTCATAGAATCCACACTTTATTTTAAAAAGTGCTGGAAGACAAGGTTCATAGAGACAGAAGGGGTTAAAGACAATTGACTTGCTACCCTTGTCAACAAGTGGAAGTGAGGTTATGAAGGAATTTTGTTTTGCTATTTATAAAACATAGGCTTGCTACAAAATTAAATGCATGCAAGAAGAAGTGTATCTCCTTGCATGTTTTTCTCTGGAAAAAGATAATTACTGTGTTTGTGCATGCTGATCAGTTGATTTTGTATAAGGAAAACTAAAGACAATTCCTATGTTCAGGTTATTCAAAGTAAATAATAATAACCATAGAGATGAGAGGAAATTTTGTGCAATGCATGTTATTTCATGTATCTCATTTTGAAACAGTCCTTTATGGGGAGAAAATCCTTTTGAAATCCTAAAGGTTGTTTTAATTTAAAGAAAATAGTCTGCTCTTTTTCCCACACCCATATAACACGCTCCAGATGGTTTTGCAGTGTTCACACTATCAATGACAGTGATAAAAATCTAGTCAAGCCTTTTTCACTTGTCTAATTGCAAGGTGAAATTATTGGGGGTTGTTGTTTTGGGGTTTTTTTGGTCAGTGTGTTTAAGGCAAAGAGAAATCAAGTTATTTCCAATCACAGCATCCAAAACCAAATTGCAGAGCCTGAGTGCAGTGGTCTGAAGTGCTTAGGCCCAGCAGAGGACAGGGCAGGGTTTTTGCTCCTCATTTGTCACAGGAGACTGGTGACTGTCCCCTCTCCCTGTGGCACACATACCTTAGCATCTATCACTGCTCTGGTGGGATGAAGCCTCACGTGGGCTCAAGGAGGCTCTTAGAAGGTGAAGAAACCCTTTTGGAGGACGCGATGGGCAGCGACTGGGTTATCCTCCAGCGCTCTGACTCAGTGACACCGATGTTCCTGCAGAGCCTGGCACCTTCTTACACCTGCTGGGGCAAGGAAGACCGTGCTGCCGCCACAGGGACTCCCAGGGCCTTCCAGGCCGGAGAAGAGCGGGCGGGATGGCCTCCATCTTCCGCAGCGAGGAGATGAGCCTGAGGCAGCTCTTCCTGCAGGTGGAGGCCGCCTACTGCTGCGTGGCCGAGCTCGGGGAGCTGGGGCTGGTCCAGTTCAGAGACGTGAGTAGTGCCTGGCTGGCATGCTGACCTGTTGGAGGTGTGCTTGTCCTTGGGAAAGATGCACCTGTAGGGAGGCCAAAAAGTCCGTGATGAGAGCGGGATTTCCCTAAGGCTGCTCTGAAACCCAAACATCATGCCAAGTCCCCATCCTTAGTGCTCAGCATTCCTTCTGCACAACCTTACAGCAATCCTTTGCATCACCAGCCCACAGGCAGTGTCTCCATGAAGGCCCCTCTGTGACTCCTGCTCTCACAGCAAGGTTGTGTGGAAGGCCACCAGGTCCTAGGCTATGAGGAAGCCTATTGTTGGCCTGACAGCAAATCAGGACTTTTTGACTCTAATATCACAAGGCTTGATATGATTTATTAAAATGACTCCATTGATCAGAAGGATTGGTCTCTATATGCCCAGGTACCGAGTTTAGATGCTTTCTTCTTCATGCTCAGTACCAGAATGTTAGAATGTTTAGAATTCAGTGATAACAATTGTCTACATCATTGATTGAGAGAGAGGAAAGGCTCCACATCCCCCATATGGGAGACAGGGCAGCCAAACACCACTTGTCCTTCAAACACAGCTCAGAGATATGTTTATCAAATTCTGTGCTGAGAAGTGAGCTTTCCCATAGGAAAAAAACTCAACAAGTTTGCACCCAAGAAACTCATAAAATATCAAAACTACAGAAGCCCACGGTATTGCCCTGCCAGTGGGACCCTCTCAGACACAGTGGTGTTTGCCATCCAAAGGCACCAAAGGTACTCCTGCTCTGCTGATGTTAAAAATGAGCACAGCACTGTGCAGCCTTCAGCCCCAGGCTTGTTTTCCCTCCTGTTTTTAGCTGAATGTGAATGTCAACAACTTCCAGAGAAAGTTTGTGAATGAAGTGAGAAGGTGCGAATCCTTGGAGAGAATCCTGCGTAAGTAAACGCTTGTCAAATGCAATCGGCTTCCTGCCAACTGGTGGTGTGGGATTTATTTCTTTAAGTGCTCTCACACTGGGGAGCAGAATTAGTGGCAAAATGGTGATGTTTTCATCTGAGCCGCTGGAAATGTTTTCCATGCGTCAGCTAATTAGTACTTCGACCCATATGGGCAATAAATTATCTCCCCAGTTTTGAAAATGGTTAACTGAACTGAACTGAGGTTAATTAGCTTTTATAAAATCACAAGATAAATCTGGGGCTGGGCAGGAGGCTGGTCCAGATAACCTGACTCTTACACCAGTACACCAGCTGTTGGCACACACTTATTGTGGCCAAGGACTTCAGCCTTGGGATAAGTCCTTAAAACCCAAGCAGCAGAGCTCATGATTCCCACTGTCCTGTGGATGTGTGTCCTGGGAGCTCTGCACTCTCCCCACCACAGTGCTGGTGCCCACTGTAGCCATGGTGGCAGCACTTGGCATTGTTGGGCAAAGCAGTGGAACCTGAGCTTTCTGCATGCCTTACTCACTGCCCCAAATAAAGGGGGCCATGGTGGCCACTTGTGCCAGGGCTGAGGGCTGCCCACGTGGGAGTGGGTACTGTGACTTCAGAAGAAACAGCACCTCCACTGAGAAAGGAGGCTGGGGGTGTGCATTCCTTGGTGGCTGTGTATATGCACTGGCATGATGGTCCTCATGCATCACTTAATCTTGTCACAGCTCCACGGGATGCCTGGGTCCTGGCTGAGCAACAAATTGGTGATGATGCACCAGGGATGATTCTGTGTTGAGACTTCTGTGCCCTTTCCTTGCAGGTTTTCTGGAAAATGAGATGGAAGATAATGTTGAGATAGTCAAAGGAGAAAAGTACCCAGAGACGCCCCTGCCTCGGGAAATGATTGATATGGAGGTACAGAATTTGGGGTGGACCCAGGAGAGAGAAGGGCTGTGCACCAGGTTGTCTGTGTAATGTGCTCAGTAGAGCCCTCCCTGCAAGGAACAATCTGGTGCCTGAAGCTGGCACAACTCTCCCCACCCAAGAAGGTGCTTCCCATGTTGCTGCCTCAGCACTTAGGTTGAGGCTGGTCCTGGTGCATGTTCATGAAAGAGCCCAGTCTTTTTACCATCCCCTCTGAAACATCTCTCTGGTCTCACATATTAATGAAAAAGTATTACTTTCACAGAATGCCCCCATCATCCTATAGGAGGGAATAAGAAGGGTTTGGTGTTTTACCAAGAGACCTGATGTTCGAACCCACTTCACTGCATAAAAAACCCAGGACTGCCTGTCCTGCTGGGAGTATGGTTGTGATACTGGGGCCTGACACAAATACTTGGGCCTTGCTTTTGGCTGTGCAAGAGATGCTTTATTCTAGCCCAGCTGGAAGCAAAGTTTACTGACAGGGTAACTTTAAAATGCTGCATATGTAGGTGACTAGAAAGGAAAATCAAGCTTTCCAGGGGTTTCAGCTTCACAAGCAACTTGGTTTCCTGGTGTGCTCTGGCCCCACATCATCACCTAATTTTTGGCCTATAGCTAATGAACCTAAACTAATGTAGGTTGCTTCTGTAGTCAGCAAACTGACAGCCAGTCAGTCTGGGGTGTGAGATACCTGTGAGGAACCACAGAGATGCTCAGACAGGCTGAGACACCTACACCACACACACACACCTACCTGTCTGTGCTTGGGTCCGGGGCATCAGAACTCCAGTGCCAGAAGGGGACAACACACCCACCAGGGAATGTTTGCAATGGAAAAATGATGTATTGGCATTGATTAATATCTTCCTACAAAAAGTGTTTGTCGAAGTGTTTGTTGAATATTTCTGTATTCTCCCTTGGGGAAAAAAAAAACCCAAAACTGTTGTTTGAGATTTGGTATCAGCTTGGGAAAGAGCCTCTGATCTGCTTCAGAGTTTTTCTGGATGTGCTTGGACCCTAAACAGACAGTGCTGGAGAAACTTGAAGCTGAGCTGCTGGAAGCCAACCAGAACCAGCAAACACTGAAGCAGAACTTCCTTGAGTTGACAGAGCTCAAACACCTGCTTAAGAAAACCCAGGATTTCTTCGAGGTGAGAGGCCTCTTTGCTCTTCCAACAGAGATGTGGAAGGTTCTTAAAAATACTTGCACTTTCATTTGGTGTATGTTGCTTTATCACAAGCCATTATGAGGTTTGCAAAAACACCTCAGTCACTTCGGAGCCTACATTGCTTCGTGAGTCAGTGGGGCTCAAAAACTTAGCTCACAGATCTCTTGGAGAATAGCATTTATGCTTTTCCTTTGCTAAGATATGGCTTAGTTTTATTGTTTTTCCTTTGGTCTAAATCTCCATAGAAAGCTACCTTTGGGGAAAAATTGCTTAAGAGAAAAATGTGAAAATAGTTTTCAAACTGGCAATGTTGAAAAGTGTTTTATAAAACAAATGTTTTTCAGGCAGAAACCAATCTGCCAGATGATTTCTTCAGTGAGGACACATCTGGACTGCTGGAGCTCAAAAGCACTCCTGCTGCTGCAGCTGCCAAGCTGGGGTGTGTATTGGTGATGGCCTCCAGCTTGGCCAGACTTCCCACCTGTGCTGCATTGCTGTGACACTGGCACAGCTTCCTTCAGTTTCTTAGCAGAGGGTGCTCCCCAGCCTCCTCTGCACAGGTTTCATGTTTCATGAAGATAAGAGAATGACTGTCCTCAGAAACTATCATCAAAACTATGGTCAGGTTATGGGTCAGTGGGACAAATGAACTTCTGCTTCCAGTCCACCTATTCCAGTGATCCCTTAGGAGGTATTGACTGAAAGGTGCTATCTTAAAGGATCTCACCCGTGACTTGTGGACTCAGACATCTGGCTACCAGCCTGGTCCTCATGGTCTAACCACAGAAGAAGCCATGGTATTGCACTGGGCTGCAGTCTGATGCTTTCTCAGAAAAGGAAAACAGAGAGTAAAGATAAACCAACACTTAAAAATTTCTGCCTCTGCCATTCAGACACTCTCGTTTGTGTGACTTTAGGCATCTCTCAATTCGTCCATTTCTAGCCAGAATTGTCTTTTCACCTTCACCTGTTGATCTAGGAGAGTTTGTTTTTTTTAAAGAAAACCATAGGATAAAGTCAGTGGACTGATACAAAAGCCAGGCTTGAGCAGGGAAGGTTTTCCTTGAAGTGCCTGCAGCAGCAGCAGAGCCCTGGCTAGCACAGACTAGAAAACAAGGGCTTGTGAAATCATGTGTGCTACAGGTCCTAAAAGGCATAGAATGGGCTTGTAATTAATTTGTCTTGTAACTCTGCTCAGATTCACAGCAGGGGTAATAAAGAGAGAAAGGATGATCACCTTTGAGCGTTTGCTGTGGCGCGCCTGCAGGGGAAACATCTACCTGAGGTATGCAGAAATGGACACCCCCCTGGAGGACCCTGGGACAGTAAGTACCAGCCTGGTTTTGCTTTCCTCTGCCTGTGTGGATGCTTGTGACCTGCAGGCACAAAACTGGTGACCTGGACCGTGCTGCAGCACTGGCTGCCTCTCCAGAGCTTGGTGTCTGAGGGCAGCCTGTAGGGGAAAGGTGGGACAGTTTGAGGATGGGAGAAGTTTCTTTGGCATTGCTTTCCCCTTTTGCTGCTGTTGAGGTGGTTTCCTTTTACTGCCTGTCAAGATGCACATGAGGGCAGCTGTATTACAGGGACCACCATGGAAGTGGACTGTCCCCACCTGGAATTAGCCATGGAGTGTCAATTCCCCTTGGTGTCTCTGGGGTGAGCCCCATGCCCCAGTGGAACTCTGTCCCCTCTGCTCCACATTGCTCCTTTCCCCATAACCCAGAGCTGCTGCCCATGCCTGTTTCCTGAAAGAGCATCTGGGGAAAACAGTGCTGGGAAGGGGGGATAAAAGCAACCAGTGGAGAGGCTGCCGAAAAAAAGATACCAACTTTTCTGCACTGGACTCTGGGTGTGGTAAACTCTGCTTGAATTGTGTGTTGCAGAGAGAAGAAGTGAAGAAGAATGTGTTCATAATCTTCTATCAAGGAGAGCAGCTTAAACAAAAAATCAAGAAGATTTGTGATGGGTAAGGCAGGCCTGTGGGCAAGCCACAATGACTCCCATAGAGGTGATTACTGGCAGTCCAGGCTGGCTGAATTTGGAGCTAGATATCAGATCTCCAGCTGTCAGCTCTGCAACCAACCTCCCTTCCGCTCCTCAGCTCTGCTGCTCCTAATCATGAAAGACATCCATCACCTTGGCACTTGGAACTCATGAGCCTACATTTTCCAAAGTGGCATACAGCTCTTGAGAGCTTCAGTTGCTAGGTTTTCAACTTGGGACATCTGTAAGGGGACTGTTTAAAAAATACTCAGCACTCTTCCCCTGCAAATCAGGGGCCCTAACTTGAGGACTGAAAACATGGTAATCCTCAACTTGCTCTCAAGCCTTCCTGCATTTCTTCATAAAAAGATGATGCTGTAGTTTATTCAACGCTTTCCCAAGGCCTTTGAGCAATATCTGTGTAATCAGAGACAGAGCCCAGGAGAGAAATGAAAGCTTCATACAACTTGACTTGTTTCCACCCTGTTAAGCATCTTGAAAAGATAATTCAGGTTGAATATTTTGTTACTCTTTCATAACACTGATGACCAATGAGCTCTGTTGCAGTGTAAATCAGATTTGATGAGAGGATCTGTCTGCTGTCACCAAACCCATTTCAGGTATAGCCCCTCAGCCAGGCAAGGCCAGCCAAGAGCCTGCAGGGAGAGGCTGAGCAATTGCTCTTCCCTGACATCTGCACTCAGGGCAGGTCTTTCCTTACATCCTACCTTTAATCAGAATAAAAGCAGGCAGATCTTTCATCCAGCTGGTATGACTGACTTCAGTCCCAAGAAGTGACAGAACCCTGGGGTCTGTTAGCCATTCCTGCATTGGAAATGGGGCCCTCCAAGGCACCTGTGCAGCCTTCAGCCCCACCTTCTATGAGCAGTGGAGGGCAATGCCCATCCAGAGGGAAATTCAGCCCTCCTGAGGTGGGCATCTGTCTATAAAGCAGTCATGGGCATGAGGGAAGGCTCTCAGCTCTCAGTCACTGATTTCTGATCCTGAAGCTCAGACATACAGGGAGTTCTGCTGGAGCCATTGTGCAGGATCAGTCTGCTGCTGCCAGTGGTCTTTGGTGTTTCAGCAAGCCTCATTCTCTTTCTGGATTACAATTTCCTGCATGTAATAGAATCGTAGAACAGTTTGGGTTGGAAGGAATTTTAAAGATCATTTCATTCCAGCTCCCCTGCCATAGGCAATAACACCTTCCAGTAGACTAGGTTGTTCAAAGCCCCATCCTGGCCTTGAATACGGCCAAGGGTGAGGTGTCCACAATTTTTCTGTGGCACCCTGTGCCAGTGCCTCACCACCCTCACAGTAAAGAATCTTTTCTTAATATTTAATCTAAATTTACGCTCTTTCAGTTTAAAGCCACTCCCCCTATGTCCTGTCACTGCATGCCCTTGTAAAAGGTCCCTCTTCAGCTTTCTTGTAGGCCTCTTTAGGTACTGGAAGGCTGTAGTAAGGTCTTCCTGGATCCTTTCCTTCTCCATGCAGAAAAACCCCAATTTTCTCAACCTTTCCTCCTAGTAGAGGTGCTTCATCCCTCTGATCATCTTCATTCTTTGAACTTGCTTCATCAGGCCAACATCCCTCTTGTGCATCATTTCTTTTCCTGCTTTTTAAATGTTGTTCAGAACCCTTCTCCCCTTCTGCATGGGCAGTTGCTGGTGGTGAATGCTTCCCAGTGGATTTTCCCCTGTGCCAATGGCCTTGCAAGTCACCAGGTCACACATTTAGAACTGGCTGGGGTTGCCCACAGAGTGCTGAAAATTCTTCATTTTGGATGTCATTTTTTCCCCCTGCAGTATTTAAAATTCCCTGCAGTCAAAAGCCAAAGACTTTTTTTTCTGGGATGGGAGTAAAAGAACAAACAATGCAATGCCTGTCAACATATTCATTGATGATTGACACCAAAATCACCCAAACTACAGGCACAACCTTCTGCAGCTAGGGGTCAGGCAGTGCTGGAAATGTGAGCAGATCCCTGCAGGGGGGTTGTGATGAGCACAGTTTCTAGGAGCTAGTGTTGCAGATATAAGTGGTGGCAGGTTTGTAGAAAGGAACTTAGACCGGTTTTTCTCAGACCCTTGTAACTGAAGGAAAATCCACCTACCAAAGACAAATCCACAGGACACTCTTTGCAGTGCTAATGAAGCCATCTTTTATGTTCCTTCTTCCTTTCAAATTTTTTGGTTGCTAATATGCCCGTATACATGGGTGTTTTCCTGTGTGGCAGATTTAGAAATGTATTAATCCTCTGACACTCCTTTGGTGCTCTGTGGGCCACCAGCTGTCCCTGGTACCCAGGCCAAGACATCTTAGTGTGGTCCACCTTTAAGGCAGGGTTGACTATACCTAAGGGAGATGGCAGTGTCATTCCAGCCCCAGCAGGATATTTCTGCTTAGCACTAAGTCATCATTCATGACAAGTAAATACCCTGCAAAAATCATGGGGCTGGTCTAAGCCAGCCTCCTGCAAGGCAGGCTAAGATTTGTTTGCAGAGCTGTGTGCCTCAGGTTACGCTTGTAGTCCCTGCTTGACTCTAATTGGTAACATTAGTCTGCCAATTTCATGAGCATTAAGTCCATGCACAAATTTATTAGTGAAAGGTGTAGAGGGAGCAGGAAGGAGGAAAAATTTTTCTTTTCCTCCTTTTCTTGCAGCTGCTTCAGTACTAATGTGAATACTAAGCTGAGTTAATCAATGTAAGGATTCCCTACTGAATTCTCCTGGAGCTTTCAGAGATGTCTGTGCCATTAGGGCAAAGCTGATACTCAGTATGCAAAATGGCTGTTAAAAGATCAAAGCAGCACTGCTGCAATAACGTTATTGGGAATGGGGGAACTGTACAGCATGGAGGAATAAGCTTTCAAGTTTGATTAAAAATCCTTATTAAAGATGAACTAAGAGCTGTGAAGAATAAGAAGATGGAAATAATTAGGTAGGGTGAATAACCTTTGGAAACGAGTACCAGGTGTTGAGTGAGGAGAAATTCAATTCTGGAAAGGGAAGTTTAGCTGAGGAGCACGTGCTGTCATTACACACAGCTCTGGGCTGATCTCTAGGAAACTGCAGCATGTTTTGTTCAATTTGCAACTGTCCTCACTTGTATGTGTGCTGGAACTGATTTTGTAGAGCAGGTGGTGAAATATCCTGCTCTCAGACAAAGCCAGAATATGATGCTCATCTGTACACAGAGCCTGCACATTTTTGTCTCTTAAGCAGGGATAGACCCCTATGACCCTGTTACATCTTTTAATTCATCTCACGTGCAGAAAGACAGCCCTTTAGCAACCCTAACTCAGTGTATCCACGACAGGATGAGGGAAATGTCTTGCCTTAGGTCAGGGGCAGGAGATCTCTGCTCTGCAAAGAGGAGGGATCTCTTCCTACAGATCTGATGGGCACTATCAAAGTGGCAGGGGTGGCACATGCACTAGATATCACTGAGCAAGCCAAGCAGGAAAAAACAGAGGGATATCTGCTATTTTAGTTACTGCAGCACATCAGCTCAGTTCAGGCTTGCAGGCAGAGAGCAGCAGCAGTGCACCCTGTGGCCTGTAAGGTTCTGGTGGGGAACTCTTGTGCCTGCTGTTGTGTGTGAAGAGCACTCTGGGGCTTGCTTTGCAGGCAGGACAGGTAGCTGCACACTTCTCAGAGAGACATGCAACTCATTTTTAATTGTCTGTGCAGGATCATGTAGTGAACAGCACTGCAGTGGGCTGCGCTGCTGGAAGCACCTTTACACCAGGGTGACCTGCAGCTCTACTAGAGAAGGTCAAGTTCTGTGCTATAGCTGAGGTAGTACCTGCATGGAGCTAGGACTTTCACTCACATCAGAATCCCACATTAGTCCTCCTTATACCACACTGAACAAACCCCCTGAATCTTCCAAACAGAACCTTGGAGGTAGGCTTCTGAAAGCTTTCATACTGGTTATCTAAGCTGATGTAACAGATACCGCTCTCAGGTGTTTAAAACCCTTCACCCATCCTTCCCTTGCTCCCAAGGTGTCTAGCCAAACAGGTGGTCCAGAAGCATACAGCCATTCTCCTATTTTATCCTGGAAATACAGTCCTTTTGTTTGTTTGCTTACTTGCTTGTTTGTTTTTCCAGGGTTATTTACTTACGCAGCCTACCTGCACAAAGGGTGTTTGCTTGCAGTGCAGCAGTACCTCAGCTGATGCCTTCTCCCAGTGCCTGCAGGAGGGTAGTGCAGAGACAGGGACATGCTATTTTTCCAGCCTCGGTGCAAGAGGGACATCTGTTGGCTGCTGTGTTAGCGAGGCTGCCTTTGCCAGGGTGGTTTTTTTTTTAGTCTCGTCGCAATTCAAGCAGCTTGTGGACAGAAGGGATGTGCCTACATGCTAGTGCTGACCTCTGTATGACATCAGGTCCTGTGTATCACCTAAGACAAGGAAGATTTTTCAGCTAGAGCAGGCAAAGGGATCCTTATTCTCATCAAGTGCTTAAGGTACCTATTTGCACCTTTCTGCAAGACCAAGTGTAACTTTGTGGTATGTGAGAAGAGTGTACTGCTGGGTCAGGAGTGAAGTTCAGTTTCCCTACCTTTGAGCTGAGAAGAGTACAGAGGAAGAAAATTCAGTCAAATAATGAGTGTTTCTCCACTCTCTCTCACTGAGGCTAGATTTCGTGCCACAGTCTATCCTTGTCCAGAGTCTGCCACCGAGCGCCGAGAAATGCTTGATGGGGTCAACACAAGGATCGAGGATTTAAACACGGTAAGTGGCAGTGGCTTTCCTGAGGACTGAACCCTACAAGTGGGACCTGCCCAGATATTTGTCCTGTCTGAAACCATGTTACAGACCACACAGGTTGTCTTCCCGACACCTTATTTCAATATCTCCATCGTTCACTTATGCAGCAGCACTGTGGTGGCCACATGATGCATGGAGGTCCCAAAACCATGAACTCTAGTTCTGCTCGTGGGTGTGATATGCCCCAAGTTCATGGTACAAAGCTGCTTGCAGGAGATGGCAGCTTGGGAGCACATGGTGAGACAGATGTGGCCAGTCTGTAAGCCAGGTAGGGAGGGAGCAAATCCCACAGCTCAGTAACTCCCAGTGGTCTCCTCTACACTTAGAGTGGCTCAGGACCATGCAGGGAGAGTCCTTGGTGAGCAGCACTGCACACCAGGTGTTGAGTGTTCACACCTGCAGACACTGCTCTCTGGGATACCCCATGCATTCATACAAATAGTTCCTTCTCCTCAGCCCTCTTCCACCTGCCCTCTCCCAATAACTCAGTAGATCATGCCCCCCATGCTTCACTATCTTGCGTGTTGCCCTATGTTGTGCTTACAGGTGATAACACAAACCGATTCCCACCGCCAACGACTGCTGCATGAGGCAGCAGCCAACTTGTGGTCCTGGGGGATCAAGGTGAAGAAAATCAAGGCCATCTACCACATCCTGAATTGCTGTAACATCGACGTCACCCAGCAGTGTGTCATTGCGGAGATCTGGTTCCCAGTGGCTGATGCTGACCGGATAAAAAGAGCGCTCCATCAAGGAATGGTAAGAGAGCAACATTTTGGGTTCTTGAAGCTCTTACCCACACTGAATTGTTTATATGCTGAGCATATGTTCAGATAGGTCTGTTACTGTAATGTGGGGCTCTCTTTTCTGTTTTAAGTTGAGGTTGTCCCATTGTCGTTTGACCTTTCATCTTTTGACAGAGCTTAAAGTCAGCATTAAATGTTAGCAGGTTTGTGACAGACCCTTGAGCCAGAAGTGGTGTTGTGGGGCCAGTTCTTCTATCCACTCTGTGTCTGTGCTTGTCACTGGGTTTGCAGGAACGCAGTGGCTCCACGATTGCCCCCATCCTCACTGCTGTACACACCAGGATGGCGCCACCCACCTTCAACAGGACCAACAAGTTCACAGCTGGATTTCAGAACATCGTGGATGCATATGGTGTGGGCAACTACAGGGAGATGAACCCAGGTGAGAAACACTCAACTACATACATCTGGTTTGCATGAGCCAAAGTAAAGCCTTTGAGCTCCCTTACTAGCCTAAAAAATGTACTTGCTGCTGATTGAGAAATTGGAACAGTTTGGTGTATAGGCATGGATTTTCTCAGGCAAAGAATTTGGCTGTTGATCTTCAATGAATGATTGTGATGGAAATAAGGAACTATACAAATACAGGATGGAGAAAAAATGGTGAGGTAGTTGTTCTGAGAAAGAGAACTAAGGTCATAAGGGAAATGTAAGTTGAGCTCACTGTGTTGAGGCAAAGAAGGCCAAAAGGATCTGACAAAAGTTTGAAACAATGGTAGAGAATTTCAGACCACTGAGAATTAATAGAAACCTAGAAATGGTGGCCTATGTGAAAGGGTGAGATTAACTCAGATTGCTGAGGCTGAGCAGGCTGGGAAACATGATAGTAACCTTCAAATACATTTTTGTGTTGCAAAACAGAATGCAGCTGTCTACACACGGTGTTTATTATGGTGAGGCAAGAAACAAAGGCTAAAACTGCAGGGAAGGTACAGGTCATACAATTGAACATTCTTTCTGATGGTGAAGCTAGTTCTGCACTAGATCTGACTGATGTGTAGGGGAGGAATTGAGGAGGCCTTTGAGGGAAGTACCTGTAAGGAATGGCCTGATGGGGTGGACTGCTTATTTGATGAGACCTTTTTGTTTAGAGGGAGCTGAGCTTCTCAACCTTTCCCTCCTGCAGCTCCCTACACTATCATTACTTTCCCCTTCTTGTTTGCGGTGATGTTTGGGGACTGTGGCCACGGCGCTGTCATGCTGGGCTTCGCTCTCTGGATGGTCATTAATGAGAAGAGCCTTCTGGCCCAGAAAAGCACTAATGAGGTGAGTACCAGGGAACTGGTGCACCCTTTCAGCATAGGGAAAGGCTCATCAACCCCATTTGATGAAGTGGACATCCAGCCTTCTAAAGGCTGTGTGGAGATGGTTCAAAGATACCTGTGAGGCAGAGGTTTGGCAATTCTACCTGTTCATACACAGAAGGCCTAAAGGACCCAAATTTTTCTATGGACAATTGTATACACACAGACTAGTACAATCATGTCTACTGTTGGTTGAGGCCCACCAGTTGATGGACCTGCAGGTACTTTGGTCACTGGCACTGCCTTCTCCCCCTGCAGATCTGGAACACCTTTTTCAGCGGGCGCTACCTGATCCTGCTCATGGGCATATTCTCCATGTACACTGGCTTCATCTACAATGACTGCTTCTCCAAATCATTCAACTTCTTTGGTTCTTCCTGGCATATCCTCCCCATGTTTAAAAATAACACTTGGAAGTAAGTGCTAAATGTAAGAAGGAAGTAAAAACACCAAATGGACCATGTAGGCTTGGAAAGAGAGACTGCCTGTGTGGGGAAGGGAAGGACTCCCCACTGTGGATGCAGTCATGAATGAATCAGAGGTTTTGTCTGACACACACAGATGAACTCACTATTGAAATGGAAATGTAGAGTCCTCGGGAACACGCCTGTTTGTTCAGGCACTGATGTGCATAAAAATCTGCAGGTGTCCAGGACTGATGCATAGAGAATTATCAGTGTAGGGGAGGCTGCCATTGTGTGGGGCGCATTTACATGCACACAAGTGCAGGATAACAGGTCACAGAAATGCTGGAGTCAGCTATAGATATCCTGTGGTGGTCCTCAGCAAACCTCACATAAATATACTGTGGGCTTCGATGGAGAGATTAAGCTGCAAAGATCATTTTCCTTTTCTCTTGTAGTGAGAATGTGCTTCTAGAAAATACAGTGCTGCAGTTGGATCCAGCAGTCCCAGGAGTCTTCTCTGGAAATCCATATCCATTTGGAATAGATCCGGTAATTAAATTAAATTGCTCTAAGATAATTTGTATTTCAGTCCTGTTTCTACATATCAGGTAGATCAGTAGCTCCTTGCACTCTCTCCTGAAGCTGTGCTTTTCACTTCTTGCTCTTTGTTCCTTACACAGTTGTTGTGGTTTAACCCCTGCCAGCAGCCAAGCCCCACGCAGCCCCTCACTCTCTCCCCCCCAGTGGGATCAGGGAGAGAATTGGGTGAAAGCTGGAAAACTCGTGGGTGGTGATGTAGGCAGTGTGACAGGGAAAGCAAAAGCTGTGCACACAAGTGAAGAATTGAGTCCTGTCATCCCATGGGCAGGCGGGAGTTGAGCCATCTCCAGGACAGCAGGGCACCATCACACGTGAGGGTGACTTGGGAAGACAAACACCATCACTCCAAACATCTGCCCTTCCTCCCTCTTCCCTGCACTTGGTACACTGAGCATGCTGTCCTATGGTCTGGAATGTTCCTTTGACCAGTTTGGGTCACCTGTGCTGGCTCTGTCTCCTCCCAGCCTCCCGTGCCCCCCCAAGGTCCTCACCAGCCTCATGAAAAGCAGCAAGGGCCTTGACTCTGTGTGAACCCTGCTCAGCAGCAACAAAAACATCTCTGCACTGTCTACCCTGTGTTTACAAATCCAAAATACAGCCCCATACCAACCACTGTGAAGAAAAAATATCTCTAACCTGGGCAAAACCAGCCCATTCCACCCGTTATTCCATACTATTTACATCGTGCTCAGGTGCCACACTATTCAATACAACTTCATTAACCACCACTCACCCTCCCATTCATCAGTCCTTCTGATGTTTTCCTTTAGCAATTAGCAATTAATATATTGCTAAGAGTTCTGCACAGGCAGCAGCAAAATGGTAAGCAGAAAGGAAGGTCGATTTTCTTGGAGAGTGGTCTTGTGCTACAGTCTCTTTTCTACCACACATCTGCTGGACTTTTTCCTTACTTGGGTACTTAACCCATTCCAGAGATACCTCACCAATTTAAAGGCAAACTTCCAAATTTCATGCAGTGTATTTGTTGCATGGAATGTGAAATAAATGCCAGTATTATTTAACTTAGCCACATTTTCTTCTCTGTGTCCTATTTCCCTTTTTCTTGTTATTCTGTCTTTATCATGTATTGAAATGTACTTTTTAACATCAAGCTTTCCTGTTCCAATCTTCACATTAGTCAAATAACCCCTATCCCAGCTGGCTGCACTCTCATTTCAATTGGTCACCCAAAGAAGCTCTGTCCTCCTCTGGTTTTCAGAGACATTGACCTTGTAGTCAGTTTTTTATAAACTCAGCTCTCAAGCTCTGCCCAGGATGTGGGCAGTCTGGTTCAGAAAATAATGTCAGAAGCATCTGAGTTTTCTGCATGTTGCTCTGATACATCTCTAATTTAGGTTGACCTAGACTATCTCTTCCAAGCTGGCTTCTCCCTGTTCAAGAGTGTAAAAGTCCTGGCTGGGAGGGAAGAATGGCTGAACAAGGGCTGGCAGGGAAGGGGTAGACTGGAAGCACCAGCCCCTGAGTGGCCCTCTCCAAGGAGATGATCTGTGTCATCTGCCCTGAAGGATGGACAGCTCTTTGCATTTTGCAAATCCTGCTGGGATGACTGAGGTGTATCTTGGAAAAAGAGTCACCCTGAGATGAAGAAACTAGGCTCTTTGGTCTCCAGAGAAGAGGCAAAGCATGTTAAACAAACATGCAAAAGCTAATGTTTGACCCTCCAAATAATCCTGGCTTCCTCCTTTCTCTTCAGGTGCTATACTCAGTGTCTGAAAAGTGGTGTCTACTTACTGTCTCTGAGGACAGAAGACTTTGGGGTTGTAGTGGTTTAGTGTAGGGGTCTAGGAATTTTGAGCAGAAAGGAGAAGCAACCCTGAAGCTCTGTAGCATAAAAAAGGCAGGACTGAGAAGGGATGTATATCCTAACATATCTAAAATGTTAGATTGCCTGCCTCTGCAGAGAGGCAGGCAGTAAGCTAAACTCCATTGCCAAAGAGATAAAAAGAGTTTTTTCTGTTCAAACAAAAAGTTTGAAAATGCTCTGTCCTTAGTACTTCTCTGGTGAGGGTGGAACTAATTTTGGTTGAGCAGGAGGGATTTTCTCGTGCCTTTCCAGTTTTGCTAAAGATGACTCAGCCTAAGGACAGGAAATGACAGAAAATATCTAGATTCTGCTACCAGCCTTTGCAGTGGTTTCTGGAGGACTGGAGCAAAGTCATAGGATCATTTTCAATCTTTACTTCCTTTGTTAAACAGGTCTAATACTTTATACATTTTAGATTAATACTTTGGCAGAGTGAAAAGTAATGAAAGGAACATGTAGATTTCTGTGCCTTGCTACCCTCTTACTAGAACTGGTAGGAGTAAATTGATGGTGTCAAAGCAATAACTTCCACAAACCTTTTATTGATCTGAAAATCTTGTTCTTCTCTCTCTCCCTGTTCCTTTACCCAAAGATCTGGAATGTTGCATCGAACAAGCTGACTTTCCTGAACTCCTATAAAATGAAGATGTCGGTTGTCATAGGGATTGTGCACATGATTTTTGGGGTGATACTCAGTCTCTTCAACCACATGTAAGTGCATTTCACCAAGCCTGTTGCTGCAGCAGCACACAAGTCCTCATCACTGAGCTGGTGTCCTTCATTTAGAGAAAACCTTGTATTTTGGACTGATGATTTGAGCTTTGACCTTTCCCCAGTCTGAGTAGAAATGTCCCATAGAATGGCTGACTCACACAATGGTTGATATACAGTCCTAAGTCCAAAGGACAGCCATAACATTGCAGGTATTTTCTTCAGTAAACTCTCTTTTTAACTTACTTTCTTATATTCTCAATTCTGCAGAAATATTGAAGCACACTAAATTAAAAAGATGTAGCACCTCCCACTATTGACAACTTTTCTCTTGAAAGACAAGCTCTTTTGGCCTAAACCAAAACACACTGAAATCTTGCAGAGTATGTGCATGTGCATTTCACCTGTTAGCAGCCTTTGCTCAAGATTTGTGGGTGTGCTTGTCTGTATCTCTTCCTCTATGTTTTGCAACAAGAAATAAAAAATGGTGATAGAGTGCAGGGGCTGACACTGTCGTGTTGAGAGACTCTCCAAAGCTGCAATGTGTGTAGTGACCTTCAAGGACAGAAAGTGTTTGAGAGGACAGAGAGAACCCTACAGGACTGATACTGCACCTGGTTCTGACCTTTCTCGGCATATAATGCTCAACTTTGTGAATAAGACATTTTTTGAAAATTGGCTTTCATTTAAGCGTAATAATCTTTAGAGGTGCTGAGATACTGGTAGGTCAAGTACAAAAATCTGAAGATAATCAGTATAACAAAGGTTTTGTATTTAAACAGTGGCTCTCACTGATAAAGCCTGCAATTATGGACTTCTTTCTTGGCTAGTGATAGTTGTAAATTTGTTAAGTTATTTTCCAAAAACTAAGTATTGCCAGATTTGGGTGCAAACTTGTATTAATACCTAGTGTACTAACTTTAATTTTCTTTCCTGATTCTTTCCAGCTACTTCAGGAAATACATAAACATTATCCTTCAGTTCATTCCAGAGATGATTTTTATCATCTCTCTTTTTGGCTACCTCGTCTTCATGATTATTTTCAAATGGTGTCATTTTGATGTCCATTCATCCCAGAGTGCACCAAGCATCCTCATCCACTTTATCAACATGTTCCTGTTCAATTATGGTGACACTTCAAATGCTCCATTGTATGTGCATCAGGTATGGATCAAGCAGCCTGAATCCATTGTGGTTTTGTATTTGCAGTGGGTGTTGTGGAAAGTGGGCATAAAGATATAGGCTCAGAAGCTCAATCACAAGTGTCAGTCACAGAAGTAAAGTTTATTCTTCTGGTATTTGTGTTGGCCTTGTCAACAGGGAGGAGAGAGCAGCTATCAATCAGTGGTGCAGAGGAAATCTCTTTCCTAGTGTCATTCTTGCAAGAATAATGATGCAGTTGAAGATACTATCGGGGGAAAAAACTCAAAGTGTGACTAGAGATACAAAGGTGCATATTGCAGGCTTGTTGTCCTGCAGTCTGGTCACAATCTAGAGACATCCCCCTTTCTTGATAAGTTCCTATTTCATCTTTGGAAAGCTTTAATATTTTACATTTTCACCTAAAAAAGTAGAAGTAGGTAGAGGTAGTATTAATATATATATTAATAGGTAGTAGGTAGTATGAATATATAGTAATTAATATATTAATTATATATTATAATTAATATATTAACTATATATAATAATAATTATATATATAACTAATATATATTAATATATTAGTAGGTAGTATTTATATATATATATAATATATTAACATATTATATATATATTACATTATATATAGTGGGGACAATCTGTTACCAAGACTAAGCTATGGGGGTTCGATTCCTTCTGGAATTGCAGATGTGGAGCAAGTCCAGGGCAAGACTTGAATGACTTGGCTCTTACTGCAGCCTTTCTACACTGATCAAAGCAAGGCAGACTGACTGACTCACACAGAGTTAGAACATTCATTTGGGACACTGAGTAGCCAGGTTCAAGTCAGTAACATGGGATTTTGCTAAATTAACCCTTTGCAGCATGAACGCCTTTCATCTCCAACCATCTCTAGCTGAATGTGCTTTCTGGAGCCTTAAGCACTATACATTTATTTTCATGTTCTCACAAGCAGAGGATACACAGCCAAATACAACCAATACAACAGGGAGTTGAGTTTATTTGTTGTATTTTAAAAATTACCATTCTATAGACTCAGATTTCTAGCTATAAAATGTAGTTGGCTAAAGAAAGTATAAGAAATTTTTGCTCTTGTTGTTTTGTCTTTCAGCAAGAAGTGCAGAGTTTCTTGGTCATATTTGCTCTGATTGCTGTTCCCTGGATGCTCCTAATTAAACCTTTCATCCTGCTAGCCAACCACCAGAAAGCGCAGCGCATGGTAAGGGATGTGGATCCCCTGGGGGGATTCAGTATAGCAAAGACAAAGCTGGGGAGACAGACCCCAAAAGCTCTTGGCAGTGATGTAATTCTACATTTCTCTGACCTCAGGTTTTCTCTGACAATTTCAAAGTGGGCTTTATGGCACATATGCCCAGGACATGTGTAGGGACATGTCTAAACCATCAAAACTAGAATCAGAGAATGGCTAAATTTGGAAGGGATCACTGGAGGATATCTGGTCCAAACTCTGTGCTCAAACAGGGTCCCCTAGAGCTCATTACTCAGGTTTGGGTCCAGACAGCTTTTGAATATCTCCAATGAAGGAAACATTTCCCTGGAAGCAGGAGCTTTGCTGGCAAGGACATACCCTATTTGTTAAGCTGACACCAAGCTCTTTCACCTGTTGTATCCAAAACCAAAGAAGATTCAGAGCGATTGAAGTGCTGGTAAAGGTAAAACAGGGAGAAGTCCTCAGTTGTCAGTCCACAATCTCCACTAACCATTAGTTTGCTGCTCTGTAGAAATGGGGCATCTGTGAAAGTCCTGGCCTCTCCTTGCTCTCTCCTGCCTGGAGAGGGAAACAGTGCTAGAAGGAGAGGCTTGATTAAAAAGCTGTTGCCTGCTTTCTAGTAGTTCTTTCTTCCTTAAGTGATTGCCTTCAAGTTAACAGAGCCCTCCTTCCCATGGGCTCTGTGGTTTGCCCACAGCTTCTCAACACACAACTGCGGCAGCTGCAGTTCTCCAGCTGATCGTTAATTCTCTCCTTCATTACACTAACAGGACTTTACTTGTCAGTCAAGATTTACTTCTCTTTATAGGCAGAGTTAGTGCCTGGAGTACCTTTTATAGGGCGCAGATGTTTCCATTGGAAGAAAGAGATGCTGGTTTTGCTGCTTGACCTTTTCCAACCCAGTCATTTCTGACCTATAATTGAAAGCCAGGTCCCTGGGAGACCTTTTCAGCCCTGCCTCTGCACTGTAATTTCTTATTTTGTCATTCTTCTGGGATTTGGATGAAGGCTTGACATGGCTGACTCCATCTCCTGCTTTTATGCCAGAAACATCTGACAGGTTTTACCCACCTCCTATTGTGCCCCCATATTTCTATTCCTAATTTTCATATGTTAGCTGTCTGATCACATCCTACATTCCCCTGGATTTATATGTTTGCAGCAAAGTCTGTTTTCTATGCTGACATTCAGGTAAAGCAAAGATAAAGCGGGTGTGACAATCATTACTGCTGCTATTGGGAACAATATGTTGTCAGGAGACCTTTCCCATGAAACCTGCTGGAGGCTATAAAGGGTGACAAGGCAGAACCTGATAGAAGCCATGAGCTCTCTATTTGGTTATGCTGTATAATAGGACTATTATATCAGGTTGTTCAGGCCTCTAGAAAAGTCCTGTAAATAATAATTGCAGAGAGGTTGCCACTAGGTTTTTGTCAATTTAAAGTGAATCAAGCGCTCTGAATTTTATTTCTGCCTGTGTCCAAGAACTCTGTGACCTTCATCAAGTCATGTGATCCTCTCAGGCTTTGTTGCTCTTTCACTTGACACTAATTTCTTTGATTTGCACCCATCATCAGCTTTAAATGTACCTCAGTTTTATAATTTCCTAAAAGTGATGGATCTTCTCATGGTGGGAGCAAAGAGTGCATTGTGACACTAGAAACTAGCTACAAAATAGTTGGAATCACTAGAAAATGCTCTAGGATGGAAAATAGCTAGATATTATTAGTCATTTGGTGGGAATATTCAATTTCTGCGGCCCATGATGACTATTGTTGAAACTCTTTGTGTTCATTATATAATCCTTCATGTGTTACCCATCATGAGGTTATTGAGGGAGTTCTGTGCCATGGACTTCTTTATTTTGGTATCAACCAAACATCCTGCATTTTGTTTCTGAAAGATCCGTTCTCAAGCCACCTCAGAAAACTCAGGAGGTGAAAATAAGGTTGATGTCCCAGAGACCAATCACTCCAAGAAAGCTTCCCAGGGAGACCACAGCGGTGGTCATGAAGGACATGAGGGTGATGATGAAGAGGTAAGAAAATTTGGACAGAAAATTGTTCAGACAAACACAACAGAAGGACACAAAGTCAAGCAGAAGACTTTTGCAGAGTTGCCAGCCCTTCTTTCTAACAAGATTGTCAACACACACTGTTGTAAGAGTGTGTTTGCAAACAGAATAGGGTTTGAACTTTCATTGAATTAATTCCTCTAAATGTTTCCTTTGGTTTTGCCTGGTGGTGGCAGGCATTCTTGCAAATCTCAAGCTTTTGTTTCCTATGGGGTGGCTGTTCACTTCCACATAGCACCCAGAGAAGGTCAACCCTTTCCCAAGAGTCAGTGAGCTTTCCTTCCTCTAAATTGCAAAGGAGCATTTAAAGTTGGCAGCCAGAATTGTTGACTAGGGAGAGAATCCTTCCTTTGGCATATATTGTCAAGAGCTTCTATAGTAGGAGCAACACAGGGAAAAGTGACAAAAATATTTGTAGCAGTTGGGAGTATCAACAATATTGAGTGTGGATATGGCTGGCTGTTCCCAGTCACAGGGAATCTTCACAGATTTGCTTATTCATTATTATGAGATAGTTATTCAGTGATATCTCCCAAAATGTGTATGCCCATAGGCAGATAGTCTGAAAGCCCCTGTTTTACATAAGAATTTCTGTCTCTATAAGAAATCACAGAGATTAGCAGCAACTGGATTGACATTTAAGGATTTGAAATCATAAGAGTGGAACATGAGCTGTTCCCCAAACATTTGGTTTTCACTGGAATTGTATTTCTCCAGTGGGAATGTATGGGAAGAACATAGAACCGATACTTTTCAGAGCAGTCTCTTTTCCTGGGAAATACCTTTGTGTTGCTCAGGATGTAGCAAGGAAAAGAGTATGAAGAGCCATTGGTGGAGTGTTGCTCTGTTAACCAGAAGGCCCTGAAGTGAGAGTTAATAAAACTTTTCCGGTTTTTTATGTTGTTTCAGTTCAATTTTGGAGACGTATTTGTCCACCAAGCTATCCACACCATTGAGTACTGCCTTGGCTGCATCTCCAACACAGCCTCCTACCTGCGACTCTGGGCGCTGAGCTTGGCCCATGCACGTGAGTGATTGTCCCCCTTGAGGCTCCTCACCATGCTGGTCATGGCTTCTGCTGCTCTTGGACTATTCCTGCAAATTTCTTCATGAAATCCAAGTTTCTACTTGTGGATATTTATGTGTCAGGATGTTTTGCTTCTGGTTAGATCACTCCAAGTTTTTCATGGTGGGCGTCTCAGTTTTCAGAGGTGATCCCTGGCAGCTCTGACTGCATTCACTGCCTGGGGCCCCTTTCCCGTGCTGCTCTTTAGCCACCCCTCTGGAATAGTCCTCATGGTGGGAGGTGCAGTCATCTTGTGTAGTCCAGTCCATGGAGGTGAAGGCAGTATGGGAGCCATAGCTGCTTTTCCCAAGAAGCACTTGCTACAGCCTTAGGGTATGCAGATGAATGCCAAAATTACTTGGAACAGTCATTTTGATTTTGTTCCACAAACAGGAAAGAAAAAGTCTGGCTCAAGACCTTCTGGAATTTGTCATTTTCACTGGGATTTTTCCCAGAAACATTCAGTGGAACGTCACATTCCATGAGAAATGTACAGCATTTCAATGTCTTTTGTCTTGATTTGTGATAAAAACAGATGCTCAAATACTAGAAATTGCCTCAGGCTGGAACTTAGATTTTCAATGTTTCTAATTTTTCTGAAATGATTTTTATTAATATTGCTGTAAAGCTTCTGGCCAGGAGTTGCACCTGCCCTTGAAGAATTGTACACAACAGAAAAAGGAAAACAGAAAGGGATGGGGCAAGGAGGGGGGCTATGGTGTGGTGTGCCATGGATTTACAGGGGTGAGCTGCACTTCTGGGCACAGAAATGAGCTTAGTAAGAGTGGAGTGGAAGCTGATACACATTAGCTTTACATGGAGAACAGATACCTAAATAAAATAAAGCAACAGAAAAGCTTAGCTAAGGGCACATGTATTCTACAAACTGGGAAAAATGGGTGAGCTGGCAGACTGCATGCTGTGTCTGTCCACAGCTGCTGCTCAGCACTGTTTTCCCTTTATTTCCTTCTGCAGAGCTGTCAGAGGTCCTTTGGACCATGGTGATGCACAATGGGTTCAGCAGCAACAGCTGGGTGGGTCTCGTGGCCATCTTCATCATCTTCGCAGCGTTTGCAGTGCTGACAGTAGCCATCCTGCTGGTCATGGAGGGGCTCTCAGCCTTCCTACACGCCCTGCGCCTGCACTGGTACGTGGAGTGCTCCTCTGGAGCTTTTCCCAGATCAGTCTTGGGGGGATCAGGCTGTGGGAACAGGTGGGCACAGTGTTAGACATGCTGTGCCAGTGCATTGGACCATTAGCTGCCTTTGGCAAATGAAGTGAGGGAGACTCTTCCAAAGGGAGCTCAGAGATCCTTGCTCTGATCAGCTCTATGGAAAAACCTGCTTGTCCTCCTGCACCTGTGGTGGTTGTCAGCATGTGAGGCAAATGGCAACCTGCAGCTGTGTCCTGGTAAACATGCAGAGCCACTGAGACCTCTCTGAGCTGCACAAGGCCCAAAGGCAGCACAGCCACACCACTGGCTGTGTATCCCACCCAAGGATCTAACGAGACAGCTGCCAAAGGCAGCAGGAGTTCAGCTGGGAATGCAAAACCTGATGAAAACCTAGGTCTGTGCTTGTGTCGTCAGCCCAAATTGAGCTTCAGGCTGCTTCGTCTTTGTGGCAAACCAGTTACAAGTTACCCCATGTCAGCCTTAGCTGATCATCAGTGCAGGCAAGGACAGCAGTGTGGACACACCATCAGCATGTGAGCAAGACCAAGGTGACAAAACACCCTTCACCACCACTGTAACTCAGTATCCTACCTGAGCCCCAAGCTGGGGTCTTTTTCACCAAGTAATGTCCCAGCACAAGTCATAAACACTGCCAAGGCCACCCATGGTGCAGGTGTTTGTCCTCGTGCAGGGAGAAGGGAGTGTCTGTCTCTCAGAGCTGCTAGAAGCAGGTTACCAGGCAAGGTTCTGCTCACTGGCCCTGTGATGAGCATTTCTAGTCTGGCTCCACAGAAAGGCAGAGCTGATGTGTGCCACGTTGCTCCCTGGGCTGCCTGTGTCTCACTGCTGGTCCCACAAAGGGCTGCATTCACAGCTTAGAGTCCAACATCTGGTGGCCTCCCTTTTCCCATGGGTGTCATGTTTCAGCCTCTTGGCTGGCTGTAGGTCCTGCCTACAGGCAACACTGATGATGCCTCCATCTGCTCCTCCCTAGGGTGGAATTTCAGAACAAGTTCTACGTGGGAGCTGGCTACAAATTTTCTCCATTCTCCTTCAATCACATCATCAATGGCACTGCAGAAGAGTAAAACCAGTGCATCACTGCTTTCCTGCTCAGACCAGGCTCTGTTTCCTTGTGGTGGCTCACTCACAGAGTAGGATACATGGAATGAAAGAGAATGGGACATGGCCCTTGAAAGAAGAGCTGTAGATGAATATATCCCAGCTACATTCCAATATACTGCTGTATCAGCTCAGACTTCACCTGTATCAGCTGGGCTGGCTGGACCCTTGGCTGAGACTCCACTGATGTCTGCAAGTACCTGGTCCTCAGCATTTGATGGGGTCAGCTGCCTACTGCTTGGTTGAAAAGAGGAGATGCAGCTTTGGAATTAAATTGGTTATTAGCAATCTACTCACATGCGTTTTGCTCCATTTGCTGCCTTGTCGTTGTGGTGTATTTCTTTCCAAGGAAAATATGTTTTGTCTGTGGTTGGTCATATGACGTGATTAAGTCCCTTATAAGATTTCAGCCCTTCATTTAGCACACAATGCAAACCATCTCAAAGTCAGATCGTATTGCAGGCTTGCAATTCTACATGCTTTACTAGAATAACCCCCTTTTTATCTGATTTGCTCCAGGGCTTGACAGCACTGGATTACAGAAATATACACACATCATCACTTAACAAAAGTGTTAGTTTTGAGCTGTGTAAACAAAAGTTTCCATATTGGCAACCATTTTATTTATCTCTATTGACTTGTTTGTCACTGAAGACTCAAGATGACTCCTCTTGCGCTGTATTTTTCAAGATGGGTTGTTAAAGCAGATTGTGTAGAAATGCTAATACCTAATGAGCAGAAAGAAAAGTGGAATCAAAACAGTTGGCATGAATTTGAAGTACTGATGTACTGTGATCTTCTGAAATATTCATGAGTTACTAATCCTTCAAACTGAATAGTGTTAATCATAACAGGCTGTGTTTTTTTAACCCTGATCTATGTCAAGCAAACAGAGTACAACAAGGGATTTGGAGTGGACAGTGCTCCCTTCCAAGGGGCGTGACCGAACAAGCTCTTCTTTTCAGAACTCACTGCCTTGATATCCAGCTCCACCAAAAACCTACATGGGAGTGTTCCCAGCAGGACACACAGTGTTATAGTCATCACAGGTTATGTTCCTGCAGTAGTCAGGCTTGAGAGTCACCTCCAGCTACAATGACAGGGGGAAAATACAGCCCCAAGGCAAGCAGTTGTCCCAGTTTTTCCCTTGTGGCCTCAGGAAGCCATAGTGACATTGGGCAGCAGTTACAAAGAGGCTTTTTCAACAGCTTGGGTTCGGAGCAGCAGCTGGGGCTGAAACGAGGTGGGCACAGGCATGTGTCCATGAGCCATGTGTGCTCCCAGGGCACCAGTTCTTTGGGCATAAGTAACCTATGGTACAGGAAAAAGCCACACAGACGTGACTGCTGATGGTGTCACAATTGCTCAGCATATGCACATCACCTTTGTTTCTTCCTTCCAGCCTGTTTTGTCTATTACTACTAAGGAGAAAAGCTGTCTTGCAGAAAGAAAGGCCAGAGTAGTTTGATGCATTATCAAATGCAGAGAAAAGAATTTGCTTTATGAAACAGTGGATGAATTTGCTGCACAAACACATATTTTATCTTAATTGCAGCCTTCCATGTGATTGCAATGTAACTGAGAAGATGATTACCAGAAACAGATTATCCGTTCCTTTCAGAGCTCCTTGGTGTTTTGCTTTTTGTCCAAGGTTTATACTTTAAGCAAGAAAAACAAGTTATCCTGTGAATGCCTCAGGTGACAAGATGGTCTGTTGTTTTCTGTACCAAACAGCAACTCAAACATTGGGCTTAATTTTGGATTCAGTTCTCTTTCTTTCTGTGTGCAACCAAATAACACAGCACAGCCAGTGTCTCACTTGAGCATTTGTGATATGGGAATGATGTTTCCCCACTCCACAAGAGGACCAAGCCCACTAATATTCAGGAAGCATTCAGACTGCTGAGAGGCAGGGTTGCACTGATACACTTTGAAGAGAGCCTTGGGTTTCATCTGGGTTCTTTTTAAGAATTCTTTAAAAACCCAGAAATGTTACAGAGAGTGCTTTGCTTTTAACAGGTTTTCCTGCAGAAGATGAGGAGGATTTTTGAGTAGAGCAGTGATTGCCTGTTCCCTGCACAGCTGCTAAGCTGAGTGGAACATGTTGGTCAGCTGGTTCTGTGAATGTGGGTAGGGGGAAATGGGTGCTTTTGGACCCAAAGCTCATCCCATTGCTCAGGTGTAGTTTGTTTCTGAGAACTGGTGGCATGAGTTCAGTCAGTTTTGTAGGAAACGAACATTAAACAAAACTCAGTGAATGACTGTGTAGAAAGAAAAGGCAAACAAAGAAACAAAGTCAAGCAAAGTGTTTTAGTCACTCTAAGCCATTCTTTCCTGAGTTTTTTATTCCTTCTTCTGAGAGCCATTGCTGTGTGTGTCCCACCAGGACAACTTTGTGATGTGGAAGATTAAGAAAGCCAGGTATCAAGTTTTTGTCCAGTCTCTTAGGTCCTCTGGACTGGTGATAATGAACTTTTGGACTGAGGTTTCAGAAACTGCAGAAGTCAAGAGTTTCTTGGGGTTCAGCCCCTGGCTCCTCCAGCAAACAGCACTTTCCTCAGATTTTTCCTCAGATTTTACCTATACCATGGCTCTCCATCATGTCCTTAGCCAGCATGGAGACTTTTCTGTCTCCCACTCTTTTGTTTCTCCTGAGCCTTTCATGCATGTAGGCATTTCCATTTGTTCTTCACTCCGACCAGCCTTTGCCTTTTTATGGCAAATAAGTAAAATACCATGAGGTGGTTGGGAAAATGTAATAGATATAGTATCCCTTTGTGCAATCCCAAACACCTGGGCCTGAAAGCTCATCTAAGCTGTGGCTTAGAACTTCACTGGAATTTTGGTCATTTTTTCCCCTTTGCTGAGGAACTGGAATACTGAAACATCTGTGCCTTCCTGTCATTGCACACATGCTGTCTGAGTTTTTGCAATGAGAACATAATGGTATGGATCTGGCAGCTTGGATAGTGCAGCTCATTCAGCAGATGCCAATCACAGCTGAATATTAGATATTATTCAGAAGAAGATATAAAATAAAGCTGTGAGATAGCATATGTTGGCTGGTAGCAAATATCTTCCAGATGCTTGAAAACATTAGATTCAGTGTGGGAGTCACTTTGATAAAACTATTGCACCATTGCTGCCAGCTCAGTGTAAGTATTCAAAACAGAAGGATTTCAGAAACCCTTGTGAGACCAATACCAACACTGAGTAGTAAAGGTCAGCACACATTCCTAGTCAAGAGCCCACACCTACCATGGCACTGAGATTTGCTGCACAACAAGGTTGGGATCCTTGTGGCACTTTAAAGCCATGAATGCTCCCTGCATTTTGCTACCTCATCAAGAAATTTAGAAGGTTGAAGCAGACTTTATTTTTCTCATGGTGCTGGTGCTTGAGTTGGCTTAAGAAGAGCCTCAGAAGAGCTGGTGGCTGCAGTGCCCAGGCAGGGGATGGCAAAGGTGCCTTATGTGGGCACTGATTGCTGCAGGACCTGCCTCTGAAACATATGAGCTGAAATCTTGCTGGTGTTTCAATAATGATGCATCCCAGCACCCTCCTTCCACCTGCTTGGAGTCATCCTCACAAGAAGGGATGAGTGAGCACCAACACCTGTGGTGGGCAGTGCCTGGGAAGGACCTGCAGGTGCAATGAGACAAGCACAGGTCAGCACTTGGGCACTGTGCCTGCAGCACCTACCCCTGGGTGGTGGAGGTGGGTGGAGAGGGACCAGCAAGGAGGAAACCTGACTCCTGGGAGCTGGATCCCAAGCAAACAGCACCAGCACCGCTGTAAAAAGTAAATGCAGAGGAAAAACAGTCGGAAAAAAGGTCTTCTCCTCCGAGCCTGAGACACCACAGAGGTAAGAAAGCTTCACTAAATAAAATAATATTTAGTAAAATCTTGCTTAATATTGGGGGCATCTGATCATTTGTATGATCAGATGCCCCCTCTCTCACCTGCAGGGAAAATTCTCAGCCAGAGAAGGTCTCTGACCTTACTGACAGAGTTCCCAGGTGGTGTCACAGGCAGCATTGCATGTTGTATGGCCTTTGTGCCTCACAGCCCTCCTGTGGGGGTCATAACATCATTCTGATGGGTCCCAGCAGCAGTTTCACTGTACTCTTGGTTGTTCCCTTCAGCTGGAGGATTTTTATTTTCCCTGCCAGCAACAGCTTTGTCACTGCTGTTCTTTTGGCTCACGTAATTAGCATTTAGTTGGATTTACAAATAGAGGGAAATTTGTGACTCCCTGAAGATAGACACTAGCTGCTTCATCGAGGCAAACAGGGTTGCAAAGGTTTGGGATGAGCAAAACACAGGTTTAGTAAGAACTGTTAGGAGGTTTACTGTGCCTGCACAGATTTCTGGTGCTGGAGAGTGTATCCCACCTGCTTACCAGCTGCTATTTGAGACTAGTGTGGTTCTCACATTAGGTACTGTCCACCATCCTGCTGCCTCTGAGGGTGTCTGGCTACTGTGGGGTGCTGGAGGTGGCACTGCAGCCTTCTGCTTGAGCCCAGGACCCTTGCTGCAAGTTCTGCACAGCAGCACCAGGCACCAGGGTTCCCTCCCCTTTTGTGGAAGAGCTGTGGCATTTCCCAGAAGGAAGGCATGTAGCCCAGAGCGGGTAGCAGCATCAGGATGGGCAGGCAAAGGCCCAGGGCTTGTTGCTTATCCTGCCAGCACCATGGGCTGTGCCTGCCACAGACATTTTGGAGGAGAGTGTCTGTTTAACCTGACAGAGGTGTGATGTGGCAGCTTAGGGCAGAATGTGTTTGCAGGTCCCTAGTCATAAAGGAACAGAAAAGGAGAAAAACAGGTGCCCAGATTTTGTTATTGCAAAGCCTTTGGCGATTCAGACACACAGTAAATCTTTACCTCTTCCTGTGGGCTCTTCCAAGCACCTTGTTTAGTTTCTGTTGAGCCAGTTCCACTTGGAAATAGTCCCTAGCTGTTGGCCATCACAATCAGCTGGTGGCACTGCATGCTGCTGGCAGCTATTGCTACCTCTGAGGACATTGCTGAGAGACAGATGTAACTAATATCCTTTGCATCTTCTTGGGTGCTGGACTGTAATGATCTGTGACAGCAAGGTCAGTGTATGTGACCCAGCTGACTAATCTGTCATTAGTCCTTAATGACCTCCTTCTAACTGTACCTCAGAATAGGATCAAGGTATCCATCCTGGAGTACTGCAATTCCATGCTTTCTGTGTTCATGCTTCCCTCTATCTCAAATGGAATTTTGTATCTTTCATTAGATGCTATCAGCCTTTAATTCCCTCCAGCTCTCGCCCTTCTGCAGCCTCCCCAGTCTCTGCTGGTTGGTTGTGAACTCAGCCTGGGCCAAGCCCAGCACTCCTGAAGGGAGGAAATCAAAGGAGAGGGTGTGAGCAAAGTGCAGATGTGTTGAGCCCCTCTCTGCAGTGCCTGAGCATGCACTCAGCAGGAAAGGTTGTGGGCTAAAGCAATCAGCATGCTTAATCCCTGCCCTGGGATTAAAATGAGTTTTTCTGATGAGGAAAAGCAACAGTGATGAGGCCAAAAGATCTAGTGCTGAAAGCCAGAAACACTGGCAGAGGAATCCAGCTTCCAGTTGCAATCCAGAATGCATGGCTGTGTTTGTGGATGCCCTGAGAGGATGGGGATTAGCATGGCAAGGGATGAGGCAGAGGGAAGCTGTGTGCTGCTTGGGTGGGGAGCTGAGTGCTACCCCTGCCACCCTCAAGATCCTGGGGTTAGGGAGTGGCTGGGTCACCTGGCTCTGCCTCAGTGGGGGCTCTCACCAGGCTGAGCAATTGCAGAGTGCAGCCCCTCTACTGCCCACTCAAAGCCAGCTCCACTGAGGAGCCTCCAACAGGGGCAACAACTATTGATTTTATCATGTCTTGGCTCCTGGAGATGCAGCATCTTTTAGACTGGCACTGCATTTCACTGACCTCTGGACTGGGGAAGTTGTCACGTGCTCTCTTATCTTAGAGGTATTCAGTCTCCCCTAAGGCAATCCTTGGACTTTCCATAAAAACAGACAGTGTGATGTTGTGACTGATGTCTCTCAGTTCAACTAAATTACCCTGTGATGTTTCTATGTGTTTTTCACCAAAACCCTAATGGGAAGGGATATCTTCCAGCAGCTGCATGAAACAAACTCATATTTGACTGTACCTGAAAGTTTTCACTCCAGTGTGAGAAACTGCCTTGCTGTTTTCTTGCTCAGGTGACTTTGTGACTGTTGTGAAGTTTCACAGGTAAATCCCAGCCTTGCCCACAGTGACAGTGGACCCAAGCAGGAGCTGAGATGGCCACTGTACCAAAAGAGGTAGAAAATGCTATTGGCTTGGAGGAAATCCACACAGAGGGAAAAGAACCACCAAAAGGTGGGTTTGTATTGACAGAACTAGAAATTTGGGTCCTCGTTAAGCTGGCATAGAGGGAGGGTCCTCAGTTGTACCACTCCAGCTACTTAAAACTTCTGTACATGGAGCCACAGCATCAGCATCCTACACTCCCCTCCCACCACACCTACCAGGCTGGTCACTGCTGCCTATGGCAGTGGGAAGAGCTGGCTGGCTTAGCTTTTCTCAGGCCTCTGCTTTGTGTAAACATTTTATTACATTGGTAATTTGAGGGTCCATTTACTTGGAATAATTTTTTTAATGTTACTCTGTTTTAGAAGCATTTTAAGTAGTACAAGGCTGTCCTTCCTCTGTTGCACTGGCTGCTCTTTCAGCAACCCCCTGTTGAGCCTTGCCACCAGGACATCCAGGGGCTGGCCAGTGGACATATAACTGATAGATGTTTCCAGGTTTTTTCCTGGAGCAGTCCCACAGCAGTATAAGAAATATTTTCTATGCAGAGGAGGTACAATTTGACTGCTGACAGGTTTTGTGTCTTAATTTTCTTTTCATTTTCTCTTTTTCTTTTTGTTTAGGACAAAAGACATTTACAGTGGAAGAAGCTGTGGAAACCATTGGGTTTGGGAGGTTCCATATCATGCTTTTCCTCATTATGGGCAGCACTGGGGTAGGTATCTGCAGCCATCTGTGCTGACCTGAAAAAAGGTTTCTTCTCTTTTTTCTCATTACCATGCAATAACAACCATAAGCACATACTGCTGCCAGCCCATTTTTTTCCACACATAACTTCTCAAGCAGGATTTCTGCTATTTTCATCATTGGTGATGGTAGATTTTGGCCCCATTGATATCAGACCCACTTCAGGGCAAAGCTGAGCAGGTTGGCCCGAACTTCCCAGATATACAGTGTACCTGTACCTGCTTTCTAGGTGTACCTTTCTCTCCCCCTCTCCCTGTCATCAAGATCTTCCAGGTCAGGCACAGGGCTCAGACTGCTGCGGAGGCACCATGGCTTCACAGGACTGTTGTGACATGGTGGAACTGCCATGGCTGCAGGCCTTGTAGGACTGAGAGACTTTTCCCTGAGGGCTTCTTGTGGTTTCCCTTCTTGCTAATGCACACACTTTTTCCCAAAGGTGGTGGAAGCCATGGAGATCATGCTGATAGCTGTTGTGTCCCCTCTCATCCGATGTGAGTGGCAGCTCCAAGACTGGCAGGTGGCTTTAGTGACAACAGTGAGTGACTCATGTTCCCCCCAGACAGGTCATCAACCATGTGGTCATAGTCATGGGTACCACCATGGGTTTTGGAAAGCACATTTCCCAGCAAACCAAACCAAACAAATTCCTAGGGCCTCTTTACAGGGACAAGAACAGTGCCACAACTGTAGATGTCAGAAATTAAGCTGATGAGAGCAAGTAATCCCAAGGCCAAAGCAAATCCTCACTTCCACAATCTTATTTTGAGAAACTTGCCATCCACCCCCTCTTTGAGGGTTGCAGCAGTGAGTGCCTACACAAAGGAAGCCATCCCCTGAAAGTTGCTCCCTTGTGGTTCTGGGCACTGCAGTTCATCCTGCTGCCCCAAGAGCACACAGCTCACAGAGCAGAGCTGCCCCATGTAGCTGGGAATGGGCCCTTCACAGCTGTGTTTCAATTCCCCTCAGATGGTGTTTTTTGGCTACATGGTGTTCAGCATAGTGCTGGGGCTCCTGGCCGACAGGTACGGCCGCTGGAAGGTGAGTGACTGCCGCGGGCTGCGCGTCCTTTTCCTGCGCTCCACAGGAGCCATGCTCCTGGCTGAGCCTGTGCTTTAATGACCCTAATTCTTGCCCTTTTGCAGATCCTGCTGCTCTCCTTCCTCTGGGCAGCCTACTTTTCCCTGCTGACCTCGTTTGCCCCATCCTACGTGTGGTTTGTGTTCCTGCGGGCCATGGTAGGAGGTGGCGTGTCCGGCCACGCGCAAGGGTAAGGCTGTGCAAGCCGCCTTCCCAGAGAAGGAAATGGAGGGGCTGGAAGGGGAAAGGGGACCCACATCACCTTGAAACAAAAAGGCATTCTGTAATACCACTAAATCCTGGTCAATTGGCCTAATTTGCAGTTCCCAAGGACTCCTGAGGTCTGGAATAGAGGGGGCAGCTGTTTTACATTAAACTGGTGACTGAGCGATTATTAAGCACACATAAAAACAATTAGACAGGTAACAGATGAGTAAAGGCTGCTTCCTCCTTAAAAAAAAAAGTCACAACAATTCTGCTTAAGTAGAAAATTCTTCTTGAATTATATAAAATGTTCCCACTGAAATGAAATTTTTGTCTTGCTGGGGCAGAAAGGAGGATGTGGGGAGGAAAAATTCACTAGGGACCCAGAAAAATAATTTTTTTTGTTGACTCTCTTATGGAAAGAAATTAAACATTTCAGCACCATCCATGGTTCCTCAGAGCCTGGTCGCTGCCCACAAAGGAAAACCCCAAACCGGTCACCTTGACCCTAAAGCCCTTTGCTGAAGGAAAGGACATAAGGGAAAGAGGTGCTGTTGGGAGGAGAAGGCACCTACACCTGAGTCATGAATCTGCTGAGCTGCTGGCATTGCCTCCCTCATAGGAGAGCCTCCATTCCCTGGCCATGGAGGCTGCACGTGAGGATGGAATGAAATTTAACATTTTATAAAACACTTCACTGGCTGAGACAGAAGGAGCCATTGAGGGTCTCTTCTCACCTCTCTCTCTGTCCAGCTAAGGAAACACAATTCACTCTGGGGACCTTGAGAGATTCCTGTGCCACAAAGCCCTGCCCCAAGGGCCCTCCAACCATTTAAACAGTGGAACAGAGTTTTCCTTGTTTCATGGGAAAAAACCCCTTTACTAAAATATTCTTTTCTATGAACATATCTGTGCCTGTGCTGACACCTCAGTCACTTCACAGGACCTTCCCACAGGTTTCCTGATGTATAGACTGTAGTGTTTACCTGCTTGTATCCCACAGCTATGGGCTGGAAAGGATTTGTGCCTTGTGTTTCCCTTGCATGTAATTTGGTGCTGGAGGGGGAGGCATATTGGACAGGGATTCCTTGTCTCTGGGTGCTCAAGGTGGAAGAGGGATGGTATTCATTCTATGAGTTGAGCTGAACCATTACTTCATTTGTATGGAAATTCTCACTGAAACTGTATTTCTGCTTTTTTCTCCTTTTTTGCTAGGCTTATCATAAAAACGGAATTTTTGCCCACCAAATACCGGGGATACATGTTGCCCTTATCTCAGGTACAAGTGAACACATCACTGTTTCTTCTAGCTCCGAGTCCCAGGAGATTTGTCCCAGTGCAGTTTGGAAGCCATGTCTCCAGCACATCAGCACTTCTCCCAGACTAATCCCACTTGTCTGGGTCTGAGCAAGTGTCCACTGCCTCCTGCGCCTCAGAGTGTGGCATCTGTATCATTAAAAACACACACAGGAGAGAGGCAATATCTTCTCAAATTATTTGATGCTCCAAAAATGGTGTAGGGACTTTGAGTGATGGCTGACACCCAGGCTCTTGGTTGCCCTATTGCCAATGGGGCCACTTGGTCTAATGGGGCCACGGACTGGCTGATGGACTGGCAGGCGCTGGAGATAGTGGCATTCCCAGCCCACTCCAAGCTGAGATGTATCCCCACTCTCCCCTCTTTGGACCCCCAGAGATAACAAGTGGTTAATGCAGTGACTCCCAAGTGAGGTCCTAATCTGCTCCTCTCCCTGCTCACGTTCTGCCAGGGGCTTTGCACAGGAGAGGCCAGGCACAGATAGTCCCAAATTTGGCCTGACATACGCTGGGAGGGTTGTGCCCACTTGCTGGTCATTGCTTACTGCAGACTTGTGCTGTGGGAAGTCACTGCATGTGTAGATGATCAGTGGTGACACCTTGGAGTGCACAAATTCATCCCACTGCTGACCCAAACTCTTCGTGTCAGGAATACTTTGCTTTTCACTGCAGCCTCCTTGATCACAGGGCATCATTACCAAAGTCTCATCAGAAACACAAAGATTTATGGAAGAAAAATCTTCTATTTCTCCCCAGAAATCTCCCATAGACTACTCATGAACTTGCTGCAGCTTTTGTGCTTTGTGTTGGCTGAGTTCCCTTGGGTGGTCCCCTGGTAAGGGATGTGTTTCCTAACAGCAACAAGTGAACTTCAGAAAGGAATGTACTTGCAGATCAGGGGCCAGATTCGGTGCTGGTATAGCTTGGCATTGAGTCTACTGGAGAGCCACCAACTTTCACAGTGGAAATCTGGCCTGGTTTTGCCTTCTTGTAGAGGGCTGCTTGTAGAGCTGCTGCTCCCCTGAAGAGACCTAGATGACAGGAAAATTCATGGGCATGAGCATTAGCAGAGAAGTGACTGAAAGGACAAAAGCAGTGGCTTTAAATACAATTGCATCCACAACAAATTATTGGTTTTTACCTGGAGCTAATTAAGGCTACCTTTACTGTCCTTCCCCAAACTCTTGTCTTTCCCTCTTTCCACCCACCCAAACCCAGCTTCTCAGACATCTGTGGGATGGCTCAGTTGAACCTCAGCATTCCCTAGCACAGTTCCCCATCTGTCCACAGAACTGGACCAGAAGGGAAGAAAATAAACAAATCATTGCCATGTGTTCATGTTCTAACCCGTTTCTTTCCCTTGGAAAGGTGTTTTGGTTGGCAGGATCCTTGTTAATCATTGGCCTGGCATCAGTGGTGAACCCAACCATCGGCTGGCGGTGGTTGATCAGAATTGCCTCCATCCCTGGCATCCTTCTCATCCTGGTGTTCAAGGTAGGAAGGTCTCCACTCTCCACTCCCTGCTGTACTGCCACTGCCCTGATGTCTCCCCAGGCACCATCTCCTTACACCCCTTCATCCTAGGGCTCTTCTTGTGTCCTCCTTTCTCCTCTTCAGCCCTCTTACAGTGGCTTGGTAGGGTCCTGAAGTCCTGGCAGGGCTGCAGACCAGCTTCTGGGGAGATGTTACCTTGCTGGTGATGACCTGCTGTAGCCTTCCAGCAGCCCAGCTTCCAGTGTCCAGGCTGCCAGCAGTACCCAGGGATTGTGGTGATGGGCCAGGCACCAAGAGGAAGACAGGCTAGATAATGTATTTAAAAAATGACAAATAATACCTTCAGTCTAATGCTGGGCACAGCACACTCTCTTCAGTCTTTACATTTTCTAGAGCTGAGGAAATTAGCCTCAGTGAAGTGTTCACGGAGTGCCAGGGTAAACCACAGTTTCCCCAGGTTTCCTTCTGCTTCAGAAAAATCAGCCTTGGCCATGAGAACCATCTGGTTTGTGGAGGGTGATGTGAAAAATCCCTGCTTACAGTGCTCAGGGGCACTGCTGAGCTGTGGCTGGTGGAGGCTATACAGATGTAAAAGCTCTTCCTGCAGCTGAGCGACTGCACAAGTCCATCTGGGGTGCTACCTGGACAGGCAAATGTAAGGTTGCTGTGAGTGTGCACTCATATAACCTGGATGTTTAGTTTCCCTGACTATTTTTGCCAGAAAAATTGGATAGCAAAATTTGGGAATCCAGGGGGGGCAAAAAAGACAGAGTTAGTATACATACCTTTAAAAAAGGAGTCTTTAATTCATATTTGAGTGAAACAGATGTAATTGTTTATAATTTAATAGAGCCACCATTTAATAAAAAAAAGTATTTTATTTTGGAAGGAGAACCAAATGCTAGTAAGGAGTTACATTTCAACCACTTCTTTTTTTTATTAAAATGGCCTTGCTGTGCCTTCCAAGACTGCTGCTTGAGCAAGTAACATGTGCCTCATCTCATTTTAGAATGTTAATTAATTCAGGATTGTTTAGGTTGAACCTGTCTCTTTGGCCTTCTCCTTTCATGAGTGCTTGGCACAGATGGCTCAGTGGCAGATCCCTGGGAGCTTGACCAACAAATGGGTTTGTTGGGCAGGGTGAGCCCCCCAGCATGGGGAATGGGGGGCTGGGGCACACTGGGTACTCCAGGGGATGGCTGGGGGAGAGCAGGACAAGGAAAAAGCTGCTCCAGCTCATGGAGTGCCACCCTGAGCAGGCTCCTGGGTGTGATGTGAAGCTGTGAGTAGGAGCAGAGAGGTGCAGAAAGGCTCCTGCTCTGCTTTCAGTTCATCCCAGAGTCGGCGCGGTACAACACGTCCACGGGGAACGCGGGTGCTGCGCTGGCCACGCTGCAGAGGATAGCCAGGATCAACGGGGCAGCCGTGCCCGAGGGGCAGCTGGGGGAGCCTGCCAAGGTAAGTGCAGCCCATCCAGCCCAGCCTGGGCTTCAGGGAGGGAGCAGGACTGCCAACCACATCCTGCCCTGCCTCGCTTCTCCTCCTTGCCTGATTCCTTTCCAAACAGCTGCTGAAAGTGATGATGAACATGTCAGTTTTCTTTTGGAGAAACAGTAATCTTGACCTTCAAAATGGAATGGAATTTTCTGCCTTTTTTTTTTTTTTTTTCCCTCCTCAGTTTGTGTTTACTCAGAAAAATACTGGGCTAAGAAAGTATTTGCTTCTTTTACCAAAAAAAAGGGCAACTGGCAAAGCTTGGGTTCCTTATTGCCCACCCATCCTGCAGGGGTGTTCCCTCTGCCATGAGATCTGGGAACTGTCCCTTGGGGTCTCTCAGGGCTGTGACTGGGTAGGCTGCAAGGATCCCTGCCCTGAGGTCAACCCAGGGCTCCCAGAGGCTTCTCCCAGCCTGGCCTGGCTTGTCCACTGTGTCCCAGGACCCAGATCCCTGCGTGTGGAGCCACAGACCAGCAGAAGAGGGTCAAAGCAGGAGAGACCATTTCACAGATACCACCCCTGTACCTGTCAGCAGCTGAGCAGCTCAGGAGTGGGTTGCTGCTGGATTGAAATGCCCAAAAACCTGCATTTTTTTGGGGTGCTGCAGTGGGGGCCAGTCTTCCCCCAGACTTATCCCCCTCTCACCCAGCCTGGGCCCTGCTGACTGGTGGGTGGGAGCACTTAGGTGGCTCCTTTGACCCCCAGGACAGGAAGATTAGACAAATCCATTATTCAGCTCTTTTAAATCCCTTTCCCGGATCTTTTTCCTGCGTATTCAATCCCACAGGCACCAAGTGTTGTCCTTAACAATTCATGCAAGATGGTGCTATTGTATTGGAATTAGTTAGGATTCAAGCTTCCCTGTAATTTAACTGATTTTATGTAATGGACTCACATTGGATATGGGAAGGGCTTTTGTTAGTTTTGCCCTCTCTCAGGCTTAACCAATGATGAGGAAAATAAAAATAAAGTCAACCCACAGCATCCCTGTGAACTTGTCTCCCCTCAGTGGTGGGATCCTTGGGGGCAGCAGGCCAGGCAGGGCCCCCAGTGCCTGCTGGTCTTTGCTGACTAATTAGATTTGGTCTTTTATGAGTGGTTTTATTGGTTACTTGGTATTTTACTCTGATTTGTTTTTTTTTATTTTATTTTTTGAAGTGTCTATAGTTGCTGGTTTTGTTACTTTTGTTTTTTATATACTTGATTTTCAGGTATTACTACAGTTGATACTGAATAAAAGTTTGGGATTAAGGCTATTTTGTATCGTTTTGGATAGAGGTGCTCTGTAATTTTAAGATTTTAATTGTAATTATACACAAAACAATTTTGTAAATGAAATTACAAATTACTCTTGGTTGCAATATACTCATTTTGTCTGAGTAATTTTTAGTTTATTGTTTCTTGGTGTTACTTTCTAAGGGGTTGAGGGGGCTTTTTTTACTTGAGTGTGGTGGATCTAAGTATTTCGTTCTCTGATTTTAATTGTGTTGAATGTGGTGAGAAGCACTTGGAATGGTTCTTTTTATTCTTTTTATTCTTTTTATTCTTTTATTCTATTTTATTCTAGTGATTCTAAAGTCTTTTTTGTAAGAGACTTTAACATATACATAATTTTTAGGTTGTATGTTATGTACTGGTCTATTTAGCTCCCTGCTCCAAGTTCTAGCTACATGTTTTTTACTTTCTGAGTTGTTTGCTTAAAGCAACCATATAAGTGGCTAATGTCACATCTTTAATGTGGGTGGACATTTCTTTTTAAATAAAGTACTTCAAAGGGACTTAATCTTTCTTTAGTTTTAGGTTTAGTTTGAATTTGTAACAGTGCTAGTGGAAGAATTTGGGGTTAGGGTAAATTAGCTTCTTGTTTTAGTCTTACAATTTGTTGTTTAATTAAATGGTTCATTTTTTCTATCTGGTTGTTCAAGTGGGGGTGGTATGGAGTATGAAGTTTTTAATTTACATTCAGGTGGCTACTGATCTGTTGCACTATTCTGGAAATGCAATGTGATCCTTTATTTGAGGATATTGTGGCTGAAACTCTGAAGGGTGGTATTATTTCTTGTAGTAATACCTTGGTTACTTTTTGAGCTTTGGTAGTTTTAGTGGGGAATGCTTCTGGCTACCCTGAAAATGTATTTTTCTATATTAATAAATACTGATACCTCCCTTTTCCTGGGGGTTTTGAAAAGTCAGTTTGTAACTGGTCTAGGTCGATGGCTCTTCTTAATCTGACCAAGTTTTGGTATGGGGACATTTTTGGGGTTAGTCTGCAGGTAAAGATTACACTGTTGGGTCACTTGAGTTATAGTGATATATAAGTTCTTGGCAATGATCTTTTAATTAAATAGGTGTTCAGGGTACCCATCATTTGCAGTGCAGCTTCCTGTGGGTATCTTTTGGGAAGCAGGGCTTTGCTCTCTGGAGGTTTGATGGGTGCTGTGTTGCACCATCTGTGACTCTGTGCCACAAGCAGCCTGGGGACAAGGGGAGCACAGGAGGGACCCATGTGCCAGCTGCTCTCACAGAACACTTGCTCCTGTATAAAAGATGCCTTTATAGAAACTCCTATTTCTGTTGTATGATTTTCAGGAAAAAAGGGGAAGATTCAAGGACCTCATCCACCCCAAATACCGCAGAACCACTTTGCAGATATGGATCATATGGTAAGATTATTTTTTTTTCTCTTGCTTATCAGCTTAGTCTCTTGGTTGCCAGTGTGCAGGGAGCAGGAGTCTCCCACTGACTCTGTCTTTAACAGGACACCACTCTGCCTCCCATGGTGGCTGCAGATCCTTGGCAGAGGGAGGGACATGGATCACCATGGGTTTGTCCTGTTTCAGAGCACACCTCAGACAGCCTGAGGTTGCTGTTAACTTAGGCAGAAAAGGGCTGGACTTCCAGAATGATGCTATGAGTGCTTCCTCAGGAAAGGGTGACTCCTGGGAGCCAGGGGAGAGCCACGGGGCAGATCCTCCACCTTGACTGCAGCAGGACCAGCTGTGTGCCCTCAGCTCTCCTTCCCTGCTTGGGGTGAACTCGTTCTCCCCAAGGATGTCGAAGGATCAGTGAGACAGGGCTCCAACAGAAACACATTCACCATTACCAGTGCTGCTCTCTGGGGGAAATTAGGATTGAGGAGACAGTTTTCATATGCAGTGTTCCCAGCAGCTGTATGCAAGGGTAATACATGTTTCATTGACTTTGCTTTCTGGAATGGAAATGTATAAATAACAGCTCTGTGGAAACCCATTGACCCAAAATGTTGTGAAGTCAGGCCTTGAATTTTTATGGGTTTTTTTCCCCCTTGACTTCTATGAGCATTATGAAATATCTTTTTGTTTTTTTATCTTTCTTAGTCTCCTAGTCATCCCAGGAGTTCCTGGCATGTTCTCAGGTCTGCATTCACATCTCCCCCAGTATTCCCTGCCTTCCCAGGTGGCCCAAATTCTGCTGCTCATTTCTGAAACTGCCAGGGGGGATAAAAAAGTGAAAATTACTTTTCAGCCTGCTTATGATCAGGAGTTTTCTGAATTACTTGATAATGACAAAGCAATACTGCCCTCACCTGGGTCCCCCAGGGGGTCACAAGTCCTGCTCCGGCATGGGCTCCTCTCTCCACAGACCCACAGGTCCTGTCAGGAGCCTGCTCCAGCCAGGGCTTCCCATGGGGTCACAGCCCCCTTCAGGCATCCACCCCTTTTGGCATCAGGACCTCCAAAGGCTGCAAGTGGATCTCTGCTCCACTGTGGGCCTCCATGGGCTGCAGGGGCACAGCTGCCTCACCATGGGATGCAGGGGAATCTCTGTTCTGGCACCTGGAGCACCTCCTGCCTTTCATTCTTTACTGACTTGGGTGTTTGCAGAGATGTTTCCCACACATGTTCTCACTTCTTTCTCTGGCTGCTGTTGCTCTTGCACTGTTTTTTACAGTTCTAACAAATGTGATCCCTGAGGCACTACCAGTATTGCTGATGGGCTCAGCCTTGCTCAACAGCTGGAGTTCAGCTGGCATCAGCTCTGTCAGGCATGGAGGATGCTTCCAGAAGCCACCCCTGTAGTCCCCACCCACTGCCAAAACCTGGCCATGCAAACCCAATACAAAGCTGAACTATGAGCTGGGGTGAGGTTTACTGGGAAGGAGCAGTGCCTGGACATAGGTAGGAGGGGAGTGCCATGGGACAGGTGCCCAGTGGCCTGGTGGATGCCCGAGCCACCTCTCTGCTCTGGCTAGGGGGTTCCATCATGCAACTGGTGCAAGCAGCAGCAGAAATTCCAGGGCACCCAAAACCTGCTGCATTTTAGTTTCCTCACCTTCCCCATCACAGCTGCACCTCACTGCAGCATTTTTCCCCACAGGCTTGGCATAGCTTTTGCTTATTACGGTGTCATCTTGGCCAGTGCTGAGTTGCTGGAGCGGGACCTCGTCTGTGGCTCTGCAGCCCCACCGCTGCAGGACTCCAGTGGTGACTCTGAGGAGAGCCACAGCCCCTGCTACTGCCACTTGTTTGGGCCCTCTGCCTACCAGACCATGATCATCAGCACGGTCGGAGAGATCGCATGTAACCTCTTCCCCCATCCCTGCCCTGCCATTCCCTTCTCGCAGAGCTCACTGCAAAGGTTTGAGCTGTGCATGCGCTTGGTGACATGAACTGGGCACTGCTGGCACTTCTGGGATTCAGGCCATGAGCCTGTGGCTCCTGGCTCAGCAGGGCACTCAGTGGGGCACACCTCAGGCCCTGGTGTTTGCCTGGGTTGTGGGCAGAAGGAGCAAAACCACCCAGGTCTGTGCTGCTCACCCAGCCGTGCCTTCCTTGCATGGCTCAGGACAGACATGGGTGTCCTGCTCAGCACAGCCAATTCCAGTGAAGCACAGGCTTCATCATCTGAGGGGAAGGGTGAAAAAAAGGGGGCATGGGAGTAAATCACAAGCTTTGGGTGCAGGAAAAGAATGATAAGGATTGTGCATTTTACATGATGTTTTGTAGGCACTGGGGATGCAGACAGGTATCTTTGAGTCACACTGTGTAAGGTCTGTCAAGGCAGACAATCATTGCAGTTAGATCATCAAATGTTTTATGGTTTTCCTTTTTATTTCCAGTAAATCCTGTGAACATTCTCAGCATCAATCTCCTTGGAAGACGTCTAAGCCTGTGTATCACCATGGGATGTACAGCTCTATTTTTTCTTCTCCTTAATATCTGCACTTCAAGGTACTCTGGCTCAGACTATGGGTCTTGTTCGAGGGTATGCAATGCTGAGGGCAGGACCTCTGGTATTCTCAGGTCATCAGTCTGTTGGGCCAGTAATTCTTGTGGGTCTGAGAAGAGCCTCTGACTGGCTGTCCTTCTCCTGGGAAAGCTATGGCAGTAGATTCTGTGGTGCAGTGGTGTGCAGAGGGGCTCACTTGTACTACTGAGCCCACATGGCTTCCCCTAAGCATCCAACAATCTGCTTTCTAGCGCAGTCCAGAAAATTAAAAAATATGTGAACAACATGCCCTGGAAAGAAGTTACATTTTTCATTCATTTTTTTCCCCTTTCTTTCTTTCTCTCTGGCATCTCTGCTGATGCTGCTTGGTGACATTAACTCTGCTGCACGTGGCTTTCCCTAGTGCAGGCATGGTTGGCTTCCTTTTCATGCTGCGTGCCTTGGTTTCGGCCAACTTCAACACCATCTACATTTACACGGCAGAGGTGGGTTCTCCTTGAGGTATGTTGAGCTGCTTGGAGGCTTCAAATACCATTTGTGTATACAGGAGTGCTGCCTGCTACTTTATGGACTAGTTAGGAGTCACCTTCCTTGAACTGTGTGCCTCTGGCATCTTGGCCACAGTGTCTCCATATGCAAAATAAAAGAAGGAATCAGAAAACCCAGCTTGGAGATGACAGGAGCAGATGGAAGAGGAGTGCCCTACTAAGCCAGCTGTTGCTCAGCTCCTATAAAACATTATTTTTGAGGATGTTGGGTACCATTATCATCCAAAACCCCCAATCTTTCCCCTATCCAACCCCCACAGTGAGAACACTAAAAGGAACATTTTCCAGCACTATATGAGGTAGTATATGGGGTTATATGTATGATTGTTTTCACTTAAATTGCTATGTTCTGTCTGCAAAATGTTTTAATACTTTAAAGAGCTTTTCCTTCATACAGCTTTGGAGCCATGAGTTCTGTGAGTTAAGTATAAATTGTTGGGGGGTTTTGTTGTTATTTTTAAAAAAAATTGTATGGATTGTAAATGGATTTCCTTGTTAATTGACTAAACTGATCCAAAGTGAACAGAAGTAGCTCCTTTGCACTTTTAATAGTGCACTGTAATATTTAAACTTGCTTTATCTGGCTTTAATACTACAACTGAGTAAGTTGCTGTTGATGTAAAGACCATTGCTCTAACAGCCATACCATAAATCAATTCTACTCACAATTTAATCAATGCTCAAAATCTTTTGAGCCAAGTGCCTGGACTCTTCTTGAATTAACTTACTCAATTTGCTTGGCCCAGTAAAGTATTTAAACAAAGGCTTATATGAGTATACTTGCTAAAATCTGCTGATATTAAGAGGACTAAAAGTTCAGTAAAATTCATATTTAAGTGTTTCATTGGCACAGGTGTTTGGGAGGTGTGAAAAATAAACGACACAAAGCACATTCTTCTAAGCCTGAATATTTCTTACTGGGATTTGTTTTTCTTTTTGTTCCTTCTAAACAAAGGTGCTGTTGATAAAAATGAATAGGCAGACTTGAATGCTGAAGACAATATCTTTTCTTCCTGCTTTCCAGATACAGGGCCCAGCAGTATAAACAGAATTTTTCCTTTAGCACCCAACCTAACCACTGTGATTTTGATCATAGAGCAGGGAAATAAAGTGGTGGTAGTGGTGCTAAACAAAGGGGAATCACATCCAGCTTTGACCTGCCCTAAAGCTTCACGTGGGACAAAAAACGACAGATTTGTAATGGCTCAAATGAGGCCCAAGGGATCTTTTATTTCTTTTCATATCTTATCCCAATATCTGCCCTTGATAACACAATAGAACTCTGATAAAAAAAAATTTAAAAGTACAGCTATTGGAGATTTCTGTTGCACTAATCCAATTTATTTGTGGCATGTTTTAGGTTTATCCCACCACAATGCGAGCGCTGGGGATGGGGACAAGTGGGGCATTGTGCCGTGTGGGAGCAATGGTGGCTCCCTTCATATCACAAGTAAGAGCATGCTTGATAATGTTGATAAACATTGTGCTAAACACTGCCATCAAATACCACTGCCATCAAAGAGAGATATCCCTGAAATTCATCCAAAAGAGGGAGGATGTAACCAATTCCCTCCCCACACCATATACAGAGTACTTGGGTGGTCTTTGCCAGATGTAAATTTGAGTAACTCTCATCACAGAGTTCAGCTCACTAGTATTTGATACTTTCTGAAAGCTCTTAAGGCTCACAAGATACTATTGTGGAGTCCCTCAGGCACTTGTGACCCTTTGTCCACTCTTAATCTCCAATTAAGTGCCAGCTCCTGATACCAGCAGCTCCTGTTTGATGTTCTTTGGCTTGCAGGTTCTGATGAGCGCTTCTTTCTTGGGGGCCCTGTGTCTCTTCTCCTCTGTGTGCATCATCTGTGCCATCTCTGCAGTCACACTGCCCATCGAGACCAAGGGCAGGGCCCTGCAGGTGGGTGCCACCACTCCAGGACCTCCTGTGCATCTAAATGCTCTTAGGGACTTGTAGGGATGCTGCAGCCAGAATCCAAACCCAACTCTCCTGAGGTTTCTCAAGCCTGATAGGCACTCACAGCAATGTGCTGCTGCAGCAGCTCCAAGCACTGTTATCCCAGGTGCCCAAGGCTTGTTTCTTGTGAAAGAACCAGCCAGGCTGCCAGCCCCAGCCACCTCATCTAGGTGTGTGAGCTTTAGCTTGTGCAAGCCCCTCTTTACATCTATTCCCAACCCTGAATGGAAGGTGCAGCTTCCCAGGCACATGCAGTGCTCTGCCTGTGCTGCAAGGAAAGAAGACAGCAGATGCACAGAGCACCTAAACTACCAAAGTAATTTCTTAATCGAATTCAAGGCAAGAGCTCCTTCATCAGTCAATCAGCTAAGCCCTGGTGGTCAGTGTTTTCTATAAAGCAATCAGCCAAAACACTAAGCCCAAAGATTAAGGGGCAGAGTTTAAATTTAGCAGCCTCCCATGTGCAAGTCACACCAGTTTAATTAGAGGAGGTGGGGAGCAGTCCTGTGATTCCAATAAATTCATCTATACCAGCATGGAGATTTTCATGGCATGCAGCAGCATGGCCACACCACTCTGTGTCACCCTGTGGCCTGACCTGTACAGACCACAAGACCATAGGCTAAGAATAATCCATATGGTTTAGCAGCCCAGAACATGGCAGATGTTTGATCAAACTAGTTTATGAGGGCTTCCAAACTAGACTTCAAAAAACCCATTCCTTCAAAAACAGGGATTGCCTGTCAGAAGTGAGATCTTTTGGACATATCCAAACACGTTGTTTTCCATGTCCATTCCTGTTGGGTTTTATGTGCATTTTATTAATTTAATGTATTATTTTTTCTTCCCCCCTTTTTAGCAAGTAAAATGAGAGCCAATGTGTGATGTTGGATGGGGCAGGAAAGAAAAATAAACCCCTGGAATCTGTCACTTCCTGTGAGCTGCATTTGATGTTGATTGCTTCTCCATACTGTTCCCATTATAAAAAATGCAACTGAACAGTGTAAGAGCTATGATTTGTGTAAACAAATGGTAAATTTCTTAAGGACCTTTCCTTTCTTATGATTCAATAAACAGATATTTTCTACCCTTCCTGTGAAGTAAGATGAATGCTCTTCACCTCTAATGCTATCAGGAGTGACACTGCATACATAATATTAAAAAAAAAAAAGAGAGGAAAATCATTAAGTGAATTGAGGTAAAGGGGGGAAAATATACAAAGTAGATAGAGTCTCTGCCATAGCAGCTTGAAAGGATATAGTACTTTCCTCAACTTTTGTTGAGACAAATACCATCTGCATGGAAGTAGTAAAATTTGGATCTCAAACTGCACTGCAGTGATGATTTCTGGTCATTGTTAGGGTGATATTTAAGACCACAAAATGAAAGGTGAGTCAGATTTTTTTCAAGTGGATTATTTAAAGAGAGAGATTATTTCAAGCAGTTTACAGCAGACAGGTAAGTAACTGGATGCAGAGTACATCTACTCTTCTCTCCTCAGCATTTTCCACTGGGAGAACAACTTGAGTGTGAAGTTGGATCTTTAGGACTTCAAGTTGTGGTGGCAGTGCCTCTATTTTTTAACTCTGCTAGTGTAGTATGCACTGATCACACCTATGTTGCCAGAATGGTCTCACTCACCCTTTTGTTCTGCTCCTTAACTTCTCTTTACTGTTTTTTTGTTTTCTGGTACTCTGGGATGGTATCACTTACAAGCAACTCTCTTCCGGTAGTAAAAACTTTCCATAAAAAACCAAACCAAACAACAGCAGCAGCAATACAGAAAAGCAAACAAACAAAAGAGAATCTGGGCAGCCTAAAAACCCACCACATGATCAGAAGTCATGTCAAAGGCCTGCTGCAAACACAACTCAGTATTTTTTGGGGGTGTCCACTATATTTTAGTGTGCAGTGCCACCCTATGACAAAGACAGGCAGGGTATCAGCAGGTGAGAGGCAAAACCAGGCCTTTTTCTCATTGCCCATGTACACAGCAAAGAGGCACAGAGTTTCTTTAATGCTCTATGCACAGCACCACACCAAGGCCTCATTCTGTTATTCTGACTTAGTCTTGCTGGAAAAGTGCTCTAAATTTAAATAAACCGCTTGCTGAAGGCTCTGCTTGATAGAACAAAAAAGATCTGCAAAAGCAGCTCACAGAATTAGGCAATATTTGGTAAATATTTTAAATCAAACAGTGTCATATCTAAAAAGTGCTTCCAAATCATGGTAAGGTCTTCATTAGCCATTTATCCCTTAAAAAAGAGGGGATCTTCTGTCCAGAGCGGCTCCTGACCATGATGGAAAAGTCTGTGAGTGGAAGACAGGAATAGATGGACTCACAAGTCAGCTGGAAAACATTTTCCACAGGTCCTGGAGGTTGATCTGGCAGGTGTTCCCTTTGCAAAGCTCTGGTGTTGTTCCTCTCCCATCTCTGCTGCTCTCCCCCACAGCTCTTGTGTCATTGTCCCTCCCCACATGGTGATTTCCCTCTCTTTTGCCACTGGAAGGGACTGGGAGCCTCCCAATCAGCTGGGGACAGGACTGGCTGGATCCTGTCAGCTCTTTCTGAAGGGAATTTGGTCTAATCCACCTGGCTTCTCAGCAGCAAGGACTGCTCCCGTGTTCCCTGCTGCCAGGGAATACTGGGTAGCCAAACAAAGGAGAGGAAGGGAAATGATGTGTGTGTGCTGGCCATATACAGCGTGTCCTTGCAATCACAAAATCATCCAGGCTGGAGGAGCCTTCTGACATCACAGTGCCCAGCAGTGCCAAGGCCACCACTGTCCCATGTCCCCAAGCACATCCACACAGCTTTACATCACTCCTAAATTCATACACTTCGCAGGACATCTCCAGAACAAAGCTGCCAGCAAATAGGACTCTGGCTGTCCTTGGAGCTTCAAAGACACCTCTCACCTGACCCCCAGACACTGGGGGTATAAGGGTTTTTTTCCTATGAAAAGTGGCCACCATTCCCATCCAGTTCCCTGTGGCGCTATCTCAGCTCTACTCAAAAAACATGGATTGGCAGCTGCATGTGGATACGCACAGGCAGGTCCAGGCCACTTAGGAAAGCTTTAATTCCTGTTTTTCAGCTGTTCCATCAGGGATAATGAGCTTTTTACAAATCTCTTTAATGGCACATTCTTACCTGAGTAAGAAATTCAAATCTAACCTTTTTTCCCTTCAGTCTCACACCTCGAATTCCAACAGGATAGACACATCCCTCTCCTTGGAAGGCAACCTGTGCCTTCCCCAGCTTCTGATGATCACTGTTTCCATCCTCATCTCCCTCCTCAGCAGGGTTGGCTTCTTCATCCTCTGGAGCAAACACAGGGACAGTCACCAGCCTCCTCATCCCAAACATGGGCAGCAGGGACAGACTGGTGGGACCCTCTGGATGGTCACCCCTCTGCTGGGCACAATCCCTGCTCCACATTCCCATTCCCAGTCCATTCCCATTCCTGGATTGGCATCTCCTTTAAAGAGGATGTTGAACCACAAACATTTGCTCTGCTGGGTTTTGGGACATCAGAGACTGCCCTGAGGCAGTGAACAAAGCTCCTGTTCCCACATCTTCTGCTCCCCAAAGGCCTGCTGGGGCTGGATAGGGCAATGAAAAATCTGAGTTCCTACTAAAAATTTTCCCCTTGTGTCCATAAACCCAGAGAAATCATGGGTGCCCCATCCCTGGAAATGTCTAAGGCCAGGCTGGATGGAGCTTGGAGCACCCTGGGCTAGTGGATGGAATGGGAGGGGATGAAATTAAGTGATCTTTAAGGTCCCTTCCCATCCAAACCATTCCACAATTCCAGGATGAGTCCATGACCTCTCCCTGCATTTATTTTGCATAGTTTCCTTTCAAATTTGAATTCCAAAATTTAAATTTTTTTTAAAGTAATAATTTAAAATTATTACAGGAATATGAAGGGGGGCATCAAACATATGAGAATCATTCCTACGCCCATCAAATCATTATTAATTGCAAGCATATTCCCTCATTTCTGTCCTTATTCTCCTTTCCTAAAAAAACTTATGATCCCACAGTTTCTCTGAGAGATCTACTGGGATTACTGGAAGGTTTGCTCCGTCAGAGAGACAGGAGTGTTTACAACACTTATTCCTCTGTATCTTTATAATTTAACCAGCTTTCCCCCAGAATGCTGTTGGGGGAGAAGTTTGGAATTACTAGAAATGGATCAGGTTCACCTTTTTTCCTCACTCTTTTCCAGCTACTTCCAAATTCTTGGAATTACCGTCAAATGAGGCCTAGAGAACTACTGTGAAAACATCAATCAGAGGAACATCTTGAAAAGTGAAAACAACATCCAAGGGCAGCTAAAACAATCCCATTTCTATTCTTACCTGGTCTCCAGGTGCTCCTGCCAGAGCTCCCAAAAGCCATTGCCATTCCATAAAGGTGAGAAGGCAGTTTTGGATGCCTTCTTTGCCATGGGATGTGATAACAGAGTCCAGAGGGTCTTTTTTGGTCCCTCCCAAGCCAAACTACCCCGTGATTCCATGTCATCAGCACCTATCCCAATTCCATTCCAGAAATCCCAATTCCATTCCATCCATCAGGGATGTGTTACCAAGTGCCACAGGTGTGGGATGTCTCAGCATTCCCTGGGGATGCAGTTTAAGGCTGACCTTGTAGCCTCACTGCTCTAAAATGCCCCCTTGGCCCCAATTCCCAGGCAGCAATGGCTCAAACAGCTGTGGGGCTGTTCCCTCTCCCATCCCACCATTGGGACAGCTCACATAGAACGTGACTGACTTACTGGGTTTGGAATTCCTGGCTTAAAAAGCAGGTGTTGGGATTTTTTCTCCTGGGAATATCCACAACACCAGGAGTCTCCCTGGAAGCCAGGGTCAGGGTCAGATGAACAATCCCAAACTGGTCTTCATCCACAGCATGTGGCTGCAGCAACTTCAAAGCTGTTCCTTCCCTTTGGGACAGCCAGGAAAAACATCCCCGTCATGAATTTCTGACAGGAAAAACCGCACAATTCCAGGCTACTTGGCTCCTCCCAAATCCAGGCCAGCACTCCAATGGCTCCAAAGAATAAACAACAAGAAAGACCATCTCAGGGCACACACCACGAGCTGGGTATCACATTCCTCACTGGAACTGGGCTGTTCCCACATCTCTGTGACAGTCACAAGTATCCCCATTTCCTCACTCTTTCATGCAGGAGAAAGAGACAAACACCCAGTGTGTAATCCCAACAATCCAGGGAAAAGCACCTCACTCTGGGGAGAAACATAATTCCCAGGTCTGGAAAGAACCAAAGAGCAGTGCTGGAAACATTTCCAGGCATGGAGCCTCCCAGCTCTGGAAATGCAGCTAGCAGGCTTCTTCCCATGGAAACCCCAGTCTTGCCTAGGACTGGGCTCAGGGAGAAAACCCCACCTGTTCCACCAGCCTGGCACAAAGCATATTCCATGGACATCCCAGGAGGGTGTCCCTGACCATGGCAGGGGCTTGGAACAGGATTATCTGTAAGCTCCTTTCCAACACAGACAATTTCAGGAGTTTAAGGTGGATTTGAGCCACTTCTCAGCTGGCAGCTCCTTCCCAAGCCACGTTCTCTGGGCTGCCTTTCCCAGACCTCACTGGGAAGCAGGGGCTCCTCTCCCTACACAGCCAGCTGCTGTGCCCTGCCCAAAAACCACCAGGTGACACAAGTGGTTGATCCACTGTCTGGTCTGTTTTCCATACTCCAGCACTGCAGTGACTCCAGAGTCAGAGAGTCAGGATAAATCCCAGGTTATAAGTATTGGCACAAAGAGCTGCTGCACTGGAAGGGGCAATTTTGGTGGCTCCCTCCCCTTGGCTGGGTATTCAGTGCTGCCAAGAGCCTGGCAGAGATCATGGATTTAACCTTTCCTACGGATTAATCCCCAGCATTCACTTCCAAGTGCTACTGGAGCATCTCTCCAGGGAAAAAACTGTGCCCAGTTTCCCAGGATGGATGGGAAGCTGCTACTGACAAGCTGGATCTCAGGAGAACTTAGCAATTTTCTGAAAGCTTCTAAAACAGGGACTTGTTTCCAAGCCTAAGGCAGCTCAAATCCTATGGCTCACCGGGATTCCTAATAAAGTGCTGCAAAAATGTTTCTGCATGTAGGAATCTTCCCTTAACCCAATTTCAGGGTGCAGCAGCCTTGAGGGTGCAACCACCTCCTGCTCCCAGCAGGCTTGGGAAACTACTCATGGGAAGTTGGGTGGCTTGGGTTTTTTTTTAAGAAAGAGAGATACTGTGCCTTTTTAAAGAAAAGGCACCATCTGAGAACAAACTAAGTCCTCTAAATTCAAAGGAACAATGCATTGAGTAAGGTTATGGACAATTGTTCACTGATATCAAGCTCTCTCTCCCAAACAAACAATGCTGGAAAACTGGTAACAGTAGATCAGGAGAAGGCTGAGGTGCTGAGCAGCTTTTTTACCTGTCTTCAGTGACAGCCTCTCTTCCCACAGTTCTCAAGTGGATGGACAGCAGGATGAGGACTGGGAAAGCAAAGAGTTTTTACCCCAAAGAAGTACAAATCAGGTTTGCTTGACTCCGGAGGCCACACCTCTAGAAAGAAAAGAAGGCAGTAGTTATTGCTGAGCTGATTGAAATGACTTCCTAAGTCCCATACATGGGACAGTGAGTATTTCCCATGGCTGCAACACCCTGGTGCAATGCCTTCCAGAAACAGGGAGGTTTTCATCACTCTTCCCAGCAAAATCTGGTGTTCCTGACTTTGCACCTGGGTATTGCAACAAAATGCCAAATCTGCTTTTCCAGTACAATTCATTATACTTTTGGATCTCTTGGGGAGCCAGTGCAAGGGAAACACACAAGTCCTATGGCTGGAAAACACAGTATTTCATATTTTATAGGTAACAAACAGTCATGGATTTTGCTTAGTTCTCCAGGGATGACTTCTCCAGTGTTAAACATGGCAGTCCATAACTTCTGAGCTCATCATGGGATGGATGATGTGCTTGGAGAGAAATGAACCTGTAAGCTTTGTACAGAACTTCAGCATTTTTCGTCATATGTCATCTCAGAGACACTGCTGCATTTAAAATCCTTTGTATTCTTTTTTCTGCAGAAAGTTCCCAAAAATTCAACTTTCTGAAGCCACAACAGGCACTGCAGAATAACCAGTGTTTCAGGGGCCCTCTGCATTGCTGTTACATTGCAGTTACATTTCATACTTGACCAGGAAAAAAGGCCAACAAATTTGTTATCACTGCTTATGAATATCCACATTATATTCTTCTGACTAATTATCCTACTGACAGCAGTTCACTGCAAACATTTCAGATCAGAACCAAGATACTTAATTTTTATCTTGACAAGGGGATGATTGAACTGCCCCCCAAAAAACCTCTGCAGAAATTTTAAAAGTACCTCAGAGCAACAAGTATTGCTATGGTGAAAATTATGCCAGTCCCAAAGAGTTGTGTAGCCTGGATGGGATATTCCTACTTCATAAACAGGATTTCCTGTGATCCATGGAGCTATTGTCCTGTGAAAAGCTGCACTTTGGTGAGAAGGAGAGGCAGAGACTACTAGGTGCTATGTTAGAATCACCATATAAAATACTGCCAAAGGTATTGTAGGTTACAACCCCAAAACTGCTTTCAGTAGTGGGGGGAACCTGCAAGACAGAGGATTTCATCTTAGCACAATACACAGGATACTTCTGAGTCTCTCAGAAGAAAAGCTGTGAAACATTTTGTCTGCCACAGACTAAAAACTTCCAAGAAGCTGGGAAGAAAGACAAAATGCCCTCCTGAGGGTTAAAGAGATGGTTAAAGACAGTTTTTTCTCAGTGTCAATATAAAAAGTGCACTAAACCTAAAGCAGGACTGTTCCAAATTATTCCCCTACAGTCCAGGAGAGAGATAAACTCCATGCATTGAGGTGTCAGTAGTCAAAAAGGCAGCAAAATTTAACTCTAGTCCAGGATAGCTCCCATCATTTCACCAGCTGTTTTAAGAGAATATCTTTTATTACTCATGCTTTTTATGGGGTTCTTTTTTTTTTTAGAAGCCTTGTTGAGAGTTGTTTGCTTTCAAGATGCTAAAGGCTGTTTTTGAAATGGCTGCTCTAAATTGCCTAAGGTGGAACAGAATATAGCTTCCTTCTGTCTGAGGGGTGAGCAGCTTTAAGAGGCTCATATTTCTCTTAATGCAGCTGGACAGGCTTTCTTTCAGAAGAAGCAGACTTTAAAAAGTGCTTGCTGCTATATCATCTCATTTTATAAACAGAGATTGCTTCTCAGAAAATATAAAGTAGTAGGCAATCTAGAAGGAAAAGGCTAAAATTCTGGGGTGCAAAAGCATTTAACACCAATTTAACACCAGTTATTTGTGAGGTTTCTCTTTGGAATGCTCAACTGAAAGGATGAGAAGCAGTGGGCACAAACATAGAAAAATCCAATGAAACATAAGAAAAAGCTTTTTTTTACCACAGTAGAGGCCAGACACCAGAACAGGATGCCCAGAGTTGTGGAGTCTCCATCCTTGGAGATATTTGAAACCTGACTCGAAACAGCTCTTTACAACCTGCTTCAAACTCACTCTCAGGGAATTTTCTAAGGCACTGATGGACATTGAGCTTTTCAGAATATTCCTGTGGCAATTTTTAGACAAGGGTTGAAACCAAAGTTAGCCCCAGAACAGGTTGTGTACCACCTCTTTGATGCAGCTGTTTTGGGTCATTTAATTCTACTTCCAAGAGGAGTCAAGCTGGAAGTTTGGATGAATTCTAGATTAGGATGTTGCTGAAAACCAAAAGAAAGCTCTGAATGCTTTATGACATTATTCTGTCGGCCAGCAGAGGGAGAAAAGAGAGAGAAAATGGAAAGTCATTCTTGATTCTCTGAGGCTGAACAGCAATTCTCTAGAATATAGGCACCAGGACTTCACAGCCCTGGGGCCAAACTTCTGTCAGAGCTGTTGTAATCGATAAAACCACATGATATTTAGTTATTCTTTTAGATATTGTAACCACACTGAACATCCTGCTATGTAGCTAACATCAAGGACTGAATCCAGCTGTCATCTGTCCTGGCAGCTGCCCTGTGACTCTGGAAAGCTGGACTCAGCACAGTTTTCCATACACCTAGAGCTGCATTTGTTGCCTTAAATTTGTTGCCTGTGTTTCATTTAAACCTTTTCCCCCTAACAAGACTGTAAAATGACCCAGCCATTCACAAGGATTTTCTCTGATACAAAGAGAAAGAAAGCACTCTCAGGTGTTTAGTTCCAGCAGCTATCCCTGGACTGAACAGGGGAGAAGATCAGCCCCAAATTTTCATTGCTTTCAACATTTAATGGCAGAGGGAAAGAGAACTCTTCTGAAGCCCAACCACCTGGCAAAGTGAGGACCTCATGAGAGGTTTGTTCATGTGCAATAGTGATACAAATTAATCTCACAAAAGCTAAATTTGCAGGGCCTGCTCCAGCATAATGCATCACTTCTAACAGAGTTGCATCTGTATGCTACTTTTTTATATAGCAGGGGATTAAATGCTTCATTTATTGATGAAACAATAAATTGAAAGTTATTGATGGACAAATATAGAAAAAAAAGTTATAGTTCAATCTAAAATTAGATTATCCTTGTCTGTGTTCAGCTTCAAGTACAGTTATCCACTTGGCTCTGGCCTGATTAATTCCCAAGGTGAACAGGACCCAGGCTGCATTCTGCTCCAAAGCTGTTCTGTCATGAAGCTTCACCAGACATCTCCAATAGTCCCTCTTCCCCTCCAGAGCTCCATTTTGGAAGTTTTAATAGACTTCTGCTCTCAAAACAATATTTCCAGAAGTACAATTTCAGAGCTGAATGTATGGCACATAAAAGCCACTCAATCAGCCCACAGTGACACAGAGTCTTCTACATAAACCTGCCTCAGGAACAGCCCTTTGGAAAAAAAAAAATTGCTAGGCTTGAGCCTGGTTTTTGATTGAGATGCCTGGGAAACTTCTGTCTGAGGTTTGTAACTTGCCATGCACACTTGGTTACTTCTACAAAACCTTTTCTGGAGGTGAAAAAGTACAGCTTTAGCAAGTCTTTCTGTAGAAGAATGGGAAAGAAAAACATGACAGAGACTCTCTCTCCTTATTTTGTCATTTTAACGTGTTAGATTTCCCCCCCCCCCCC
>VWZP01006849.1:1655352-1828613 GCA_013396995.1 Dicaeum eximium
ATGGCAAATGAAGAAACATGCTGAAGAAACACAGTTGAAGAAACACAGTTGAAGAAACACAGTTGAAAACTGCAGTACAATTAAGGATGGAGGATTCTTCCAAAGGAATACAAACCTTAAATGAACACCAAGACGTGCCCACGCGGTGGCAGCAGAGGAAAGTGAGAAAAAAACTACGGGAAACCCGAAGACAAACATGAGTAACCTGAGCTGAAGCATTTCTCCAAAATTAGGGTGGTGATCCAATGTGCCGAGCATCTGTGAGTGCCCAAACCCAGCTGGAAGAGCGAGGTCTGAACACCACCGCAATAAAGGAGCACATCTTCACCTGGCATTGCTTAGGAGTGAAGCTGCCCCAAAGAGGGACAGCAGCTGGCTAAGTGTGCAGAACACCATGCCACCAGCCATAAAAGCACATTTACTGAGGCCCTGGAACATTTTGCCCAGAGAAGCTGTGGATGCCCCATCCTTGGAAGTGCCCAAGGCCAGGTTGGATGGGGCTCTGAGAAACCTGGGCTAGTGGAAGGTGTCCCTGCCATGGCAGAGGAGGTGGAACAAGATGGAGCTTGAATGTTTCCAAACCATTCTATGGCTGATTTTCCTTCCTGTGCCTCACAGATTCTCCCAACAACACCTGGAAGTGAGGCACAGATTTCTGCTGGAAACTGAGCAGGAAGAGCAGGCAAAGGGCAGCAAGGTCTGCCAAGGTTTCCCTCTGTGCACAGGGGTACAAACACAGGGGGATGTGCAGCCTGCAACCTATATTTTTATAACCTATATTATTATAACCTATATTATTATAACCTATATTATTATAACCTATAGCAATGTGGCATTTGTCCCTAAGGAGTCTCTGCTATCGCTTGTAACTCTGGGAAATAAAAATCTCAGCTTTAGGGAAACCTGCAGCTCACTTGCCTTTGGTCAAGTGGATGGAAGAGCTGATGGAAAAAAATAAAAGTGCAGGAACCTGCTTGGCTTCACAGCCTCATGTAGAGGCCACAAGACAAGGGTGGTCCAGATTGAACCTAAACTGTCCAGCAGCCTTCACACAAGAAGTGGCACAACAGCTATTCCCAACTCCTCACCACATCCATGCCCACACTCATCCTCTCTCTCCCAAGAAAACTTTCAGCTGCCACAGGTCAGGAATAAAGAAAGATGAGCTCAGTAAAAACAGAGGTGGACAAGAAAAGCCCTTGAGCAAGTAAATCTTGGTTTTCTCACCTGAGAAATATGTGGTATAACCAAGTCTGTTGTACCTTTTTAGAAGTTATCATCTCTGCTTTCCCTCTTGCAAGCTAGGTAAGTTCATTCTTCCTTCTGCCTCACCATTTAGAAGGGATCCCACAGACAAACCAGGCCTCCAGCAGTGCCCAGATTTCTCACTGGTAGGGGCCAGGCGGATATTTCCAGCCAGGTCACCTGTGAGCAGATCTCCCAGAGAGTTACAAGGGAGGAGCAGGATACAGCATACACTTCTGCTAACTTCCATGCTTTTACCTTGGAGGAAAAGAATGTACTGAATTCCACCTGAGCTAGAGAAGGCAGTGATAGAGTAAGGAGCTCCTTCAGGCTTTTCACAGGAGCTGTATTTCCTAAGCCATGCTGGGAGAGGAGAGGGGCATTTACAAAGGAATTCAGGCCAGGAGTCTGCCATTATAATTTGCTGTAGTGAGCAGACACCTCTCCATAACACACTGATTTCCAGACTCAAACTCCAAGTCCTTAAATCTGGCACAATTCCACCTGGCTGGTCAGAGGCAGCAGCAATGACCCCTCACCCTTGTACACAAATGGGGGCAATACAGGGGGATAGCATTTCTGTAAGATGCCTTAGGCAAGGAAGTGAAAAGACCTGGAGCTTCAACCTATCTCTGCTTTGGAACCACCTGAGGTAAGCAAAACATGCCTGGACATAGCTTAGGACAGGATAAGTCAATTAACATCCATATCACTAAGTGCTTTGATTTTTAAAAGGCATTTTGAATGGAATAGAAGCCTGTTCCTCCCAGCTCTGCTGAAGCCCCAGCTGATTTCTACCTTATATAATCACCTTTTCCAATAGACTGGATGTAGGTTAGTATTTACTAAGCCAGAAACCACTATTGTCTCCAAAGCTGCACACTGAAATTATTTATGCTACCCTTGACATGCATGAATTTCAGAACCTACTAGTCAGCAATAGATTTTTGCTTGGTTTGTACAGAAATATGGCATTTAATAGGTCCATTCAGGACTAGCAGCCAAGCAACTGTGAGTTCCTCTTGAGCAGGCAGGCCCAGCTAATTTCAAAATGCATTGCTCTGTGGAGGAAGCATAGCCCTTCCCAGATCACAGAAATGGTTTACTGGCCCAAGTCTCATATAAAACAGTCTCTTGGTGAGAAGCTGAACAGTTTTAAAAGGTGTCAGAGAAACCATTAGGTGATAAAAATCCACAGAGCAATTTTGCAGGAGAAGAAGCATAAATAAAAAGGGTATAGTTTCTCTCCCAGACTTCCCCGTGAGTCAGCTGCATTCAAAGAGATGTGCCACAGCCAGAAATGAGCTAAAGGCAATTAAAAAGTTTGGCTGCCTGTGTCAAGCCTTCAGCTTGTACTCATGCACTTTAATCAGAAAAGCAGCAATTACATAAACAGTGCCACTAAATTGAGGGAGAGCAGAGAGTGCAGCCAGCATAGATCAAACCCTGTACGAGTCTTGAGAAGGAAATAGCAACTGATACTTCTTGGTGTGTGAGAGCATTCATTCTGCATCCAAAAAAAAAAAAAAACCAAAAAAACAAAACCATACATACAAAGAACTGGCTCTTGCAAGGAAATTAAAATGCTAAAACACAGCTTCCAGCCAGCACATGCTATTTTACTTCAAGGATCTGCTTTTGAGTTTGTAAGGTTTTAGTTATGCCAAGGTTACAGATTCTTCTTGGAGGCCCCTCAGTCCACATACAAATGTGATAGGCTACTTAGAGTGTAAAAAGGAAGAAATCTGAGCCCCAGCATGAAGCACAAGACATTCTGGGGAAGAACATAACCAAAATTTCACATCACTCATCTTAATCCAGCACTAGCTAAAATTTTTACAAACCCTGCTTATAAAACCAGTAGCTTGTAGTTTCTTGCTAAGGTACTTTTAAGCAAAGAGAAAAAAATCTACAAAGAGAGAAAAACTAATCATGAGAACATCTCCATTGCAATTAAGCAGAACTTCTCTCTTTGATAGGACAACCAGCTTGGTGCAGTAACTGCAAAGAGAAGGACATTTCTGGCAGCATCAGGATGGCTACTTGAGAAACTGTGATGAGAAATCTGTTTGGGATTTCATAGTCCCATTTCTTGTGCCATAAGGAAGTCACACACAGCATTCAAGCAAATCTCACTATTGCCAGGCAGAAGCCCTTCTTCTCTCTCACAACTTTGGCATTAGAGCTGCAGAGCCCATGGACCCAGAAAGCCAGGCAAGCTTGGGCTGCAGCTTGAGCTGGGGAGGATCTGGTGGTCAGGAGAACCTTCTCCTGATTTTGAGTTCCTGTGTTGACACTAAAGTCACATGGCATACAAGAGTTACAGCTGCAATAAACACTTACTGTGCAATAAACACTTACTGTGCCCTCTTTGAGCCAAAAATCATCAGTGCTGTAGGGCTTGTGCATGAGGTATTTCTGAGGGGATGAATCAGGAGCAACATTTGCAGTCTGGTAAAGCTGCTGTCCTGCAGTGAAGAGCTACTCTGAAAAAAACAACAAAGCAGCAATGCTGTGTAGATTAATTTATGATTTACCCTTGCTTCAAACAAGTATAGAGAAAAGAGTTCATTAGAGTCCACACTAATGGGAATTACTTGTCACACTTAAATTATGCAACTCTCCTTTGCCCCATCATCTATGCCTCCTTCCTCAGTATTGCAGTGCCTCTTCCTTCAAAAGATGTAAATAATTCTTGGTTCTGCTGTTCCCTTTCCCTCAGGGGTATGTTTAGAACATAAGAGCCAGACTCACTTGTAAAAAGGTGGAGAGGGAAAACTGCTCTGCACAAAGTGCTGCACCTTACCTTGAGCTGTGTGTGATTCCTGTCTTACCAAATCCCGCTGTATCAAACAGATGGTCCAAAAGGAGACCATGCAACAGATCTTCAGGGACAAAATAATCAGCAGATACCCTACATGCATTTCAATTCTAGGTCTGCACAAAAGTCCAAATTATTTTACGTGATGACACCTTCCTTAGCGTGTCAGTGGTTACACCCCTTGCACCTGGCTGCCCATTTCTAGGTCAGAAAAGAAAAAATGTTCAGAGGAGTATTAATGTACTAATTGCTGTCCTTCAGCTATGCCAGAAGCTTTCCTAACCCTCCTTCTCCAGTGAAATTTAAGGTATAAAGTCCCCTGTGGAAGACCAGGAGGTTCTATTACCACCACAAGCACACCTGAGAGCCTGGTTTCACCCTGCAGCTCTCAAGGCATGGGGAGGACCATGGCTAGGATGAAGCTGTCACTTGGCTGGGCAGCACACCCTCTTTCCAGATGTGAGAAGTGGTGACTGGCACATCAGGAGCCCTGAGAACAGGTTTCCTTCTGCCTGGCTCCTTGCCACCAGGAGCAGGCATGGTAACCCATCCTGCCCCCACTTCTTGGAAGGTTTCAGTCAGGATGTTTCTCTCCTAATGCCACACACATCTTCACAACAGGAAGCCTCCCTGGTCTGTGACACAGCACTAAATTACAAACACTAAGCTGCTCTATTTGCACAGCTGAAGACACACTGGGGAAATCACATCTTTAAGCCAAAACCCCAACACGTTTGATGTCATGATGGCAGAGCAGTTTTTTAAAGTTGGTTACAACAAGACAAGTCAGTCATCAGCAACAGCAGCCTGACAAAATACTGCAATTTACAGCTCTGCTAGTTCAGGGGAACTATTATTTTTGTAAGGATTGACTGATGTTTTCTGAATTGTGCTGGGATATGAGGTTTTCTCTCCAAAAGCAGCATGAGATGATGATAGGAGAAAGAAGAGTTTCTTTTAAGCAACAAAGACACTAGTATTTGGTACGTCTAATAAATCAAAAGTTACCCACATGATCTTTTAACTATTGCACCAGAATGACCTGGTGTAAGGGCAGGCTGAAGTTCTTCAGCCATTTAGCAGCAGATGGCTGCCAGGTTCACCAGGTTACATGACATCATATTGCTTCATCACATACACTCCTGTGCTTATATTTCAATATTTACATGGACTATGATAAGCAACACAGAGATGGAAAAGAGCTTGCTATCCTCTTTAAAACATGGATGTGTGTGTAGTGCACAATAGTGCTGAAACCAGAGGAGATGGATGCAGGCAGAGGTTTCATGGTTTGTAATTCATTGATACATGCTGATAGGGCTGAGCAGTAAAATCCTTCTTCACAAATACACTTCACTTCCAAGTCTAGTTTTTGGCTACCAGTTCACAGGAAACTTTGAATCAGACACCACCCTTCCCTCCCCTAGGAAGGTAAATCTAAACCCTTCCACTTAAAACAGAGAAAAAACCAACTGTTTGGCAACTGGAATTGTGTCAGTATGGCCTCCCTAATGTCAGACACACGACTAAGAGCTTGGCACAGATAAATCTCTGAAACCTCAAGGCATATTTACAAGGCATAAGCCAGCACACCAAGTTCCAGATCCCTTCCTTTCCAGCAAGATAACACTGCAGCCAGAGCAGTCCATCGTAGCTCCCTGTGCTGCTACAGCGGCTGCTTCCCTCTGGTAAATCAGGTTATCCCAGAGGAACAGGGCTACCAGCTCTATTTTGACAGATGAGCACCACTTGTGTACAGGGCTTGACACTGGCCATGCACCCAGATGCTGAAGGATAATATTTCCTGAGCACCTTTCAGGAACTGAACAGATATGAACACTACAGCACCACAAGGTTTACTGCAGTAAAAAGATGATTTCTGAAACAGGGTGCTCAAGTCTGGACTTCCAAAGAGGGAGGGTTTGGAGGGCAGTGACCCAATTCACAAACACTCACCAGTACACATGACAACCTCTTCATTGAGGAAAAATGCACAAAAGCCCCACAGTGTAATACTGGCCAGCTTGTCATGCCTGTCAAACAAACAGATGTGTGGCCAGCAAGAGTCTCCCTGAAAAAGGAAAAGGAGAGGGCCAGAGTTTGGCACAGGGGCTGGTCAGACAGGACAGAGACCATCTCTGTCATTGCCCTTTGCTTAGCCTCCGCCTTGGCTTTGCCTTTACCAAAGTTTCCCAGCTTCCCAATAGAAGAGACAGCCTCACTCCCAGGTGAAAAATATTTCACACGCTGCAGGCAACATTTAGGGAGCAAGGGAGATCTCTCTTGGCAGTGCTCCCAGTCTGAGCTGTCACTGCCCTCAATCAGTCACAGGTGCTCTTCCATGTCAGAGTAACCCATATTTACTGCCAGCTCCTGTCTGTCCCCATCCTGCTGAGCATCTCACAGCAGTGTTTGCTTCATCCCCACCACCTGCAAGCAGGTTGTTGTCACAGATCTGCCTGTGTTGGAAAGCAAATTCTCATCAACCCCAGGCACAGCTTTCCTGCTCTTATTTCTGTCAGCCCACTGCTTTTCTTGCTTCTTAGCTCACTGCCTCATCTCTCCATCCCACATCAACACTGCAGAACAGATGAGACAGAGCTTTAATAATGTATACACTCCCTTGCTGTACTTGCTGGATGCCTGAGAGCACTGTTTTAATGAATCAGAACAGGCTTTCTCCTAATGCCATTGTTTGGGGCCACAGCACCGTCAAACTGAACATATTTTGAAGGCTGTTTCTAAGATGAGAGATGAGATGCTCCAAAGAGACATGGATCCAGGGACTTGAGGGCAGACACTTTCCTCAGGCAAGTTTGACCCAGGACATCACTCCTTAGGTGCAGAAGCCTCTCATCATCAGTGCATATAGATACACAGTTCTTAGAAGAAGCATGGAATTTTCCAAGAGGACATGGTGAAATCCATGTGATTTACAGCCTCCTTACTCACATACCCTGCTCATGCACTGGCTCTGTTCAGATCATATTTCCCCACTGCTTAATGTTTGTCTTCAGTTCTTCTCCATTCCTTCCCTTTCCCCAAGTCTTGCCCCAAGTTGTGCACAACAGACTGAAAGGGTTAACTTGTCTCAGCTCTGTCCAGCCCTTGCACTTTATATATACATATATATAAAATCTAAATTATATGCCACAGCAAAATATTCCTCTAACTAGAATATCCTGGGGTTTAGACAATGGGTACAGACAACTTAAAAGCTTTCTTTTAAATTTCAGCTCCTGCCATCTCAGACATTAATTTACTACCAGCACAGAGGTGCATATTATGTTAGTGCTGTGCATACCAGTCTTTATGGAGGGGAAAAAAAAGAGAACAGCTCTCTAGGGACATGGCTGCTCATTTCTGGCTCATTAACTTTAATGTCATAGTACAGCAGGTTGGGAAGACAGGTAGAATAGGTGATCTTTGCTGTTCTCTAGATCATGTCTAGCCTACACTTATACCTTAAAGTCACATTCCTGACCCTCACACCATGCTTTAACCAGGTAATAGGAAGCAAGCCTGCCCAAAGGCTTGCTGCTCATTCCACTTCTAGCATCACACACAAGCACTGGGCCCCTTGTTGGACTGTTATTATAATCAATAACCCTGGCACAGCTGAATGTGGTGGGACTCCAAATGGCACCTGATGCTGTGGGTTTCTGCAGCTCCAGGGGTGCCAGGCCACTTCCAGGAGGAAACCCTCCCAAACCAGTGTGTGCACACAGCTTTCACAAGCAGGGGGTTGACATCCTTCACATTTGACAACAAGTATTTTTTTTCCCTCAGAATTGTTCTGGATGACATTGGGCAAGGAAGAAGGAAAACGAATGCATTTCTTTTCTGTCTAACCCCCCCCTCCCCATAATTCAGACAACAGGAAGAGTCAAAATTTCACTTTTAACACCTGCTGCCAAACAACCCTCATGCTTCAACACTCACAACCTGACATCATGGGGACACTTCTGGGAATACTATTGAGGTCCCAGTGCTCTTTGTGCTGACAGAGAACCTTAACTTGTTCTCCAAAGTTTTGCTGTTCCTATGATCAACACAGGGAGTGCAGAGGTGAATCAGTCTCTCACAATCTCAGCCACCAGACCCTGACACAGATGGAGCCTGCACCAAACCCACAGATCCTGATGAAACATTCTAGACCTATTGCCACCATCAGAGATGAAGGTACAACAGAGCCATGTGGTACCTCAGCCTAATATTATTTGCCAGGTACACATCAAAGTGCATACTCCATCTCTGCTGCCACCACTGCCAGCAGCACAGGATGCTGCACAGGAAGGTTTGAGCTGCTGGAGGGCAGCTCTGGATGTGTGTAGCCTTGTGGGAAAGAGTAAGCCCATCTGTTTGCCAGGATTCACAAGGTGGCTTAGAAATGTCCCTTGTCTGGAGGCTAGCAGGATGTGTACAGGCTGGCAACATGTCCCGGGTAAACAGCTCACAGATTTTTCAGGGAGCCACGTTCTGCAGGTAAAAATAATTTCCTGACTCTTTCAGTCAAAATGGTATTTATAAAGTGTTTCCATTACAATAAGTCTTCATTTTCCAAAATTAGTTTGCCCAAGTGTTTCCAACCATCTCAAGTGACAACAGCAAATTAAACAGTACATAAATAACCCACCAGCTTCACACACCCACCAGCTTCCCCTGATCACAAGAGGCACAAGAAAGGAAAGGAACAAAACTGGAAGTGAAGAATATTTACTTTCCTCAGAAACTGGTAAAGCAGAGGATGAGTCTGGGGGGAAAATAAAGTTTAACAAAATAAATCCACTAAAATCTTGTCATTGGTAGAGCTGGTTCAGAGAAATCTTCTGATAATATTAAGGTACAACACACAGCTCTGCTTCCCTTCATTTGGTGGCACTCTGTCATGGGAATGGGAACTGACCTTTTTACAATGGGCTCCCTCTACCCCTTCTGTGTGCCCCAGGAAAAGGCACAACCATCTAACAAGAGCAGCCAAACTCACAAGCAAAAGTTAGCACAGATGGCTTAAGCTGATTATTTTTCTACTTCCCGTTTGGAATGTCAGGTTCCAGACAGTGGCTATTAATTAATCAGAGGTCAGTTCCATGCTGAGACCAGTTGTCCCTCCCAGTAAGCACCTTTTTAAACAAATGCAAGCCAACCCAAACACGAGTTTAAATAATCAGTCACTCTCAGGGATGTTTCTGTACTCGATTCAGTGGCAGTGCACACTGCAGAGATACGAGGACTACCACCTATGTGGGCTGCCTGGGGTGAGCACTGAATTAACTTGCTGCAGTTTTGGATACATCAGAGCACGGAAGAGTATCTTGGAATGATCTCAGACAGTAGCTTAAAGCAAAGCACATTCAGCAAATAAACATTTTTATGACAGCAGCACTGCTTTGTGACTGTCACGGTGCAACCCCAGCAGGCAACCAAGCCCCACACAGCTACTTGCTTGCTTCCCCACCAGCAGGATCAGGGACAGAATTGCAAGAGGAAAAGTGAGAGAACTTGTGGGTTGAGATAAAGGAAGTTTAATGGGTAAAACAAATGCCATGCATGCAAACAAAGTAAAACAAGGAGTTAATTCACTATTTCTCATGTGTTCAGTCATCCCAGGACAGCAGGACTCCATCGTGGGTAAGACCTACTTGGGAAGTCAAACATCACCGCTCCAAACATTTCCTCCTTCTCCCCAAAGCTTTATATGCTGCACATGATGCTTTGATTCTGGGCAAGCCCTGCTCAGCAGTAACAAAACAATCTCTATTACCAACACCCTTTTCAGCTTAAATCCAAAACATAGCCCCCCTTACTAGCTGCTTTCTAGTGAAGAAAATTAACTCTACCCCAGCCCAAAGAAGCACTGTGACATATGTGAATGGAGAAGGTGCCTCATCATTTTCAGAGCTAGGGTTTGAAATTCACCTTGGAAATGTGCATGTACACATGAAAAAGCAAACAGATTTATGCTGATGGTGCTGCAAGTCTGATGCCTTTTAATATGAAAAATTTAATTGCTGTGCTTTACTTCTGAAGCCCAAGACACTTGCCCAAGCAGATGTGCTCGTTCACAGAGCACTGAGGAACACAGGTAAGACAGAAGAAAGGGGGATGGGGGAAGATTAGACATGGCTCAATTTGCTAAAAAGGCAAAACAGTTTGCTTCCACAAAACAGAAGAGACAGACTGGACACATCTTTCCAAGCTCCAAGTTTCTCTGATCTGAGGCTTCAAAGTACTAATTTGCTTAATGGTGCCAAGGCAGCTCTGCTCTTCAGAAAGAAAACTGTCCACCCATGTCACCAGCTGTGCCCTTGCCTGGGAAATGAGAGAGTGAGGGAGGTTTCCTTTTGTCTTTAAGCTCAGAGCCCAGTTAACTGCGTGGGTCCCCGGGCATGTGGCAGAGGTGGAGGCTGGGAGGTGAGCAGTGGTAACAGCAGCACCTGGCACTATTGGTGCCTAACTAGGGGAAGAAGCAGAAGGGAGATTATAGAAACATTAACAGACTGAGCAGGGGGACAGCGGGTTCTGGTTTTGTAGAGCAGAATGCAAAGGGGCAGATAGAGGGCAACAGCTAAGACAGTATCTCATTTTTAGAGGTTTACACTGGGAAATGAGCACAGTAATTAGATCACTACTTATGCACTCAACACTCAAGATCTCAAATAGATCTCTCCTTATTAATGGCCATTTCTCTTCAGAACAGACAGATTAATTTTTTTAAAATAGAACAGCCATACTTTAGGCTCTACTTCTCCATCCTCACCCCAAAATCATAGCAGACTTACCAGATGATGTTTTCTGAGTAGAGCAAGTTGAGAGAAAGCCTTTCATGGCTGCCACAGCCTTTGGAAGGAAGGTCACTGTCATTGCTCAACCTCAAGATTTTATGGGACAGACAGGAGTGTCACCACAGAAGTTGCCTGTAAAAAAGGCCAGAATGGGATGTGAACCTTTTTCTCTTGAGAGCTGTAAGGCATAGTCTTTCAAAATTCAGTGTCAGAATATATTTCCCTCTTTAAAACCCCCTTAACACAAAATCCTGATGTCATTCAGCTTTGAGCTCTTGCATTAGGCTGCAGACATGGCCAGAAGAGGACTGGCTATGCTTGTAGCCAGAATGGTTGCCTTCCTCAAACAGACAAATAGTTCCAGACACCCACTGCAACCACTACCAGTCACTAGTGGCAAACACCCACTGCCTGAGCCACTCTGGTCAGAAGAAATCCCTGCCCTGACAGGCAGCTCCCCTCTCAGGTTCCTTTGCACAAGACACCATGGAATGCTCACAAGACTGCAGGACAACCATATCCTCTGGGGAAAAAACCACTTGGAGTGTCTCACATAACTGAGAGTTGGCACTGAACAACCTTGTATTCCTAAGTGTTTTAACAGTATGAATTTCCAGTCTATGCTTTTTCTTCTGTGTATAGAGGATACTTGTACAGCTTCACTTTCCCCACAATGTCCTAGATAATCAAGTCAGCAGTTCTTTAGCCAGGCAGGTACCTCCTCACACTCAGCAGAGCTGTAGGAAAAGCCCTCCCCCCACCTGGCCCCCTCTCTTTGACCTGCTGCCTTGCCTTCAGCAGACAGCTTTGGACACACACTGCAATTTGTCCTCCTGCAAGTTAAAATCTGGGAAAGAGTATCCCACAAGACTCACATCCTGCCAAGGCACAGCCATGCCATGATTAGGACTTCATATCCAACAAGTTTGATGGCAAAAGTATTTCTAGGAAGGGAAAGGTATTAGGCTAGCTGACATAACTCCAAGTGTTATCAGAAATCCCTCCAGGAGCATGGAAGTGCGCCATGTAAAAATCCCTTGTCTGTCAGCAAAAAAAAACTTGGTTAAGCTCCTCCATTACTCTCACCCCAGCATTAATGTGAGCTCTCTCTCACCCAGTAACTCTTTGGTTAGTCCAAATCCTTCACACACCATCAGCTGGCCATGACAATTAGACAGATTTCTTTCAGTCCAGAAAGTTCAAGACTTCAGGGGGAGTAACAGATTTTAATGGGGCTACGAGTCTCCTGTGGCAGCTGCAGCACAAAGCAAAGAACAAAGTCACAATGCTGCATATTTAACAATTGGCTTTTATTTCCTAGGGATAGCTATCAAAATGTGAGCAGAGGCAAAAGGAATTGTAATGCCCTTTAAAAAGGGAAAAGAAAAGAAAAATCAAAGACGGGATACTGGTCCAAATCTATTTTGGTCATATTATGCATTACTTCTGAAGTTAACCTTTCATATGATTTAGAAGTCTCTGGTATTGCCACATGAATGAAAATTTATCTCTTACCCTAACTAGGCACGATAAAGGAGGAAGAAAAGGAAATGGATGAAAGTGCCAGAAGATTTTTAGTAACACAGTTTAGCATTGCAGTTTTTAGCCCCTCAGTTCTGCCACGTTCAGGCCTCTGATGGGCTCTGTGGTGAGAGCTTCACCCAGAGGTGCCAGGTTTGTCTGCTGGAAGCAGGATACTGGCATCCACCAGCTTTCCTAACTCTCTTTGAGGAACATGCCCAGTTTGCTAACATGCACTGAAGCCCCCATGGATTCATTAAAAGCCACACCACAGCTGTTTGCAGATTTTCACAGGGGAATTACAAAAGAAGAACTTGGATGCTCACCTGGTGTCTCGTTTGTGGCATTTGTGTCTCACAGGGGCATGATTCCTTCCCAACCTGGAAAGATGGCATCCATGTCAAGCTCATGTCCTCAGGAATTTTTGGGGCATTGATAGGTTTTGCCCTGGGAAGAATAAGAATGTAGAACACTAAATTCAGCTTTAATATTAAATGTTAAAAGGACCTTCACCAGTACTAGAACAATTCCTATATATGACCCTCACTGAAACACATGGATCACGGCTGAAGACAGTCTGAAGAGTAAAACCTTAAAATACTCACTTTGAAAGTTAATCTGGAAAAAAAATGTGTTCAATTAGATGGCAGACCAATTAGGAAAACTCCCACATTCCTATGTTGCCAGGCCTCATTCATTATAGTCCTACAAAACCCAAATTCACTTTAGCCTTGTTTCAAGCTTCAGCATTTTGCCCTTATTGCATCTCCAGTGATAGGTACTTCCCTTGTTATGCACACTAAATTGTTTTCTGGTTACTTTCTGACTCTGAATTTCCCAGCCTCTTTCTCCCCTGTCATAACATCATCCTAAAGTTCTCTCTCATTCTGACACTAAAGCCTAATTCTGTGTTTTAGCTCCTGGGTAAAAGTAATTTAGTTTAGAGACAGGCACCTACAAACTTCTGTTATTCACCAGCTCTAGAGAAGGAGGGAGGGGGGAAAAAAAGGAGAAAACAGGCTGTTTCAATATGCTGGCACATAAATAGACATTGGAATCTAGTTTAATATAACCAGTCTTGAAAAACTGCCAGCCATAACAAATGCTATTACATAGCAGTGAGTCTGTGTGCTGGAGCATGCTCCAGGGAGCTGTCTGTGAGACTCCTATTCAGGCAAAACTTTGACTGATAGCCCCATTTCTGAAAATATTTTCCTCTGTACTGCATGTAAATAGTTATGATAGCTAAACAGCTACTCTCAGCTGTAATAGATATACTTTTAGATTTTTGTGTGTGCTTTGACAAATAAGCTCTTTGAAGAAGATACTTGTGGAGTGCTCCAAGAACTCCTTAGCATCTCCTCTATCTTTCCCCCTCTCCTGTCCTTTCCCTCCCAACTTGGAGTTAACTGACATGTTAAACTGTAGATTTGGTGGGTGGTGGGTGTTTTCTTGATGAAAATAATATTCCTAGCATGTTCCATTACCCTAACAGTCTTCAGCAGGAAGTATTACTGCTGCATTTGGTAACAAAAGAGTGTTCTTGTTCAAGTGTCAAGGAAAAACCAGCTTCCTCCCCATGTCTGAGAGCTACAATGAGCACACACATAACCCTCAACCACACCCATTCACAAGTTAAATTGGGCCTCTTCTCTAGAGCAGTAGCCATCACCACTGCTGTGATGTTGAGAGGATGAGGGTCTACACAGAATAGTTACTACCCAAAAACTCTCTCCAGAGGCATCACTTAATTTTGAAAATACCTGGAGAAACACGTACACTAAAATTCACCTGCAGTACCCCCTAAGGCTGGTGGTGGATTTTTCCACCACACTTTGTCTACCAGCAAATCAGTGTGGATACCTACAGAGATGGAGTTCCTCTGTGTAACAGCTGCAAACACAGTATATTAAACCCCCACAGAGGCAGAATAAAGGGGGATGAGGGAAGGGAAGGAAAAAACCCACAGTGAAATGGTGTGAGGAGATGCTGGGAGAAGGAACACCTTCAGCATACCAAATAAAATCTGTGAAAGATCAAGTTTCTTGAGTTTTTTCCCCACTCCCTTTCTATTACTTCCTCCTTCCCCATTTACCTTTTGTGCCAACAAGTTCCAGTTAATTTCTTTTGTTTCCAAGTTGCAGCTTAATACAGCATTTTTCCCCCTTCCTTCTTTTCCCCTACACTGTGTACAGACCCTTTAAAACAGGAAACAAAAAGCATTTCCTCAATGTATTTTAAAATGGAATTACCTTGATGTGCTCCTGCTCCCTGCCTCACTGCATTTCCATGGAGATTTTACTGAACTGCACAGCATTCTGTAAACATGCAGGTAGAGAGGCCTCCAGGAACTTGAACCTGCTAGTAAACAGCATTAAAGTTCTTTCTTTTTAATTTAGCTTTCTTTTAATTTGTGAACTGTGTTTATCTAGACTACTGTCTCAGTGGTGGGATTGCACCCCAGCAGGGTTGAGCTGAGGAAAATAAAGCCTTCTGCATGGAAGTTAATACATTTTTTGGCATGGAGATTCACACCCAGACCCCTCAGTGCCTTCCATTCCATCTCCAAGAAGCAAATCATGTACCATCATTGTCTCAGAGGATGTGGAGGATGGGGGCTCACCTTTGAAAATGAAGCTGACAAGTCACAGGTCACTTAGATGGACACGTGTCCCTGAGGGGGTGCCCAAACATCACAGTTATTTCTCTGAGTTTCTTTCACTGTTCTCTGAGGCCCTAAAAGGGCTGTTCTCCTGCTGGATCAATGCAGCACACTGACACAGGGATTAAGGGCTTCAGCCAAGCTTACAGCCTGGGCTCTGCAGGTTAACTTAAGGCTGCCAACACATTGCTGCCTTGCAACTGGAGCTTTCTGAAACTGGCCCAAGTGAAAGTGGGAAATTTCTAGGACTGAATGTCCTCAGCTGGAGCATTTGTTGTTACCTGGAACTTTTCTTCCTCTCTGACTCTCTCCATAAATCCCAAGAAACTCCTCTTGGCAGCTCAGCGACGATGTTATTGACAGATACTTTGCAATAATCTTTGCCATGCCCTTCAGAGACAGCCAGAGTATCCAAGAGCCCTCTGCGCTTCCCACATAATGTGATGAGGAAGGAGCAGATATAAATCCCTTGGGCTCTTCTAGCTTCACTTCTGATGCCCATTCTGTGGATAAATGTGCGCCTCAGTGATAAAAGCATTAAGACAAGACAGTAAGAGCTTTCCACAAAACCTGGCAGTCCTGCCCATGACTGAAGAGAGTCTAGCAGGTCAATAGAGTTAGTGAGAAATGGGTTTCCAATATTTAGTTTTCTTTTCTTATTCTTTAAACCTATCCCTCCCCTGCCCCAGTATTACTGGACTTGGTGGAAGCCTGAACATCCTGATATCACTAGCAAGAGCACAGTTATTTACTGGAAAGGCCAAAATGATAAAAAGCTTAACCTGCATACATCATTGCTCTCTCTATATAAATATTTAAAACCCATTCCAATCAGTTGGATCATTTCTTAGGGTTCAGCATTCAAGCTGGTACAAGCCTGCAGGAGCTCCTGAAGTGTTCATGATCACACAGCAGCCCTGCTGCCCTAACCTTGGAGACCCAGGCAGAGACACAGGCTAGAAGGACAAAGGGGTGAGCTGCTGGGCCTTAGAGGGAATCAGATTTTCTTGCAAATTTGCTCTGAGCTGTGCTTAAATCAATGCCTGGAAAAGGGATAAACAGATACCAGGCTGGTCACATACCTGGGCTAAAAGACCTCCCAACCTGAAATACTTAACTGAGGAAGAAATGTAGGGTTTGTTGGGTTTTTTTTAATTGACCCTGTGACCAGCTCTTGAGAAGAGTTGTGAAATATCATGCTTTTGTCTATGAAGTCCCTGATTCGCCAGAAACACAGGAAAGCAGACCTAGGCTATAGCTTCACGTACACACAGTGCATTCCGATTCAGCACTCGTTAAATAAGAGACCAAATCAACAGGGAAATATTTGGAAGCATCTGAGTGATTATAACAGAGTAGGAGGAGAGAAAACAAGATCACTAATGAGAACTGTGTGTCCCTTTAGTAGCAAGCATAATAGGGTTGTTTGCCTCCCAAGGCAGCAATTTTTAAGTCATACCCTCTGCAGAGCAACTTAAATTCTGTGTAAGTGTGCTCCCTCCCACACCAAGGTTTTATGGGCTCTCTGCTCAGATGGGATGCTGACACCTGCCATGTCTCTGGGTACCTGCGCGGATACCAAGAGTGCAGGGAGGGAAGGGCTGAGCCCTTCTGCTGGGTGGAAATCCTTCCAGCCCAGAAGGGAGAGGAAGAACATTTGACCCCTGAGGAAGGTGCTGTGGTGTGAACAGCTCTGCACAGCAGCACTTGTGAGAGGGAGCACATGGGGAATGTGCCTAAACCCCCCGGGGAAGAGAGCTCAGCCCAGCTGAGTTACAGGGAAGGTGCCCTTCCTCACCGAGAGCTGGCTTCAAAAAAATCCTAAGCTCTTCCACCACAGTCTGGGTTAAAAGCAAAGAGTGAATTACACAGTTTTACACAAGGGCTTCTGCACACAGCCAGCACTTTTGGAGGGTGTGGTCTCTGTGCTGGCATCAGGGGACAGCAGGGAACACCAGTGTAGTGTGTGTGCTGCAGTCTGAGCCTCAAGGGCTCCTCTCTAGGTTCATTTAATAGCTGGTTTTGCATTCAGGTTACTGAGCTTGCCATGGCTTTGAGCTCGTCCAGAGATGAGCAGCTCAGCTGAGACAAGCCTGCTTCAGGGTGAGCAGGAGCCTTTTGCATGGTCCCGGTTCTGCTGACCAGCCCCGAGCTGCTAATGATATCCCTACAGATGTTGGCTGTGCTGCACTTCCCTGTGGAGGGAAATTATCCCCACCTCCTGCTTCTGACCACTCCGAGGGGGCTATTTTTATCTCAGTGGTGTGATGCTGTGGAGCACCAGCATGGATGCCAGTGGGGCACCAGGCTGGAAGAGGAGGAAAGCACACAGTGCCTGCTAAAACCAGCTGGCTGCTGCCCAAGGCTGCGAGCAGCGCCGGCAGCACGTCCCTCCTGAACAGATTGCTTTGTAAATCGTGAGCAACTGCACTCTCCACTTTGTTGCCAGAGCTCATGTCAGCCAGCAACTCAGGGGTACTTCAGCCTTTTCATCATCCTTCCTCCTACACAGTATTGGATGTGGAGAAATATTTATATGCTTAATAGGCAGGAGGAGGCACACTTGTAGGACAGGGCTGTTTGCTGTGTTTTAGAAGCAGCAGCAAGCTGACCGTGCCTCATCCAAAACCACAGCTCTGTTTAAGCAAAGTATGTGTATAAGAGATTCAGTCCAAAACATGGAAGATAAAAAAGCAATACCTTATTTCAAGGATGGTAAAGCTTGGCAGGGGGAGGTTGAGGGGGAGAGAGAGAGAGAGAGCAGATTAAGCAACATACCCAAGCACACAGGAAATCTGCAGCATCAGTGGTAAGGGATCCCTGCTCCTCTACTTCCCACAACAGGAAGATAATCATATAAAGGTCAGATAAAGGAGCCAACTACCTGTATACTGAAACTTTGAGTCAGTCTCTCACTCAAAGAACCCTCAGGGCTTTGAACCTTTTGTATGAAGGCCTGTGTGAGAGCTGTGTGCACTGCCACTGCCTACACCTTTGGGAAAGACATACTCTACAGAGCTGAGCAACTCCCTGCATCAAGTGCCTGGCCAGAGAGCCATTACTGCCTTCAGAGTCCATGGTCAGCAGCCAGGTGTGTCAGATCCAAGGGGATGTCCAGCCACCTCCCAGCTCATCTGTGGGGATGGCCTGGCTACCATACAAATGATGACTTGTTTTACCTTAGGAGAACATTCTCCCTCAGTCAGCATCTGTACTAACATTTCTGTTAGGTTAGTGTGGGACTAAGGAAGATGCCACAAGGGAGAAAGACAGGCAGCACAAAGCAGGGGAGTTCAAGTGTTCATCTGACCTGAGACTGGACCCACAGTATGTTCTTTTCTTTAATATATACTTTAATTTCCTGCTCCTAACTGCAGCATATTTTATTCAGCATGCAGGGAAAAAAAGATGAAATTTATTTCTATCAGCAGAAGTCTTCCATTTTCTCCTGGCAGCAATAGAATAAAACATAGGAAGGGCAAAAACAGAAACACTTTGTCTGGGATTAGGTTTTTCATCTTAAGAAATGACAAGGGACAATCACACCTATTCATTAACATAGCTGGCTGTATGTGTGCACATGCAGGGAAGGAAGAGGGATAAACCTCTGGAATACAAAGGTTTTGCATCAGCAGTTTCTTAGCACAACTACTTTGAGCCAAAGGGAAACATTTCTCTAGAATGACTAATTAATTTATTTAACATGTAAAAAAAGAGACTTGAAGCTATGTCTAGAACATTTCTGAAATCTCTCAAATCCCATAAGATTACACAAGATGAAGTGGTGGATTTTTCCATTTGCCAATGAAACCATAAAGCCAAATTCCCCTTGACCTGAGCAGGCTCAGAAGGAAAGAATCTTCTGAGGAAAAAGAGAGAGAGCTGGTGCAGGGAAGCAGTATGACAATGCAGGGTTCACGTGGAGTACTTCCCCCAGTTCTCTGTATGAAAGCCCTCCAGTTTAAGAACAGGGTCCTCTTCTTTTTGTAAGATGCCATCACTTTCATGCAATCAGTGCTCATTCACTAGCAAATGCTACTCTTTCTCTGGCAAAACTTATCCTGCAGACTTCTGAATGTGTTGCTAATTATATCTACATACATAAATGCACAAGTTCACTTTGGAGCATTTTCCCAAACTTCTCCTGCCCATCAAAGTGTGGGACTCGTAGGCATCTTCACAGGCAGCTGCTTTTTACTGAGAAAAGTATCTGTCCAAAGACTGTAGTCAATTTAAGAGTCAGAAGTGTAAAACTCAAATCTTATGCTTCTGAAACTCCCATTCTAATTTCAAGTAAGCTTTGTTTAGGGGGAAGTTATGAGGAAAAGGAGGATGTGGAGACTTGCTAGAGGAAATCACCTGGATTTTCTTTTCCTCCATCTTAAGTTGCCTTAAAAAGCCTACCAGACAAAGTCCCAATGCACTTGGGATATTTTATACACAGGCATTATATTCAGGACAACTCACCTTTCTTCAGTTGTACCATCCAGTCCAGGAAAATCCTCCCCCTTGAACTGACTCCTGATTTCTTTGGGCTGGCACCACCAACACCCCATCTGAAAATGCTGTAAAGTGTAAATGGTCCATTTCCCACATTGCAAACCAAAGGGCCACCAGAACCATCCTGGGAACCAAGAGAGAGGACTCAGTGATCTCATTTGGCCTCTGCACTGCTGCAGGTAAGGGGAGAACTGTTGGAATCATATTTGCCCAGAAAAGCCCTCCTGCAGGAACTGGGAATAGAGTTACTGGTGTGACTCAGCAGCAGCCTGCAATGAAGAGACTGATTTAAAGGCTTGGTTATCATTGAATGAGGACTGAGCACAGGCTGAAACAAAATATGACTGAAGTGTGCTCTTCAGTGTTACACATAATTTATTAGTCCACCAAAAGATTGGGATATTGAGCAAAACTCACATTTTAGCTTGAGAATGCCTCAGTCAGAATTACTTTGCCTTTTATTTACTCAGCTGTTCTTACCCGCTTGCCTTGTGATTCTGGGGAGATTAGTCAGTTCTTCAGCAGTGCTACAAGAATTTTATAAAAACAATACAAACCATAGTTTACCTTGACAAAAGAGTGCCATGAAAAAGGGTTCCAATCAAGTGACAATAGGAAGTGTTTCATTGGGATCATAGATGGGCAAGTCCTTTCCAGTCCCTTTCCCTAAGTGATCCACAGACATCCATATGCAGAGAAACTTTCCAGAGCACTCACCTCTAATATTTCCTCCCCTGACAAAAGTCCTGGTCTCCCACAGAAACAAAGCCAGCACAAAGGATTCTGGCAGTGATCTCTCCAGGGTAACTGCAGTAGTGATTTATCTCACAGGCTTTATTCTCAAGTACAGGTGCTCATGTCTGCTGTAACTACCTAGTTCAGCTCCCATCTGGTCAGGAAATAAATTTGAGGTTAGGTCTGGTCAGAAGAAGAAAATACTTCTGAGAGAAATATAATTTCAACAACATCAGGGGGAACGTTGAAGCCATAGCTCAGCATGCCTAAGTGGAGATGCACCACAGTGGCCTTCACCTGTCTCATCTGTGACTAGGGCAGAGAGGAACAAGCTGCCTTTTAAGTGCAGCCTGAACAGATACTTGTAAAGGAAGAGGGGAAAACAATCCCACAAATTATGACCAACCTCCAAAGAGGTCATGAAAAGAAATTTTAAAAAGGTGCAAGGACTTTGAAAAACAAATTCTCTACCTCTCCACTCAGTTGGGAAGACTATTGGGACAGACTACATGGACCTCCTAAGACTAAAGTGAAGGCTTCACTGTGCAAACACAAGCCACTAAGGTTTTGCAGAAGCCTAGAGTGAGTCACTTGAGCTTCTTCCCCACATATATTTCTTCCTCTTCCCCATCAGGAAGAAAGAGTCAGCAAGGTTTTTACAGACAGATGTATTGCTTGGCACTAAGGGAGTAAGATGTTGAGGATACACAGTCATCTCTATTAGATTTTAAGACTTTTTACTGCCAGTAGTAAGAACCAGGTATAAAACATATTTCCTTACACTGCAAGTCAGCTGAATGAAACCAGAGTTACTGGATTTCAGTTCTCATTCTTCAACCTGTGCTACTTATCAGTCATTGTACCTTGCTGCCAACACTTTTATCTGTACATATAGATCTGTTTTGAGAAATATTACAGGGTCAAATACACCAAAGTCAGCACTTCTAATGGTATTGCTTGAGTTTTATTTGTTCTGTTGACTCTTTTAAAGCTCTATAGTGGTCCCCTGCTGCCACAGTCCAGTGCAAGGGTTTATTGGACCTGTATGATGAAAGCAAACATGTTGGAGTTACTTACAGTCAGCCATACAGCTTCCTAATCCAGCAGTAACACATCTCCTCTGGCTCTTCTCTAATTAGTCACTTATTCCCAGGACTGCTGAGCAAGAGCTTCTCACTGTGACAACTGTGTTGCATCAGTTCTGGCTCTAATAGCAGATAGTCCAATTAACTTTAATGGATCTCCTACAAGGGAAAGCAAACTCTCCCCACCTCGAAAATCAGTGTTCATGGAGAAAGGGCAGAGGAAAGGTTTTGCAGAGGACTAAAAGGTGTGAATATAATTTATAGCTGTGCCCCCAGCCTGGAGGAGCATGGGGAGAGGAGCAGAGAGGGCCTGGGAAGATGCTGGTCACACTCACAGCCACACACAGTGGCAGGCTGGTGACAGCCCTGCCACACTGGCAATCTCCAAGTAGCTTCAGGGCAGCAGTGAGGACAGCCTCGTCAGTCCCACTAACATGCTTGGACAGTCACTGGGAATAACTGGGGGAAAAAAACATGGGTGTCTGCAAGAGAGCCAAAAACCTCTCCATACTTTCACAGGCAATTTTCTTGTTTTCCTAGATAACCTCACACCATGGAGGCAGCAAGGCCAAAGATGCAGGAGAGAGAAAATTTGTCTGGAAGTAGTGGGGATAAGAAAAACCAGTAAATGAAAACCTGAATCCTAAGGAGGAGCTGCTTCAGGGAGCTAGTGAGGCTCAGGTACTGAAAGAGGATCTCTCCCACACTCCACCCTGTGTCCCTGCTCCCAGTAGGAAGCACAGGCAACCAGAATGGAGGGGATGTGCCACAAGTATGGATATAAGTGATGGAGCACCTATGAATCACTTTTCATGCACACAAGTGCACATGAGGGGACTTGAGGTCAGAAAGCAAATGCCTCAGTGCATAATCCTCTTAAAAGTTAGAGGAAAAAGCCTCAGACCAAATCAACTGAGCTGAATTTAATTTCTTTACCTAAGGGGGCATCTTGCAGATGCAATATTGGTGTAGTTAATCCTGAACCTTCTCTTCCTGCCTCCCTCTGTAAGAGGAAGGAAATAAGAGTTAGCTCTGACTTAGGTCTATAGCTCTGGCTTGCCCCATCAAACAAGGTCCCCATTCTGGAAGGCAAAAGTTACTCACCTCAAGCGTGGCACACACTCACAAAAAGTGGGAAACAACAATAGCAAACTGGTCCCCAGGACCAAGGCTCTCCTCTGTCGTGAGGTTTTCAAAAGAAATACCAGTCTGATAGAATTAACAAGATCACTTGTTTCAGGTAGATGTTAGTCATCTCATTTCTCAGTGAGAATGAGAAAAAAAGCACTTGATTCACCCCCCTTATTCAGCAAAGGGAGCTCTGCTACAAGTACCTATTCTGTTTTAAAGGTTCCTTGACATAATGCAGCAAGATTAGCCAGAAAAATAAGCTCAGGTATGGAAGAATAGCTGCAGATGGTGTGGAAATCATCAGGCAGCAAGCATCTCTCTACTAACAAATGAACCAAAGTGAGCCAGGCTCTAAACTCACTGAAGCTGCTCTCCCATCACTTTGAAAATGTTACCAACATGGTATTCCCTGAATTCAACACTGGTTTGGGATCTGAGGATCCACAGAGATTACCTGCAGGAATGAACAAGAAGCTGCATTTTTAAGATGAGAAGTGTCATCCTGTAAGCACCTGTGGCTTTAGCTAATTTAAGTTTCTAAAAAATCCCAAACCATAAAGACTTGGCAACTTTCTGATTAGAAAGCAAGAGCAGCCAGAATTAATCTACCATAGTTATGCCACACATACATAAAATCAATCCTGATTTTCTTATTGAGGAATTACAAGTAGTCTTCAACACACAGTGTGAATGCCCCTCATTGCACAAAACAGAACTCCAAACCAACAAACCACACTTGAGAATTGAATTCACCACCACAAGCAAAGTCTCTCTAGAACAGTCTGCATGTCCAGGTTATGGACTAGAGAGCAGCTGCTAGACCTTCCTTCCTATTGAGAGCATTCAGTTTGCATAAAGTCCTGTAATTACAGCTAGATAGGAAGATTGCACTTTATTCCAGAGGAGCTTTCCTGTAGGAATCTGAATTTCTGATGCCAAAGCTGTGCTGGAAAGCATCAAGGGAAATGCTCCAGGATGCTGAAAGCTCTCCCATGAAAGATTCCAGATCCAAAATTGTCAGCCTTGTTCCCCCCACTTAAATAGTCCTTTCCAGTGGAAACCAGATTTCTTTTTGCAACTCTAATGCTAATACTCATGCAGCACTTGGTAAACACATGCAACTAAATTACCACCACAAAACAGATTCACACAGACCAAATGAAAAATAGAAAAAGAGAAAAAAATAGAACCCTTTGCCAAAGACCACTTGTCAATGGCAAACTGAAGACAGTTCAATCCTCTTAACCAGCTTATTTGGTAAAAAGGAAATAGCACCAGCCCCTGATCACTCTACTCTGGTTTTTGATAGACACACAGGTCTGTAAAGAGGTAACCAGAATTCCATCCAAATATCTTCACTTCTGAGCACAAGACTGCTTTTCACTTCAAGAATAAATACCAAGCTCTGTAAAAGTGAGTGGGGTGCCTGGAAGCTGTTTTTTGAAAAAACACAGGCAATTACGTGCTTTCTTTTCATCCAAGTAGGAACATCTGGAAATACAGAAATTTTTAGAAAAAAAGGAAAGCAAAGATCATTTCTTTCACTGCAGATTTTCATCTTGATAAAATGAAGCAGATTTAAAGTGAGAAATTAAAAAATATTTCCTCCTGAAAGTGTGGGAAAGATGCCTAAGGTCAGCAACTTTTCATTAATGAATTTTCAACAGATCTACTTCAATTTATTAAGAATGCATTTCAGTAGGATTAAACACCCACCAACAACTGTCCTTTCACTCTGGCTTTCTTTGAACATTTGTCTTTTTCAGTGGCACTCAGAACAAGGTTCTCTCACAGTCTCCTGGGAGAGAGCAAAGCAGAGCCAAAGCCAGATCCAGCAGCACACACTTGTGCACTCCACTGGCTCTGCAGCAGAATATGAGCCATGGTCCCACATCCAGCCCTGCAATGGCAGCAGACTCTTTATGGGAAAGCAAGGCTTTGGATGAGGATGTGGGATCTCCTGTGCCAATGGCACACCTGGCCATCGTGACGGGCAAGACAAAAGGACAAAGCCTCAAGGCTGCTGCAGAAATCCTTCCAGGGGTACAGAGTACCATGCTACCAGACAGCATATTTTGGTGATAAAACATGCCTGTTTCCATAGTATTTCTAATTTAAGCCTGAAACAATTAGTGCTCACACAGCTGGTTTTCTTCTTCCTCACAATAAATAGTAACTGCACCATAAATGCAGCACAGGCTAAGTTCCACAGCAAAGTCTTCAAACTGCAGCTGCAAAGTGGACAAGAAAGAGGGGGCTCTCAAGACTGAAACACTTAAACTGCTTAACTGTGGGCTTGGAAAAAAGCTAGATTTTGGAAGAATTTGGGCAAGCCTTCCCTTGGTGAGTGCATCACATTTTTCATCTAAACAGTCTGTTGGCAATCTTGGTCTGACTGCTCCTTCCTGTGCAGGGCTACAGACGTGTCTGCAGGGGATGATGCTGGCCTGAGCTTTGCATTAAGGCATTTTAGCTGCCATCTTTATTGCAGCACTCAATGCCTTGTACTTCTGAAAGGTCAGTGCCCCCATGGACTGCCCTTCCAAGAGCTTTTCCTCCAAGCATGGGAAGTGTGTGATTTTGCATTCATTGATTTTGCTTTTAATCCTACTGCAGGTTCTCACAGCAACAGAGCAGCAGGAAACCAAAGACAAGGTCTCCATATCCTCAAGCATCCCTAGGTTTAACACCTTGTCCTGGTTTAACCAAAGTAAGCAATTAAGCAGCACACAGCCACTCACAGACAACCCACCTCTCCCCATCTCTGTTGGGGTGAGGGAGGGAATTGGGGAAAAGTAAAGGAAAAAATCTGTGGGTCTGGGATAAGAACAGTTGAAATAAAAAATTATAATAATAATTGTCATTTAAGTGGAGTCAGAAAAAGAGAGAGAGGAATAAACCCCAAGACAGACAAGTGATGCACAAGGCAATTGCTCACCACCACTGACCAATGCTCATTCCATCCCTCAGCAGGGATCAGCAGCTCCCAGCCAGCTCCCCCCAGTTTATATACTGGGCTCAATATTCCATGGTATGGAGTATTCCCTTGGCCAGTTCAGGTCAGCTGTCCTGGCCAGGCTCCCTCCCAGATTCTGGTGCCTCTCTCACTGGGAGAGCACTGAAAAGTCCTTGACTCAGGGTAAACACTACTTAGTAACAACTAAAGCCTCACTGTGTTGTCAACGCTATTCTCATCCTAAATCCAAAACACAGAACTGTATTAGGAAGCAAATTAACTCTAGAGGAATCCTAGATGAAACCAAGACAGGCTGTTTTCCACCCCTGTTTTCTCCCAGCAGGGGAGGAACCGTGTTCCTGCTTGGAACAACGTAAATGGCAACAGGACTCATCCTGAGCTTGGTGGGTTGCTGGCTGTACACAGGCTGCACTGCTTGATGCAACAGGCAATAACAATGAAGAGATGCTGTACTAGGAGAGGGAAGTAGCATCAGACAGCCCATGCACAGTGAGAAGCAGCCACTTTGGTATGGAATAAGGAGTAGTTTGTAGGGGGGTTGACACTGCCTTGAGAAAAAGGCTGGTTCTATTGTTTGCAACATGCTCTCTACCTTCCCTTTACCCTCCCTTTTCCTAAGATGAGCCTGGTGGCTACAGGTTTCAAGCACTTACAACAGTCACAGCCCCCCATACAGGATTTCAAAGGTGATGTCTAATTGACAAACTATGCCCTGCAAAGAACCAGTGACCTGGAAACATTACAATTTACACTCCTGTGCGTCACAGATGTTTCTGGCAGGATTTTATTGAATTGCTCCCCTGAACAGTTCTTAGCACAGAGATTTAAGTGCAGCTTCTCCTTTTATTACCTTTACGACATACTCTGCTGGACCTTCAATGAGCCAGTGGCACTTTGTGTCCCTGGGATACAAGCCAGGCTAATTAGCAGTATCAATCTTCCCCTCTTCCACTAACACTGTGACACTGACACAGCCCGAGCCTGAAACACTCAGACAGCACAGAAGGCAATTTAACACATGGTACTTGCAATAAACACAAATCAACAACTTGGTTTCTAAGGAAGCCAGGCACACTAAGGAGAGTTGTTGTCTTAAGGGAGTCAGGAAAGAGAGGAAGAGAATTTCTACAGCATCAACAGGGCCAGTTTCTTCAGAGTCCTTATGTATGGCCATGAAGGTGAGCTATAGCCACAGCCAGCATTGCTTCCATCAGAACAAACAAACTGTGGTCTGGTCCAGCTCTGCTGGCAGAGAGGCTGGGAAGACATCCCTGTAAGATTTACCCAAGGGGGACAAGGAGTTAGTTTAAGGGTGGGCTAAACACACATTTATCCAGGCTGGATCCCATAGGGAAGGTCTTGTTTCAGATCAAGAGAAGAGGCTATTTGACTTTCACTACCTGTGAAACATCCAGAGGCAGTACAAAGAAATTGAGGAGATGGGACTTCATCCAAAAGTTCAACCACACGAACAAGCAAATATTCCCAAAGGATGAAGTGCATGACTAAGGATCAACATTATTACCAACACATCACCATTGCCAAGTGAAAGTGCAGAGGCAGTCAGCATGCACAGGAAATATTTATTACCACTTCAGAGGGACAACAGGCCACATTTCTCTGTCTCATCTGCAGTCACTCAGTAAGCTGTGTGCTTGTTGTGCCATATAACCAATCTGAACCCAGAGCCAGCCTTGGAGCTGTGTCTCCAGCACATTACTGGCTATGCTAACACGTGAGAAGCTGATCTGGACATAGCCAGCTAAGCAAGGCTAAGAACTCAATTTCTTCTGCTACCCAGAGTCTGTAGGAGTACAACATATATTGGAGACAAAGCAGACAAGGGCACATAATTATGCACAGTTGAAAGTCGTTTTTGAGACACCCATCACACTGGACAAGTGTGAAGCCAGCACAAGTATGAACACAACCCTCAGTTCCAGCTGCCCTGCTCCGTTTGGGTGTTTTCTCTAGCTTTTAAATTCATACTGGAAAACACAAAATGCTTTCAAGGGCCAGACAGATTTGCTGTTTTTCATGACAATGAATTACATCCAGTTATACTCAGAAACCCTCACACCTCCAAGGCACCCAAGACTTACTGATTAGCTCTCTTCCATTCAAATAGAGGACTCATATTCAGGGTCACATCCCAGCTGGTACTCTACATGTAATTTAGAGAAGACCCTCAAGGTGATTTTGTCCTCCAGCCCTGCACAGGTGCACAGGCTAGAAGCAAGCAATGGTGAAGGCAGGTTTCTGCTTGGCTGAGCTTGGCCTTGTCAGTCCCACCACAGGTTGGGAATGTCACACAAGAGAAGCTGGTAACTGATGTCACTGGCTCCACCTGGTAAATTTTATCATCTTCCCCCTCGGCATCAGCCAGCTGGGGAGGGAGCTGCCAGCAGCAGAGGGCTGCCATGAATTTGCTCAGCACCAGTGGGGCCTTTATGCTTCCTTCCAGCAGCAGCAGCTTTGTGCTGTGTGACTGACACCTCCAGCCCTGTCCATCTCATTCCCCTGTGTCCTGTAGGAGCTGACACTGATATACCCAGACCAAAGGATAAAGGGTACAACAGATCTCCAGCCTCAGCACAGCTTGTACAGAATCCATATTACAAACAGACTTTGCGTCTCACTGCCTCCCCACACAGCATTATCCTGCCCAGCAAGCAGAACTGGGGGTCTGCACTGCAGGGATCACACAGCCACTGTCCCCTAGCACTGCTGAGAGTGGTGCCCAGTCTGGTGCTGACTGGGGCTTCCAAGCCCTGGGAAACACTTTGGGGGTGGCACGAGGAAAATTCAGTGTTTGGCTACTACAGCCAAACTGCATTCACCTGCTGTGAGGGACATTATGCTCCACAGCCAGGGGGTGCAGAATGAGCCCACCTTCTCCAAAGAGCAGGGTGCCTTGGGAACTTCACTCTGCTGGTGCAGGGAGAGGGCTTGGCACAGCAGCCAGGGAGAGAAAAAGGTTATGTGGGGTATTGCAGCACAGGCACAGCTGGCCAGGGCACAGGCTAAGATACTGCAGCTATTTCAAGCACAAAGGGCTTAACACGCAGCTGAGAGACACCTCAGAGGAGAATATGCCATTTCCTTCCCAAAGCCTTACTTAAAAATCCCAAAACTTTCAGGAGCTGTCCCACAATGGGTTCATATTCATTCAGCCTCCTAAGATATGACGTGGCTACTCCAAGCTCATTTTTAATGAAGTCCCACTTTTATGTCAGGCTTCCCTTCCTGTCCTGTGGGCATTTGGTGTATGCAGACCCTTATAGCTCTGCTTTACAAAGGGCAGCACCCACTTTATAGCCACGTGGCCTCTGCTCCTTGCAGTTACTGCTCCCAATTAAGGGGCACTTTCCTGGCTGCAGACAGTGCCCCTTTGAAAGCATAATCATTAAGGATCCCCAGGAAAGCCATAATAGGTTGGGTATTAGTTAATACCTACACCTCAGCTTTGATGGCTATGACAGAAATAACACTGTCTCTTTAATAACTTGTATTAGCCCTGTAATTATCTGTACAGAAAAATACAAGTGGCCAGTGGGGAGTCACTAAACCTGTGCCCAGCTATAAAAGGTTCTTCCAATAAGCCACGAGAGCTGCAGCACTAAATACCATGCCCCTCTTCCCTTTCATGTTCAAAGTTGTATTTGATGAGGAGATAACCCCTGATCAGCCCTGCACACTGTTTCAGGAGCACAACAGCAGTTCAGATTTCTAGCTGGCAAGCTTTCAAAGCAGACTTTTAAGAGAGCAGGGCTGATATGCAGCGCTCAAGGGGCACCTCACCAAACTGGAAGGGCTGCATTCAGCCAGAAAAAAGGGCAGCTTGAGGCACCTTCTGCTTCTCCTTCAGTAAATGCAAGAGTCAGACTTGCTATTATAACATGGTTTCTAAAGGAGGATGTTTAAATCTTTGGTTTGCCATCCCAGGTTAAAATGTCATATACCTTCCTGCTGATTCAGTGTCTGGAAACTGAGCAGAACTGCTGTGGGTGCAGAGGAGGGAGGAAGCAACAGCAGGGCAATTTGTATCCCTGTAGTGCTAAACAGTGGACAAAACCTCCCAGTACTCATAGCTGTCCAAGGAAGTCACAAATGCAGCCACCTGTGAGAAGGTGTCTGGTGAGCCCTGGGCCATGGTGCTTCTCACAAGGGTATCCCATCCTCTGGCACAGCTGACACCCCACCAGTGTTCAGGTGCCAGCAGTCCTCTGACACACACAAAGGGTCCTCCAGAGTTACCCTGTCCAAATTCCATTGTGCAGGAAAGGTGACATTTACTCCTGCTCCAGCAGCCCCAACCTTTGATGCTCTTGCATGACATGGCAGCTTTTCCACAGAAGCCAACATCACTTTGCTTGCTTCTCCCTGTCATGGGAACCTGGTACCATCCCTGCTCATTCAGCTGTTAGCATTTAACCCAAACCCCAAAAATCTAAGCTCTGTTTTTACAGTTCCCCCCCCCCCCAAGATTTGACTTGTAAACCCCTTTTTTTCTATGAAGAATGTAAAAATGAAAGCCATTTTGCCAACATCCAATGCGGCACTGATTTGAAAATATTCATTCAAGGTATGAATATACGAGAGAGCAGGGAGGTTCTCAAGCTACTGCTTGTTGGAAAAAAAAAAAACCAAAACAAACATTCATGCAAGTACATCCCAAGGAGACAAGTGACATCCTGACCAGCAGCACACCCTAGGGCAGGGCAAGTCTGGCCCTGTTCATGTTGTTAGGACCAGCAGAGAAGAGTTTGGCACTGAGCAAACTCCTCTCCTGCAGCCCACTGCCCAGGGGGACTGTCAGAGAAAAGGTATCAAAAGGCCTGAGTGTGTGCAAGGGGACATCAAGGAGGAGGTGGGAAGTGCCTTCTTTCCAGCCTCCTGGTAGCACTGCCCATGCCAGGTTCCCTTGCCCACTGCCTGCAGTCCGACCAGGGAAGGTCCTCCCTGGTTTCAGCATAGGTGGTGGCACGTGCAGGGATGGAGGTGCTGCTATTAGAAATGCCCAGGGCAGGTTATCCTGAAGCTCCTTGTAAAGCCCTTGCTCAGCAAAGTGCTGACAGCATTCTCAGTGCTGTTGCTCCCCTCTGTCCCCAGGAGAGGAGGAGGTTTGCAGTGGACAGGACAAACCTGCTGCCCAGAGGAGCCCGGGCAGGAGAGCTGTCACTTTGCACACCACGGAGCCCTGCACCGGGGCAGGTCCCTGCCACTCAGGTCTGGCTGGGGATGAGGGGCAGCTCCACCTTCTGCAGGACGGGAGCAGTGTCCCCACCCTGTAAGGATGGCTGTGCTCATGACAGGCTCCAATATGCACACATGAATATTCACAGCAGCAAAGCACAAGTGTCCCTAAGGCACTGCAAGGTCCCTAGCTGCAGCAAAATGCTGATCTGCACATCCCTACAGGGCTAGTCCTCTGACAAGCAGAGGAGACCTGATGAGCAAAGGGGTGTTTGAATATTGTATTTGGTGGGAGTCACCTTCTCTTGCATTTCTGTTTGTGAAAGTCTCCTTTCCTGCATCCATCCATTCCTCTGTTCCTGTGGCTGTGACCAGGAGACCCTGCCATCTGACTCAGCCTCAGGCACCTTGCCCCAGCCACTGGCCACACAGAGTGCCCCAGCCTAGAAGTTTTCATCCCTATGGGGAAGGCAGATGGGCTGAGCCCCTGAACCCCATCCCCTGCAGAGGAAAGGGTGCACAAATGAATGCATGAATAACATGCTCCCAGAGACGTGTCTGATTTACAGGCACAAACTTCCTTCAAGTCATACTATTCCAATCATTTCCCTCCCAAAACATCACACTTACATGTGGGCATTTATATAATGCGAATACAAACTGAAGTTAGTCACATGTAGTTGAATATATTAATATATTGAGACTATATATGTGGCAAATTGAGAGGCAGATTGAAAATATTCATTCAAGATTGAATATTAATGTAAGCAGAAGGATACTTGTGAGGAGGACAAGAGATGCAAGAGCCTAGCAGAGACAAGGAGGCTGGACTGCCTCAATCACTCTCCTTGGAATGGCTCAGTGCTTGTGAGAAGCTCTTTATATGTTTCTCCCCACAGACCAGCACTGATCAGATCAAAGGACTTGTGTAGGTCATGCAAAACTCAAGACTCAGCTCAGTTCAATCCAGACTCATATTGGTTTGCTTTTCCTTGATATTGAGAGGAAGATGGACCACAGCTCTCCTTGGAAGCTTTGATGGGGCACTGGCAGTGCCCAGCCTCCAGGGGAGCAAAGCAGGGATCCCTGTAGCTTCCACAGAAGCTGTCCAGCCCAGCCCATGCCTAGAGACCCAACCCTATTTAACCACAGAGCACAGGCACACAGGCAGCCTTCCTCACACTGCCTACCAGGGTGTCTGGGCCCTGAAATGAACATTTCTCTGGTCTTACTTCCCATGCTCCTGCCATTACAGACAAACTGTAAGGCTATCACCATCCCAGCCAGTGTTTTGGGACATGACAGTGACAGATTGTTATTTTATATTGGCTGATCTGCCATCTGATGGCCACAGGCAGTCATGGCCAGTTGGCTGTAACCCTTCCTATCTCTGTGAGACTCAGGGGATCCCTCTGAAAAGATTAGGAAGTCAGACACTTGTGCCACATCCTTAACTCTGACACCCTGAACTTGCCTCTGTAGGCTCTGCCTTTGCCTGCAGAAATACTGGAAGCAGGAGTTAATCCAGTTTGCTCCTTGGTGGGCAACACTCTTGCAGCCCATGGCTGGCTAACAGCCCAAGGCTATGGCCACAGGGGAACCAGTGGCTTTCCAGGAGCCACCTGAGAAGGAAGCAGCTCCCTTGTAAGAGGGGAACACAAGGACACACAGGAATCTCACTAAGCAAGCACAGGCAGAACACAGGCCCTGAGGGATAAAGTTCTGGGACAATTAATCAAAGCCTAGGATAAGAATTAAACCAACTGTGCAACTTCAATAAGAATTAAAGGCATGACTGAGGGAACACCAAGTCTGCAACCCTGCAGATGGTCCTGCCCTGGGATCTGGGGCTGGCTTTCAGTAACAAGACTTTCAGCCAGGCTGGTTTCACATTAGCAGCAATGCAGAGGATTCCCTGACCTCCAGCTGCAAAAGCTGGATGTTCTTTCATATGGATAAATATGTTTCTTGTTTCACCTGCTATTCATCAAGCCACTCTTCGTACCTGGGAAGCACAGAACTGCCAGGAGAGATGCCAGCAGATTTCATTGCTGCCAGCTCAGTAGAGAGAAAAGGATAGTTTATCTTTCACCTTGGCACTCACAGAGCCTCCATGCCATTTCTCACCTTGAAACATTAAGCTCAGCTTTGGTTACCTGCAGTCTGGCATCCTAAAAGATGTATGAGAAGCCTTAAAAGCAAGGGGAACTGATTGCCAAGTCTTTTTGGTCCCATAAATCCTCCTAATTCTGTTATTGGTGCATTTAAGGAGATAAGCAGAGCCCTACATCCAAGAGCTTTATGGTGATTTTAGGCAGCTACATGTAGTTTAAATTAACACTAGACAAGCACATGGCCATTAAAGGTTTTCTGCATATTTTATAAGCAATATAATGTCACAGTTAAACTCAGTGCAATCAGCTCCAGCAGAGTTTCCATTCAGCACTTCTTTTAGCAATTTAGTAGACAGACCCACTATCAGGGCAGTTACCCAATGAACAGATGAACAGTAGATCCCATCTTTAGCAAAGGCATTTACCCTCCACTAGGCATGCACCAGGTGCTCTAGTGCAGGGTGGAACAAGAAAGTCCAGCTGCTGAACTATTGTTTCATTATTGAATTACCACCATGCTATTTCACCCATGCAATCTCTGGAGATGGCAAGTCCAGGCACTTTACTGGGGCTGTCTGCCCCTGAAGCGTGGCCTCAAGAGTTTTGAATCAAGGTATCAAGGGTTCAGCATGAGCCTTTGCTTCAATGCTTTTGAGTAAATTAAGATTTTTTTTTTTCCCCCCCCACTCAGGGGAAACCTTACTTTCATTTTCTAATCACTTCCAGCCATAAGTAACAGACCCAGTAATGTCACAGCTCAGCCTTAATCCCAGGAGGGTATTTACTGGAAATGGAAAGCTCTCATGCTTCCCAGCAAAGTCTGACACCAGCACTGCCTGGCAATGCAAATGCTGCAGTAATGGGAGCACAGCAGCAGCACTGAGAGTAAAAGCACTGACTACTTTTGCATGGAGTAGAGAAACAAGGAGGTGCCTCATTATCAAGGTTAATCTTGCACATTAAAATTTTTATACCATAGCTACTTTCTCATTATTTAACATTAGTGCTCAAAAAGGATGCTCAAGTTGGGCAAGAAACACATGTGAAGATGACTGGCCTGCAATTACAGTGTAATGGATTATAAAAGGGCTGGCAAAGAGGCCCCTTATATCATTGTCCCTGCCCATTAAGAAGTCTTCAGCAAAGCTTGTGAAGCTCGTCTTGCATTTAAAGTATGTCTTGACCAGCTTTAAGACGTGACTACCAAGAGTGATGGGACAGTTGCCAGGAAGCAGCACTGTGTCTCCTCCTGCCTCAGAAATGCTTCTCTGCATGCCTGCTTGGTGAGCAGGGTCTTTTAAAGATAAACCCACTTATAATTAGTGGCTGAGACACTTAGAAGAACCATGGCAGCATGGAGATTTCCACACCCTGGACCAACTGGGAAAGCTGTGCAAAAACGACTTTCCTCTCCTGAGTGGCCAGCATTCAATGACTGGAGCATGAAACAGAGATGGTGCCTCCTCCCCTCCCCTTTCCCATAGAGGAGGGCAGCACACAGCAGCACAGACCTGCCAGGGCTGCCCTCCAGGCTCCAACTCTGCCAAAAACTGATCTCAGCTGCAGAGCATCCCCCAGGCTCTCCCGGTCAGTGGGACAAGCTCCACACACACACAACTCTTCAGGCTACGTAGAAGACATGAAAAAAGGATGTTCTTCAGTGAGACAAGACCCCACATACTCAAAGGCATTACCTCAGGCTCTTCTGGCAGGTAGGGAATTAATGAGACAAATCCCAGGTGCCACAGCTTTCTTGACTCTATGTCCTGGGGTGACTTTATGAATGCTCATATCCCAATTCCTGTTTAGCCCAGAAATAAGTTTTGCACCTTTAAGATTGGTTATGAAATTATGACCCAAAAACCTCATACATTTTAAATATAAGCTTCCGCCAAAATAAGTATTTCAAAATCCCAAAAAACCACAAACATTTAAAATAACTATAAAAACAAAAAACATTAAACACCTTACCTAGACTATCAAAAAACCCGTCTACAATAAAACTCCTAAAGAAAAAAACAACAAATACCAATTACCACCTTAACAATACACCACCAACAATACAAAGCAGCTCAAAATACCATAATTCCCATCCACAAAATAACCCATAAACTAAAAAGCAAAAAATAATCAACAAAACACCTTCACCCTTCAAATTCAACCTCATTTAACCTATATGCAAATCTAAAAAAAAAAAATNTAAATATAAACTTCCGCCAAAATAAGTATTTCAAAATCCCAAAAAACCACAAACATTTAAAATAACTATAAAAACAAAAAACATTAAACACCTTACCTAGACTATCAAAAAACCCGTCTACAATAAAACTCCTAAAGAAAAAAACAACAAATACCAATTACCACCTTAACAATACACCACCAACAATACAAAGCAGCTCAAAATACCATAATTCCCATCCACAAAATAACCCATAAACTAAAAAGCAAAAAATAATCAACAAAACACCTTCACCCTTCAAATTCAACCTCATTTAACCTATATGCAAATCTAAAAAAAAAAAATTAACTATGAACTATCATACATTAAATAACTCCACCATTGAATACTACTATACCAAACATACTAAAACTCCAACACAAAGTCCAAAACAAAGTAATACACCACTATTAACATTACTGATACATTTTTCTCCATTCCTTTAACAACAAAATACAAACCTCAATTTACCTTTACATAAAAAGTATACAATACACCTAAACCCAACTACACCAAAAATAAAAACACAATCCTATCATCTACCATAAACTAATCCTAACTACAACTCCTCCTAACTACACTAAAAAAATAAACCTCCAAAACATCTACAATACATCAATAACAGTATATAAAAAACACAACAACAAAAGTGTCTTAAAAAATCATCCAAATTCTCCTAAAAGCCAATTTCACCATCAAAAAAAACTTTAAAAAACCTATTCAAAAAATCCAATCCCTAAAAATAAAATAACAAAATAAATAGCATCAAATTACCACCAATATCATCAACAAAATCACATCTCCACCAACCAACAAAAAAACCCACAAACTTTCCTAAACACCATAAACTTTTAAAAAATACACATCCCTAAATACAACCAAATTATATACCCTCTCTACCTAATCACCTGCAAAAAAACCCACTTTCCAATAAAACCCTAAACAACAACAAACCTTCACCCAAATCAAACAAAAAATCACTCATACAATAGCCCTTAACACAATCAAACCAAAACCAAATATAAAAAACATACTTTACAACCAAAAAACATTATCTATCCTAAAACCTTTAACAAAAAAATACCTTAAAAACCTCAAAATCAACCACTAAAGTTTTAAAATCAAAACTACAAAAAATCTAAAAGCAACTACACTCCAACAAAAAAAAATTAACAACCTATAAAAAAGTCCAAACCACCTCAAAATAAGCACTAAACCACAACTCCTCCTAACACCCCAACTATTAGTATTAAAGTAAATATTCAAAACAAAAATTCCCCTCTACCCACCATACCACTAATACCACATAAAGCAAATAAATTAACCTCATCACACAACACACCCATATTAAAAAACTAAATGACCTAAAAATAAAAACTTTAAATCTCATAAAAAACCAAAAACGAATAACACATACTTAAAAAAACTCCACCATCCAACCAACTACCAACAAAAAAAATTACACTTTTTATTAATAGTTCTCGTCACATTATAAAAATAAAACAACAATTAAAAAAAATATAAAGCCCAACACAACAAGTTACAAAAACTACTAAAAGAATTAAATAAATCAAGCCAACTCACTAAACTAAAAATTATTCAACCAACCCTAAACATTACTAAAAAAAAGCCAAAACTCTACGTCTACACTAATTCATAAGTAATAGCCAATACTCTATAAAAATAGCTTTAAAAAGCTAATTAATATAAAAAAATTTAAACAACTAAAAAGTAAAAAAATTACTACCAGAACAAATAAAAACTACCTATAAAAATCCACCATATAAATATGCATATCCCCAAAAATAAAGCAAACAAAAACCACCAAAAAGACAAATAAATCAAACCACGAAAACAAAACTGTCAAAAATAAACTTAAATTAACAACACAAAAAATTATTCTTAACTTAATAAGCCCATAATACCTCAAATAATAGAAAAATGCTACCTATAAGTAAGCACAAAGCCAAAAAATAAATCTAACCATAAACAATATTTCTTAATGATCTATAACTATAAAACATATACTGCCATCTAACAAACCAAACAATTAAAACCCTATATTATAAACAATAGTCTAAATATAAATATTAAAAAGCCTAACAAATTAATTACATTACATTACCCCAAACACACCAAAACAAACATTACATGCTCACAATAATAAAAACCACCACAAAATAATTAAAAACCTACCTTATACCTCACACCACAACCCATAACACCCTCCTAAACCTTAAAAAACAAATCCTTTAAAAACATAGTACACCTACAAAATTATATCAAACAAAAAAACTCAATTTCAAAAACAACCTTATCAAGACCCAAACTAAAAAACTTAACATTAAGTATACCATATCCCCTACCATACACCAACTCCAAATTAAAAAAAAATCTATTAAAAACCACTTTAAATACATTAAATAAAAAATCTTTCAAGAATTAAAAACATCTAACAAAAGCCACCTAGTTAATTCACACCCAAAGCTCCACCAACCAACCAAACCATTCCCAATCCAAATTCCTACATACAATAAACAAAAACTAAATCCCAATAATACATATCAAAAATTTATTTTAAAAAAACAGTTTAAATCAATTCTACCTCAAATACAGACAAACCCACTCATAAAGTTACCTTTACTCAAAAACCAAGTTACACGTAATAAATAATACAAAAAATTAAAACACAATGCATACCTCAAAAAATCTAATTATTAAGTAAAAAACATTTCTAAATATCACTATTTACTAAATATTACTACCATTACCTTTGTATAACTATGTACTAATGTATGTGTTTATAAAGTTAAAATATATATTCGTTTTAGTAATAAACTAACAATATAGAGATAAAAAGTCAAATGTCCCCAAAGGAGACTTTGCAAGTTTGTAATTTCTTTTAGAGCAGCAAGAGGTTTTATTGTTTAATATTTTTCTTTTTGTGCTAGTGAATGCTTTGCTTATTAAATAAAGTTTTTTCCACTTTTCTCCAAGGAAATATTTTCCCAAACCTATTGAGAGAGAAGCCGCTTGAATCTGCTTTCTAAAAGAACCCTTTCAGAAGCTTTCTCCCAAATTTGCCCTAAACTAAGACACTCCAGCTTGAGCTCCAAGCTATTACATGGAGATAAATGAAAGTACAGAGAAATTGCAATTCTCTACAAAAAGCTGGTGTGTGCAAAGCTGAGGTCTCCTGTGAGACTCTTTCATTACATGTGTGCACAGCCATTAAAAAAAAAAATTTAGATTTCATCCAGTAGCCTAATTATTCTAAAATGCAACTGGGACTAACAAAATTAAGTAAGAAGTGCAACAGGTTGTAATGACCTCACCAGACTACTCCAAGTTTATTTTTAAAAGCTTCCATGCCTTGAGTGCCCTGGAGTACTAAACCTGTGCCAGTGAAATCACCATGAAGGATGTCTCTGAGCTGAACTGGCCAAACCCTCAGTCTTGGCTTTGCTCTGAAACACACCCCGAGGAGACCCCAGTTTCTTCCATGGCTTTTGGCACCAGCTGTGCCTTAGGAATGTGGCAGTGAGCATGGGGACAGTTTGACTTAGGGACAGCTGGGTCTGATTAAGGCTTAGATGCTTCACTGAACTGTGCGGTTCGAGATCAATCCGTGGCAATCCCATCTGTGCTCTCTAGGGAAAATGCCTCCAGTCCTCACCAGCAGGGAGTGATGCACACAGGGACAGCCCCGGCAGGGTGGGGGAGCAAGGGGGGTGCTGCTGCCCTGAGCCAGCCCAGAACACAGCCATCACAGCCAGGATCACACAGCAGAAGCCATCTCCAACACCTGGGACACAAAGAAGAAAAAGAACTGCAATTTCTCCCAACTGCTGGAGGTCTGCTTCTCCAGGCTGTGGGACATGTTGTATCAGGCCTCTGGCTCCCTTGCTGAGAAGGGGACAGCAGTTTTCCCTCAATTCCTTTCAGCTGGCCTGTGTCTGCACCAGCTAAAAATCAGTCTTTAATCACTCCTGCCTGATGTGTTTCTCATGCCAAAGGAGGGGTGCCCTGCCTCTCCCAAGCCAAGGCTGGGATAAGATCACAGTTCCCAGCCACACAAACCTAAGCAATGCAATGCTCATGATTTAGGAGGTACTCACACTCTGTTTGCTTTGGTGAGAGCCTGGAATCATTCACTTGAGTCACCACAAGACTGAGACTGGATCCAAAGTGACACCACTCCAGCCCTCTGTAACTCCAGAGCTGATATCCTCTGTGTAGGCTTGAAGGGGATGCTATTCACCCCACAAGGGTGTGGGGATCCTTGCACAACTCCTGCAGCATTCCAGTCCATAGAGGGGCTCAGCTACTTGCTGCCCTGTTCAGACCAACCTCTCTCTCTCTGGCCTCAAAGCACTTGACCACTGCAAAGCCCAGGTACAATTTTCTAAGCCACTGACCTGGACCAAACTCTCCTTAGTCCTTGGTGCTGACTGGCTTTTCCAATGAGAGACTGGTGATTATTGCTATAGCAGCAAGTCCACTAGTGAAGCAGAAAATAAACAAACTTTATCAAGGTGGTCAATGATGGAGAAAACACCGTTCCCTTAGGTGGTGAGAGAAATAACATTAGCAGCAGTAGAAGGACCAGGATCATACCGGAGCAGGGTGGGAGGATGGCAGTCAGCTGCTTATCCCACTGGAGCAGGGTGGGAGGAATGGCAGTCAGCTGCTTATCCCATCTCTTGCCTCAGCAGGACATGTTTTTAGCACAGGCTTCATTACCAGGAGCAAGTTACTCTGAACATCATCATTCTCCTGCCTGGCTTGAACCACTTCACAGCCTATCTAGTGCTTACTCTTCTCTCTTACCTAAGAGATGAATTTTCCCATGGGTGTGTAACAGGCCAGACAGGGATTATGAATACATCAGCCATTACTGCAGGGGGATGTGCAAGAAGGGTTTGACCTGGTGCCCCAGGGAGGGCAGCTCTCAAACTCAGGAGGACCAAGTTTTTGTCTTTCTTGCATATCCACAGGAGCACATGGCAGCTGGGCAGCCTGCACAGGGAGTGGGTCACCTACCTCAGCAGCCAAGGAGGGCTGTGGTGAGTAGCACTCACATAGAGAGGGTGCAAAAGGCTCCCAGGCCCCCCACAGCCACAGCAAAGGCAGCCTAAAAATCACTCACCAGGGCAAATGCACCAAGCCATGGCACCACCTATGACAACTGCCTGGCTACTTCCACCTTTCTGGCATCTCAAAAGAGCAGATGACACCAAGGCTCACTGCCATAGTCCCCACACTGGGGCACATCTCCCCACAGACCATGCACAGGATTTGCTATGTAGAAGGTGGCACAGGACCAGAGAGAAATCCTGCTCCCACCACAGCTCAGGAAAGGTAACCAGTGCTGGAGCTCAAGCACACTCCACCTCTCACAGAAGGGACAATTCAACTAATGAGCCATTTTAATAGCTATGGGGTCAATCAGTAGTGGCAGCTGAGGCTGCAGGGCTGCAACACAGGTGGGTTTGGAGGCTCTCCAACCTGTCTCACCTGGAGCTCCCAGCTCCCTGGGCTCTCCTGTTTGGAGTTTACTGCCTGTTTCCATTGTCAGCAGCAGATCTCATGTCCCCCCTCGTCCCTGCCACCAGACCTGAGGTGCCTCAGCCCTTGCAGAGGTCCAAGGTGGGCACTGGGTAGAAGCTTCATTGTTGGGATCTGGGAGAACTTCAGGGTGTACAGCCTGACTTCCCCTTCATGCTACAGAGCATTTTGGACACACCAGGATGGCAGGAAGCACCATGGCACATGTTCAGGGCTTTGGATTCTCCTTGGGGTCCATTTTCAATGTAGTTGTCTATCACCATTGCTCTCCCAAGTGAACTCAAACCCTGGAAGCATTCAGGAATGCGTGCCAGGAAGAAGGGATTTACAACAAAATTAAGTTTCTTTTCAATCTCAATTTTTTTCTCTTTGCACTCTGTAGATTTGTTTGACACATTCCTGACAGAGGCATAAAGCCTGACATGAAGAGCTTATGTCAGTGTAACATGTCCACTCACCAAGACTGTGTGAGCACCAGCCCACATCTTTTCTCATGCTCAGGCTCCAAAAAATGCCTGCTCCAATATTTTTATATTCCCAGACTCAAACCCATAAGCTGCACAGCTGCTCCTACATGACCAATAACCCGGACTTCAGGGGATGTAAAATAAAATACAAGTCAAGTGGAGTAAGAAACTTCAGCCATTCCACCGCCAGAAGAACTTGTTCATGGCTGGTCCTAAAGAAAAAGAACAAAACCAGGCACAGCACCTACTTTTCTTACTTTTTATATAAAATAGACATTTACATACATTTTCTTCTGCAAATATTTTGAGCATAACTCCTTGATGTGAAATTTAGCCATAAATCCCACCGTGAAAAAAGCAAAGACTTTGCAAATTCCTGCATCACTGACATACATCCAGCCGCTGCTAAGAGTGAATTTATTTTTAAAATATTTCTTATCTATGGGCTGTTTTCTTGTGGTTTTGTTTGGTTTCTTTTTTTTTCTTTTTTAAAAAGATATGCACAGCTAATTTAAAAAATTAGATACAGAAATAAGAACCATATGAACAACAGGCAATGCAAACAACTTCTGCATGAGAGGAACACGCAGTGTGACATCCACTTCAGGCAGAGATTTCTACAGTAATACAGTTGTAGAAGCCATAACTTTTACAGAGGATACCACTGGGGGTATTTTCCAGAAGAAAGAATTTTCAGCAAGTCAGTACAAACATGGCAATGAACTTTTGCACAAAGTTATCAAGGTTACCTGAAGCAACTTTGCCACATTAAAACACCAGTGAATGCCAAGCGCTGTTTTTTTTCTTTTTCTTTTTTTCTCTTTTGCTGCTAGGTTTAAATGGACATGAAAGCAAAATGGTGCATTTTGAAATTGCTGCAAGAGACTGAAGGTTGGGGGAAAAGCCCTCTAAGGGCTAATTTTTTTCAAAGATTGTGCATAATTGCATATATGAAAGACAGAAATTGAGCACTTGGTCAACTTAATCACATAAAGATTGAAGATACTTAAGCATACACCAGCTGTTTCAATGAGCTGGAGGATAAGTGGGGCAAAATACCATATAATAATATTCTAAATTTCTTAATTAATAAATTAGACTGACAATTATCTTCTTTCACCAAATATTGTATACCATATGTGGAGAAGCTTTCATAGTTTTTAGATAATTTTAGGGGTTTCACCCTCCCCTGCAAGTTAGGCTCCTTATTTTGAGGTTTTTTTACTTGTACTTCTTTCTACCCCCATGCTTGCATGCCCAGCCCCCTGTCCTCCTCAAGATATCTGGAATGAAGGCCATTTGCACTGCTGCATTCACTTACTGTTTGGCCAAAACAAACTACCTGCACATTTGTAGGAAAATCTAGTCCAAGGAGTCCATGAGAGAAAGAAAATGCCCCCCACTGCATCATTTATCCTGGGGGACAGAAAAGGGATGGAAGCAAAGAACAATGGAATTTAAATAAGCAATAAAATAAAATCCATCCGCTGCAAATATTATTCATGGGGAAAGGAAAAAGCAACACAATTATTATGGTTCTCATTTAGGATTAAAAATGCACAGTGAGTACATGAGAGTCCTGCCTAACCAGCTTTCCATTAATTCTCTGCTTTAAAATTAGTGAGCACTGAGGTTTAGCCAATGCTTGCAGAGAACATGAACTCTCCCCCACCAGGCAGATCTTCAGCCATTTATTAATTTGCAATCTCTGCTAACCATGCTGAGCACTGGAACTGCCAGAAAACAATGTATTTATAATTCATTATTTTAGAAGCTGCGCAACGCCAGAGGAAGAGAACATTTCCTATGATTAATTAAGATCATATAAAGTTATCACAAGGTAAGTTGCTCGATTTATCTTGCATAATAGCAATTTTGGAGGTAACCCATTTCATATCATACTCTGTTCTTCTGTGCCTGCAATAAACCTTTGACATGATTGACACCCTGAACAAACACAGGGCTTCAGCATGGGTGCCAACAGGACAGGGAGTCAGCTCAGAACCTCACAAAGATTTTACTGCTTTGGTAGCCCATGGTCTGAGCCATTCTCCAAATCTGCTGCCAGTCTGCAGACTGTCATCCTGCATAGATGGGGTATAAAGTGCTGGTTCAGGAACGTGGGGTTCATTGCTGAGCTCTCCTCTCTGTCTACCATAAACCCAGCTCCAAGATGTGGAGAGCCTGACTTTTGGCACAGAAATGTAAACTGGTTCAACTGGCATTAAAATCCCTGGATATGTCATCTGCCTAATTCAGGCAAGTGGATATGCCTTGCCTTCCAACCACACCACCTCCCTTACTGGGAGCATGGTCTCCTCTTTCTCCATCCTCTGCAAGTAAGACAGTGTTGCACAAATGGTAATCAGTCCTCCTCCAGGATCTGGGAGGGGGGCATCCAGACCTGTATTATACTTCTACACATACACCACGTTTAGGAGGTCAGGATGGCTTTGATCAGGTTTTAGGACAAGCAGGAGACGATAATTTCTACCAGGTCTCTCAGGAAAGACAAACTGAGATTTATGCTAAAGTTAAAAACATAAAACTAAGTCTTCCCCTTCACAAAGCATTGCTATAAAAAATACAACTTCTATACTTGGAAAAAATATGTTTCATTGGCCACTATTTAAAGCCACAAACTGCAGTGAGGCCTGTAGAATATATAGTATTTATTTAATATATCTTTTGAGGCAAAGTTTATAGTTGATACACATTTTTAAAGGATGCACTCCCCCCACACTACCCCCCAAGCTTCAGCTGGTTTTGGAGCACTCTGCAGATGCTCCTCCCTGGGGGGCTTTGCACGGTACCACTGTCAGGGCTGCACCAAACACTGTTCTGCCATCCCCCAGATTCACTGCACCACAGCCAGCCTGGGCACACAGGGCTTTGGGAAGCTGCCCCAAAGACAGGCTCACCTTCTGGTCCAGGTACCTCTGAATATCCCAGTAAGGAATCATCCACAACCTTGCAATGCATGCCAAGGAACTGGTTGCTGTCAGAGGCCATTTAAGCTTAGGTTTCCCCATCCCACGGGACTGTGCTGGCATGATGCCACCTCCTCCAGGCCATCCTGGCAGCCCAGGGGTGTGCAAAGCTACTCTGTGCATGGCAGCCAGCCACAGCAGTGTGAAAAATCAAGAGAGGGCTGCTGACCCAGCCCCAGGAGCTCCAACCTGCCCCTGGCCCCATGAAATAAAGTAGGCTGCTTGGGCTGGGAGCAGAAAACTCAACAGTGAAACAACTTGCTTATTCTGATCCCAGTGGTCCCCTGAGAAGCTGGTTTGGAGGGAGAGAGCCCAAACACTTGTGGTGCCACCTCTTGCCCCACAGCAAGCTTTCACTTGTGCCCAGCTGTAGCTGGCAGGTGTCCTTGGCCAGTGGGGACCAGTCCAGCCTGGTCTCAGTGGGTGCACAGCCGTGGCCTGTGCAGGTCCATAAACCCTGGCAGGGCACACAACTGCACCTGGACTCCCTCTGAGCTCCAAGCACAGCTGGAGTCACATCAGTAATTGGTCAGTAATTTGACCACCACCTGCAGCAAGACACCAGGCTTTTCAAATGAAACCAGCAACACCTCCAGCACGTGGCTGAACCACCCCACTGAGGGAATCTGGAGCGTGCTGAGGTGCCATGGCCAGCTAAATCCAGTCACCACAGGGGTGCCTGCCACACAGGCCTTTTCTGACAGATGTGTTTTAAGGCATTGTACCTAACTGAACTGTACTAATAATGCCAAACCCTGGGCTGCTGGCCACAGCCAAGCTCAAACAAAACAACCTTTCGAGCAGTTTAGTGCTGCAAGAGGAACAAATGATGACCTACCCTGATGTCCAAACCCAAAGGCACCAAGCAGGATCCTACTAATGCTCCCTGTGAACTGGTGCAAACCCTGGTGAAAGCAGCAGAAGTGCTGCTATTGCAGAGCCTGTGTGGTCCAATGTGCTCTGCAGCCACTTGCCTTAGAATTAATGAGAGGGAATTACTCCAGCATGCCTCATTGGTACTCCCTTTTTCTAACTTCAGACAATATGAGTCACAATGCCCAACCATGTGGCCAGCTGTGAAGGATATTGCCCAATTTGTATAAAACAGAGAAAATATATTAATTATTTGATTATTATAAGTTAAATAAATAAAGCTCAAAAATAAAAGCCCCAGTTCTGCAGAGAATTTTTTTTTCCCACATCAGTATTTAAAAATATAGATTTATGACTGATCAGCTATAGGTAATTTTCTGTATCTCTTAGGGGAGTGGTGAGAACACTTTGACCAAGTATTTTGTCAGTATTATCACCGTGATAAATGGGCTTTGTCCCTGCACATCCATAAAAGAGCCTCCTTCGTACCTTTCCAGGCTAGGATGTGTTCCCTAATCTCTCTGTGGCTTTACTTTACCTCCTTTATTGATTAGATAGGTTGTTTGTTTTCCATACTGGGGATTGAGCAGGAGGATAAGTAATCCTAGAGCTTCCCATTGCCTTTGGATGCTTCAATTCTTTTCAGAGTAATAATTATTTGGCCTGGAGGGAGAGGGCAAAGGGTAAAGCCATATGATATTTGACAAAAGTGACATCAGGAACCTGAATTACTATAAAATTATTGTCTAATGAGTAAAACATTCAGGGTAGGTTTTCTCTCAAAGGAACATGTCCTACTTGTAGAATCATCCTTCCAGGGTGATATTTAAATAGTTTCCCCTTTCTCTAGAATAATTTTCAAGTCACATTTAGAGCTGTAAAAGCGACCACCATTTCTTCAGCATTAACCCCTTGGAACCTTTTTTATGTGACCATTATGACCATCTTTGCTGTCTGCAGCACTTGCAGTGAAGCCCATCAGTGGTGCTCTACATGGATGAGGTGAGCCTGTGTGGAATAACAGAAGGTGCTACTTCACCCCTGCTGCAATGGATGAGTGCTTTGTCTCCAGGGTTTCCCTGGTGACAACCAAGATATTCAAAGTACATGTCCCACCCACACTCCCAGTGTGACTAAAATGGGTTCAGCCTAGACATCAATCTTGATTAAAGGAAGGTTTTCATTCATGCTCCAGCCTGTCCCACAGGACCTGAGTGTCTCCCGTAACTTTGATCGAACCCAAGCATGCTTTCCAAGTTTGCCTTCCATAATTCTGAGTCCTATCAAAGTTCTTTCAGCATCACTTTGAGCAACAGGCTTCCACCACACTCTTCTCCAAGGGGCATGAGTGTCTTTCTGCTGGTGACTGACTGCTATGTTTGGTCTTTCTCCTGGACTTCTTGAAACCGTTTCTCCAAGCGGTCCAGTTTGGCCAGATTCTCCTTCAGCAGCTTGCTGTTTGGAACCAGCTGTAAGGCTTTCTCATAGTAGTCACGGGCAGTGATGTAGCTCCCCTGCAAAGAAAATGAGTGGTAGGTCTCATTCACATTCCACACAGAAAGTTCATTTGGAGGGTAAAGTGAAAAATGTAATACAGGGGAAACAAGAGTTTAAAAAACCTTTTTGTTGGGTTACAAAAATATTTCTTCTTTATGAAATAGATCACCAAGTGCTGTTAGCCTAAATTTGATGGAACTCACACAGCAAGAAATGGATTTACATTTTTCTGTTATGTTGCACCAGGAGAGTTAATTTTACTCAGCAACAGGATAGCTTAAGGACATCACACAATGTGACTCCTTAAGACTCAAATCATAATGATATGCTAAAGTATTCAAAAGAATATGCAACCACAGGGTAGGCTGTCTATTTCCATAATTTCATGCCAGTATTCTGCATTAGACATCTTTATTAAATTAATTAGGTGGAGAAGAACCTTAAAAGTCAACCCACGGTGACATTTTTCTAAGGTAGGTCAACAACTGAAGCAGGAAAGCTTTTGAGAGGAGCAGGTTGTTCCTTGCAGCCTGCACTCTTAAAATATGAGATTTGCTTCACCAAGCCACCTGGTTGGGAATTCTAGCTCGGGTGAAGAGACTTCTCTCCTTTTTGGATAAAATATGTCAAGGGACTTGCTGTTCACAAACATGCAACTGTTGGCAGTCTGAAACCAATTTAGCTTTTTGTCCCATATAATAGTCTCTGCACCTGTCAGCTTAAGGAAAACCAAAATTGTCATACCTTGATGTGCTCGATGCCTCCCATATTCATCCAGGCCTGTGCTTGGTCTGGGTTGAGCTCCACAGCCCGTTTATAGCTCTACAGAAACATGAAACATTTTAGTTTAAGAGTCTAACTCTTCAAACAAAACCAGTGCTGGAGGGGAGGGAGAAATGCAATTTCCTCTCCTGAAGCCAATCAGAACATAATTCAAATTCCTGTCATATACAAGACACGAAGTGAATTTCAGTTTCTCTGCAGAAGAGGCACAGAATGTACTGCTTCATGGCTCAGTCCATCTCACAGGCTTTCCCTGCCAATGTGTGCTTTTCCTGCACTGTGAGAGGAGCCACAACCACGACCCTGGCCCTGACCCCTGCACCACTGGGGTCTCCTGCACACCAAGGTCGTTTCCTGAGGCAGTGCCAAGCACAATGCCTGCCAACTACAAGCCATGTGGTTGCTCTTTATCTGCAAGGCTTTAATTTGGAGCTGGCAGCAAACTCTGGTACAGCCACTTGTGTAGAGGTTTCACAAGGACCTGAAGGCAGTGATTCCCTCCCCACTGACATTGAGTGTGGGAGAAGAACCAATCAGGACCTTCTGGAGCCTGTCAAACAGCACTGTTTTTACATTGTCACAACAGGAAAACATTTTTAAATCAGGATTTAACATCTCTGGGGATATTGAGAATATTCAGAACAGTCCAAAGAATGCTTTCTGAATCAAAGAATAATGGAATGGTTTGGGTTGGGAGGGACTTTAAAGATTATCTTCTTCCAGCTCCCCTCCTACAGGCAGTGACATCTTCCACTAGAACAGTTTGCTTCTCTACTGTTATTAATGCTAACATAATTCCTGAGCTATCAAGCATCCTGCTTCACAGGATAAGCCAACCTCTGTGTTATTGGCTTCTGAGGTGAGATATAACAACATGGTGACTCTCACAGGTCCCCAGGCTTCCAGCTGAGCCACCTGGAGCTGGTCACTGACAGCAAGAGGGGTTGGGGCTGGATGGAGCAAAGGTCAATCCCACCACAATTCTGTACTCAACCTCTCAGAGCAGGGAGTGATACTGCCATACAGGAATGAGGAATTAAGTCTGGTAAAGTTAATTAAATTAAAGTTAAAGCTGCCTCACAGCTTTCTCTGTACCAGTGATGGACTCTGAGCTCCTAAGGCCAACAGCCAGGGTGTATGCACCAGGGAGTTTCACACACAATGAGCAAACTCTATCTTTTAGCCTATAAAGCCACTGGTAGGTCTGTCTTAGAGCAGTCATACCTCAAAAGCCTTGTCAAGGAGATTCTGTTCTCTTAGCTGGTTTCCTTTAGTGAAAAAGAGCTCTGATATGACTTTTGGATCCTTTGGTTTTAGCTGAAGCGCTTTTTCTATAGCTTCCAGTGCCTGTGAAAAAGCAAGAGGACATTGTGTGCCTTCCATTCAGTGCCTTCCCACTTCTCATTCTTTCCTCACCGCTACCAGCATAAGAATCATCTTCCTCATCCCTTGTTTGCCCCACATCATTAACACACAATGAAATTTTTAAATGCCTGGGCCTGATGGGCAGTGGGGCTGACAGCAGCAGGAGGTGTAAGTGATAAGAAAACCACACTGCTTAGCTTCAGTCTTAGTATGTAGATAAACTGAAGGTTTTAGAGAAGAAATGATCTGCTGAATGTGAGCTGAGGCACGTGACATGTCTGCAGAGAGATGGAGTGTAAAATTCAACCTGAGCTCTGTGTGTGAGCCCTTGGGACAAGGGTACATGCCACAGTACCTTGGCATAGAGCTCCTGCTTGCTGTAGATGGCTGACAGAAGGCGGTAGCACTCCAGACACTCTGCATCCTCATGAAGGATATGGTTTGTCATCTTTTCGGCTTCCTTCGTCCGCCCCATCATCGCCAAAACCTGAGCCTACAACAGAGCCACGTTATTAAGGGCTGTGCTCTCGAACAGCTCAGCCCTGTCATACACTGGGCTGCAGCCAGTGGCTGCTGTTGCCTGCCCTGTCCCCAGGCTCACCAGTGCCAGTCGGATGTCCTTGTTGGAAGGCTGCAGCGCTGCCGCTTCCCGGTAAACCTGCAGGGCTTCCTCGTATCGCCCCGTGTTGTAATACAGAGCCCCCAGCGGGGACAGGATCTCAGCCTTCCGGGACACCTTCAGTGCCCTGCAGGTGGGGAAAAAGGCACGCTTCAAGGTGCTGTCAGGAGCAAAGTGCTGGGATGGAGAACCAAAGCTCTGTGCCATCCCAACCTGGGAAGCACAAATTCGAAGTCCTGGGGAAGGATGAATGTGCCCACAGCACTAATCCCTCTAGCCACCTGACAAGGAGAAAGAGCCAGCTCCAAAGTGCCCATGAGCCTGCAGCTGGGGTGGGGATGGTTGAGAGTGATGAAACCTGGTGAATGTGAGCAAAAATCTATATGCCAATAAGAAGACAAAAATACTCCCACCCAATCCATCCTGCTGCATACCAGGAGTCAGAGCATGACTGCTGGAACACTTCTGGGAAGGGCCAGAGCTCCTAATGGTGCCAAGGGTTTGGTGCTGAGCTGTGCAGCACTTATGGCTGTTATTGGTGGGGCAGCCACAGACCACCTTCAAGCAGGGCAACTGTGGTAATACAGCCTGCTCCTGCACCGAGAAACCTCCAACTTTATCATCACAGCATCCCCCAGCCAAAAGCAGCAGTGCCAATCCTGGGGGCTTGGACAGTCCAGGGAAATCAACACTGCCTGAGCCCATGTTGCCTTTCCAAGCACTCTCCAAAAATAGCCAAATCCAGTTTCAAACAGATGGATGATGAAGGGAGGAAACCCCACGCATGCACTGATAGATCCCCGTATCAGAAACTCTTTAGCAGAGACAAGCCATACAGAGGCAGGAGGAAACGCTTTGTCTCCCACCCCAAATCCTCACCTCTTGTACCACACTTCAGCCTCTTTGTTCTGCCCCAGGGAGCGGTGGAGCCTGCCCAGGTTCACCATGGCCACGTGGTGAGCAGGGCTCAGGAGGATGGCCTGCCTGTAGTGGGACATGGCTCTCTCAGGAGACCCTGCAGAGGAAAACAGCCATGAAACTAGGAAAAAACCCTGAGCATCAGAAAAACCATGTCTCACACTCAGCACACAGTAATGTTCTGGCTTTCTTTCTTTTATTGCTCTGTACATGTGTCCTGGGGTGACTTAATGATGTTTAAATTCCCATTCATCTGTTTAGCCTAGAAGTAAGTTTTGCACCTTTAAGACCTTCCGAGAGTGATGCAGGGGAGAGAAGAAGTGCAGAGTTTGTTTTCAGAAACTGCACTTGCTCCCCTGCATCCTTCTCCTGGACCGTGCTGTCTGTAGCACGGACAGACTACAGGACAGACCTCTCCTTTGCTTTCAGTCAGTTTTTAGCTAGCTGAGGCAGAGAAATCCCTTAGACTGTGGTTTTTCTTTTTCTTGGACCTGTTCAAGCCTGCTCTGGACTGAACACCCAGAAGAGCACAGCAGCTTGCACCTGTGGCCCACCAGGCCTGGGCTGTGACATTCCCAGCGCCGCAGAGATTGAAAAGAGACTGAGTGAGCGGAGCTACAGCCCACCACGGGGACTTTCTGAGTTTGTCATCTGTTTTGGAGCACCAAGAGGTTTTATCATCGAATATTGTTCATTTTTTGTGCTGGTGAATGCTTTGCCTGTTTAACAGTTTTTTCCACTTTTCTTCAAGGAAATATTTTTCCAAACCAGCTGGGGGAGAGGCTGCTTAAATCTGCTTTTTAGAGGAACCGCTTTAGAGGTTTTCTCCAAAATTTTCCCTAAACCAGGACAGCATGGAAACATTTTGAGAAAGAAATCCTGCCTCAGCATTTTGAATCTAAGCATAAGAGAAGTTGCTGTCCAAACTAAGATTTAGTCCCCAATATTCAGAGACGATCCTGAGAAATAGATTTTTTAGGGGTGGGTTTTTTGCAAGTTGAGGATACAGTCACAAGAAGATGACTCCTGACTGAAAGCACCCTCTTGATCATGCAGCAGCGGGGACACAAGCCCTGTGCTAAGGACAGAGCCCACCTTAGAGAAGGGGCTGGGGCACATATGCCATCTCTTGGTGGAGCATTCTTTCACCCTGGCCCACTGGAGAAATGGGCAATGAAAAATAAAGAACAAGCCTCACTGTATTCCCCACAACACCACCAGAACTAAAAACAGTTTCAGCTCTCTCCAAACAGAGATTATTCCCTCCACCTCTGCTGTGTTGCTCTGAGCTCAGGCTCAGTCTCCATGTATTGCTCAACAGCACTGTGAGTAGCTGCCAGGGACCAGCTCATTCCCACTCAGGGCAATAAATCCCAGAGCAGGGGTGTCCAGGTGCCTATTTTGGAGCACATAGGCACCATCTCTGTGCTGCACAGGAGCCATTGGGTGGCACTGCTTCGCTGTGTGAAAATGTGCAAGGTCCTGCAGCCCATGACATCACCGAGCACCACAACAAAATACAACCAAAAAGAGAGGTGCAAGATCACTACCCCAATGCATAAAGTTCTACTTTTAGTCACGTATTTTTATTTAGCTAAATAATGGTAAAAGTATAAAGTTCCAGCATTTTGGCAATGCAAATATTGCATTTTTAATCCCAGGGCTCGCTTAATTAGTTTGCAAACTCTAGACCAGACAATCTCCTGATGAAAGCCAATACTCAAAGAGCTTTGTCCACCAACAAAGCTTGGCATTTTTTTAAACTGATTCACTTCACAATGTATTTAATTCCATTTCAAGCTGGAAAACAGATCTAGAAAACAGTCAGTGCATGTTGGGGCACTGAACAGGCTGCTGTGGGAATTTTGTTTCCACAGCTTCACAGATCTAGTTTGGTTTTTCTGAGAACATCTGTGCAACTTAAAAGACATACAGACACATCTCAGCATCTCCTTTAAAGGAGTGAGGAGGAACATCTGTGGAGAGGTTTAGAAGTGTTCAAGATTCACCCAAGGCTGAGGACATGTTGTTCAAGGTAGAACTTCTTCAAAACGTCCAGCAGCAGCCTCGATCTTTCCCCACCACTGAGCAGGCAGATGTTTTTGAAAATTATATCTACAAAATATCCTGGGAAGCAGCTGGGCACACACCTCAGTCCTTCAGCCAGCCAGTGCCTCCCCTGCTCAGCACACAGGGGTAATGTGCATCATTAAGGGAGACACACTGAATATCTGTGACCACTGCAGAGCTGTCTGGAGCTGTGGCTCCCCAGAGACAACACTTGCTGGAGGCTTGTTGCACAGAACCCTGCGAGTTAATTGGCGTGCTGCTTCACAGCATCTCCCTGTGCCGCCGGCGAAGCGCAGCCTGTGACAGGCTCAGCACCAGCCACGTCCTTCACGCCTTGTCATGCCTCTAGCAGGGTTATTGACACATCATGCCCCAAGATCAAAAGTCAGTGGGATTTTTTCCCAGTTGTTTGTCTGTAAGGAAGCGTAGGAGTCAACCAGGAAATGATAGTTTTGACTTTGGCAGAGTACCGAAGTGCAAAAACCAGAAAGTGCTCTGCACTACACTTGAACCACAAATTTTGGCAGGAATAGGACAGTTTATCTGGGTTGGCAAGCAAAGATGAGTACAACATCAGAGGGAAATTACTCAGGAATTTTTATTATTTGCAAGCTTGAATTTTGCCAGGGCCCAAATTCAGAACCTGAACCTCTTTAGCTAATGCCATGATGCATCTTCTGATTATGAATACTGATTCTGGTTTTGTATTTGTTTCACACTGGTACTACAGAAAGGTGATGGCCAAGTGTCAGCACAGAGGCAGAACAGCCAGTTGCAGACTGACAGACACCATCATTCCTTCTTCCCAAGCACCACTGGAGCTGGGCATGTGTGATGGGGAAAGAATGGGTGGCAACCACACACTTCAAGCCTACCCTGTTTCATCTCTGAGTCTTGGCTGTGTTCTGGAGGCACCACAGTGAGACAACAGTCCATTTCCACTAGTCATTTGTCAAACTTAGCCTTGCTTATAAAGCTGTCAATAAAAGGTGGCAATTAAAGTGACGTTTCTGTTGTTGGTATGTGAATGCCAGAAAGTGCCAAGGAAGTTGGATGGGAACCAGGAGCCCAGAAAAAAAAGGATGCCATTACAGAGCTCCTCAAAAATCAATTCACCCCACAGTGTATAAGGTTTTGTTTTCACAGATGATTGTGGTTTAAAAGCCATGTTCCTTTCTATAGTGGTGGCACTCAAGCCTTACAGAGCTGCTTTGTCACAAAGTAGGGCTGCACGTGCTCCAGAGACCATAATGATCCATTTGTGTGCCTGTGATTTGATTTGATGTGGCCATGCCATGCTGGAAAAAAGGCAGTACTGTCAGAGTGCTGCCCATCTCACACTGAAGAGGGCAACTGCCTGTGTGAAGATGGTGAGAAACACTGAAGGGAACAGCGGGGTCGAATGCTCCTGCTGCACAGTGCCTGCACTGATTACAAATTCCAGTGTGCTGTGCCCTCTCAGCAGCACAGGGATATTTATTTCCAAGCTACCATGGAGGCACATCTATTGCCTTGGAAGCTTTTGACACTCTTTTAGATGTGTACTGCTGAATAAAATAAATCAAAGCAAAGAAGGCAGGGAGGGAAAAGTCACTTGCTCCCTCTCACTTACCGGTATCAACCAGGAAAACACCGTAGTTGTTATGCAGATCAGAGCTCTCTGGACAATTCTCTATGCCAGCCTTATAGACCTCCTCAGCTTCCTTAAGCCGTTCCTTGAAAGAAAAGGACATTTCTTAGCCATGGCAGAAAGGCTGTCAGCACCATTTGCTGCCCACCTGCATTCTGTGACAACTCCCTTGCTGCACGGGAAGCTTGGGGAATCCACACCCACCGCAACTTCCAAGAGGCCAAAATTTCACCCCATGGCATGGATGTGATATAGCTACTATCTGGCATCCCAGAGCAGTCCAGACAGCTTTCCCCCATGCCTTTGCTACCCATGAAACACCTAGAAAAGGATGGTGCCTGTGCAATGCCAGTGAGCCCCTAGCTGGGCACATGCCCAGCCAGGAAAAACACAGCAACAGGGAATGGGTTGGTTCTGTTGAGAAACATCTGTCATCTGGGAGCTGATATGTTCTAATTTATTTGTTTAATGAGCATCTCACTGGCTAACTTTTCCCCTCTGGAGTGCTGCTGTTCTTTCCTGAAGCAGTGAGGAAAATACAAGGAATGAAAGCTTGTTGTGTGTGATGGCTAGGGAGTGAGTGCAAGGGGATAAAGGAAGCTGGAGAAAGATGGAGGGTGGTGAAAGAGCAGGGAAAATCTGACAGATTCAGAATTAAACCAGGTGTTGTCAGTGTGTGAGGTGAAGTTCACTGGAACTGATGGGATATGCCACCATGCTGATTCCCCAGATGCACTGAGCTCTCATTTTGCATAGATTTCAGGGATGTTTCTGATGCTGAACATTTCTAGAAAACATAGATATTTTCTTTGGGAACACACTGCCTACAGAAAGCATCCTACTGGCTCGGTTCTGTCTAGCCTGAGCTATGGGCAGCCTGGTCCTGAAACAACAATCTGGTTTCTCCTTTGGCTCAAAGAGCAATTTAAAAAGGTTTCCACTTCCCTCCAGTCAGACCATGTGTGCCCACTGCCTGCATGCTCAGCAGCACGGGTGCCTTCCTTCCCCCCTGATCCCAGAGCTGGGCTCTCAGGGTGTTTGTGCAAGGAGGCTGTGAACAGAAGAGACAAGCACAGTGCACAGGGGTGTCAGGCAAGCCTCCAGCACCAAAGATGCTTTCCTCAATTCTTCCCCTTCCACTGAGCAGCACAGCCCTACAGCAACAAACTCCACAGCCTCCCAAAGAACCTCCCAGGCAAAATCAGCCAAGTGGCTCTCACTGGAGGGCCTGGAGCTCCCACGCTCAGGACTGAATCCACACTGAAACAAGAGGTTGGTCCACCCCCAGCTATGGGCTCTCCTCAAAGCCTGCAAATGGCAGAGCCCCCTGGGCTTTCCTGGATTTAAAATCTGTACCTGACAGCAGCTTTTGCTCCACAGCTGCTTAATGTGAGGACTCTTTTCCCACCTCCTATTTCAGAACTGCAGAGCTGGAATAAATTGCACTGAAAGAGTATGACTTGATCTCAGAATCACACAGTTTGCCACAGTTAAGTCCCTTCACATTTACATGACAAAGGTCAGCCAGCAAAAAAAGATAAGTGTGCAATAAAGCACAGAAACACGTTTTTAAAAAGTGCTTAACTTCAAAAATTTTGGATAAATTGATGTGAATTTGACAACATTATCCTGCAGAGTCAGGAAAAATGTAGTGATCATCAGAATTGACTAAATTGAGGAGCAATTTTTCGTGCATATTTTCCAAGATTTATGTCTTACTTTCTTATCCTCTGCTTTTAATTTTCAGCCAATGAATGCAACTTTGTATGCACGTATGTCAGATTATTTTATGTACTGATGATAAACCAAATTTTTAAAGCATGGAAGGGCTGTGTTAAACTGGATTAGAGTGTTCCATGTCAAAACATTCACCAATATTGAGCACTTTTAGCACTTTTATTGTGGTTGCCTTGCTTTTTTGGCACCTAACATCCTGACCCTGCATGCCTCAGGCTCATTGCCCAGTCAAACAAAGTGTTTGCATTAAGCACAGTCAGAAAGTGGCAAGGGTGGAACCTGCTGTTCCTGCCAGAGCTTTCCCTCCTCACAGCCTCTCCTCTTCCTAGCAGACACAGAGCTCTAAGTTCATCAAGGCTTGATTCTCATTAACACTTAATAATGCCACTCCCAGACCTTCATGAAACATTCATCAACCTCACAAAACTCAGAAGACTGAAATAAAAAATGTATGAGATTTTTATGATATTAGAAAAATTATGCATATGAGAATCTTTCAGTTGAACTCCAGGGTTTTAGGTCTGTTTTTCATAAGGCTCAGTTTTTTGGTTTGGTTATGACTGAGCAGGCTCTCCTCTGCAGCTAAGTGGGTTAAAAAGTTTCTTTTTCTAAGAAACACAAACACACAATCAGTTGAAGCTAGGGCCTGAGAAGAGCCACGAAGTAGCACAAAATGATGGATGAAACTGAAGATAGGACGATGGGAAACTGTGGGGAACCAGTGTCAGAATGTTGTGAAAATAGGCAGCAAAAATGTTTGTTTTCTGTTACCAGCGCCACTGAAATGATCACAGAAATCAAGGAAAACTGCAATACATTGCAACTGAGTTACAATTCCAAGCAGAAAGAGCAGTCAGAAGGGCAAGCATTTATAAAAGGAACAAACAAGCCAAACTGTTCTATACAATACAGCAGTGGTTTTTTGTCAGCTCTGGCTTCAGAATCAGCTATCAAGGAAAGAAAAGGGCAATTACATCAAGCTACTGGTTAATTCTCTGGCATCTGAAACATTCCTCTTAGCAGCACTTTTTACAGGCATAGAAGGGAAGGAACCATAAGGCCTATTTCAGATTCTTCCCCTTGAACATGGGGGGAAGGTGCTGTGCAGGACTGACCAAGGCAATCCTGGAGCTATTCCACTGTGCCCACATACTTCCCTTTCAGCCTTGGAGCAAAGCTGGAGAAGCAGAAGCTGTCATGGGCACGGTCACCTCATGCAAGTTGTTTTAACAGGGCACTTCAGCCCCTTTCTATCCCATCCCAGCAGGAGGGAGCCAAGGGTGCCTTCCCCAGAGCTCCACTGCGGTGCCATCTGTAGCTGCCTGGCCCCACAGATTATCCTACAGCTGTGACACAGGCTCTGGGCCACAAGGAGACAAAAAACCACTTCTTGTAACTTCTGGCCGTTTTGAGCACTATTGCTCAGACAAAGAGGAAAACCCAAAACTGAAAAAATGAGCTCCTGTCATCATCCTTTGGGCTGAAGATGCCAAAACCTCTGCCTGTACCCTGGAGGTGTGATGCTGCAGCTCCCAGCCTCGGGCCGCAGCAGGTATTGTAGGACAGACCCTGCTGTGGTCACTGGGATGAGTGTGTGAGGCAGGAGCTGCACAATCAAGTAGGCATCTGCTGGGGCTGAACATGAGAAAGTGTTAAAAGTCTCCAGAAAATCGCTGTTTTCTGAGAAAACTGTACTAACTATCTTTTTTGCCTACCACTTACTAAAGTCACGAGAGGATTAACAATCCATATGTAAGAGAGATGAATTATTGCTGGACTTACTAATGGCATTTGCTTTGGGCAGAAGGTCTCAGGACTCTGTAATGGTTTTATTGCTCTGCTGACCTTGCAATCGATCGTTCTAATTAATAACTTCAATTAACATTAAAAGCAGGTATTACTGCAGAGACCTCATTTCCTATACTTGTTGGAGACTCTTCACTGATGGGCTTATTCAAAGTTCCCATTCAACAGGCTTGTCTTTAAATTCATACACTATATTTCGAGATCCCTGCATATAATATTGATAATATTTGAAATTTCTTAAAAGGGAAAATAAAATAGAACATCTTTCAGTAATTCATATACATCATAGGTGAGTTTTGAAGAGTGCTACATCCTTAAAGAAGATTAAACAAGACCTTTGCCTATAGTTTTGCTGAAATTCATCTCCTTCCCTTACAGAGAGATTTCACTAACCAAAATAATGGAGAACACCAAAAGGTACCATTTTGTTTTGTCTGTATTTATATTCAGCAAGCTTTTAAGAAAGCTTCAGCACCCCATGCTATGGAATTATTAGCTCTCAAAACTGAAGGAGAAAAAAATCCATTTTCAAAAGGTTTGCAGAGGTGTGCTGGAGCTGTGCAGTTACAGGGACCTTGTCTTCCACCCCCACAGCCCCAGAGTGGGACAAAGCACAAAGCACAGCATCCCTCATCTGCTGCTGCAGGTGTGCAGGAAAGGAGAGCTTGGTGGTCCCAGTGTGGGCATCACGCCTCATGGCTCCTTCTGAACTCAAGGATTTTGTACCTCAAGTTCTCTTTTCCTCCGTGGGGATGATATTTCACCTCACAGGGACGTTGCAGAAATAAATTATCTAACTACAGAGAGTAGGGAGAGCCTGAGTAATGAGTGTGGGGAACAGGCCTGAAAGGAAATGAGTAATCCTGCCTCCAGAGCCCAGCCTGGGCCACGCACAGCAAATCAGGCCTGGAGGCACACGAACAACAAGGTTAAATAAAATATTGAACAGCCACTCATTAAGAGCAACATAAAGCCAGGGAGCCTTCCCACTTCCCTGCCCACGATCATCTCCCAGGTAATCAGGGGCCATATCCCTGTGTGTGTGTGTGCAAGGGGCAGAATCTGGGCTGCAGGGGCTACCTGGTTTCTGACAATCCCCAGCTGTGGAATGATTTATTCTGCAATCTCAAGGTTTTCTGTGTAGGCGTGGGCATGCGAGGAGAAGCGCCCGCCTCTGCTGCTGTCACTACATTCAAGGGGCAATGGATTGAGACTTCGCCACAGACACAGGGAGGGGATTTACTCACACCTTCAGCAGTGATTTAATTCAGAGCCACACCACGTGGGTGTAATTACTCACTGTGTATGAGCTGCCTCCCATCCTGGAAAAGCCATCTGTGGAGCAGCCTGGGAGCTCTGTGCAGACAGCGTGGACCCATGCCTGGCACCGTGTGTGAGTGAGGCAGGGTGGGAGGGGCAGGAGGTGCTGTGCCTGTGGCACCAGTGCATCACTCCAAGGCACAGGACCCAGCTATCCCTGTTACCTGTTCTGCCAACAGCGAAGCCAGGCTGGAGTAAGCATCTGCAAACTCTGGGCCGTACTTAATGGAGTCCCGCAGCAAGATTACAGCTTCCTCCTTCTTCCCTTGGGACCTGTAGGAAGGAGGAAAAAACAAAAAAAAACTAGAAAGGAATACTCCTGCAAGTACATGTTTAGGTTATCCCACTGATTAACTACTTTAAAGAGACGTGGAAGTGCCCGGCTTGCCCTTTTCAACAAAGAGTAAATGATTCATTCACGCCTCCTCTCCACAATGTGAGCACCCAGCATTTCCTCAGCCCTTCTGCCTCCAGCAGTTGGGAGGAAGGACAGAGGCTTTAATGAATCGATACAATGAAGTGTCTGAAGGGAGTGCCTGAGAGGATGGAGGCACTGTGATCTGGGAACAGGACATTCCCTCTCACTTCACTAGGCTGGAGACACTGTAACACTTCATTTCCTTTACTAAAACCTTGAAGAGTCTCTGCATGTTCCTAGACAAGTGCTCTTACAGATCCACTTGCAACTCCATTATTTTGAAACTGAAGTATCTCCAAGCTGAATCTGCCTGGGATCTCTAAAGAATTCCTTAGCAAGTCGATCATTAGGCTGGAGGAGTTCTGTCCTTCAGATCCTAAGGATTATGAGCAGAGATAGCTGAGAGGTGGCTGTGCTGATGAGCTAGGTTTTTTTCCCAGCATTGCTCTGCACTTATTGCTATGGAAAATGGAAGAGGTTTCTTAACAAAACCTTGTGATGTTTATTTATTTGAGCTATAATTTCTCCAGTATCGCTCTATGTTTCTCTCCTTTGAAAAATGAGAAGGTTTCCTGAACAAACATCTAAGGATGTTTAGTTGGGCTGAAACAACATTTTCCTTGTGCTGGGTGTACAAAGAATATGAATAGCAGGGCTTAGAAAAAGAAACAAAGGGCTCTGGGGAAACAGAAAATACGTGAACACCTTGCTGCTTTGGCCTTAGATTTCATCTGAGTGGCACGGTCAAGTAACCAGATCTTGTTTATAAGGTGCAAATTTCAGCTGATAATACATGTGGCTTTGCAGATTTTTTTCCTTTCTAGTTGTGTAGCTGAAAGAATATTTTGCCTGTGCATTAAGCTAAGTAAAACCAGTTGTGCTAGTCTTTTTCTTCTTCCAGCGGTGTTCCACATAAATTACAGGAATGAAGCAAAAACAAATAAAGAACCACTTTTCTCCTACACTAATTAAAGTCTAGCTAGCTTGTCAATTTATAAAACTTTGGGATCCCTTGGCTGGAGTTTCATGACACATTTTTATAAATCAAAACCAGATGACTGCTTAATAAAGGTATTGATGTTTGGCAGAAAATGTAGGAAATGCCCGCTACAGAAATAAAAGGATTAAGTGATCCACTCAGCAGCAGTAGAAGTTCCCATTACCCACAAGCATTCATTCTGAACATGGGACAGCCCTCTTAATTACTCTTCTATTCCAAAATGGCCTCTTTTTTTCCTCCATTTGATCCAAGAACAATGTTTGTCTCCTAAAAGTGGGGGGGTAAAGAGGGAAAGATTATGGCATCTTTTTATGTGACAGACTGAATTGCATTAAAAAAAGCAGATCCAGTAGTTTCTCAGAGGGCTTAGGCCTGCAAGATACCAAGTGCTCTGGCCAAGCACTTAAACATGTACTTAACTTTTATGTATGCAAGTTGAAAATTAATTACTGGTTGAAGTGCTTTCCTGGCTCAAGGCCAACACTTTGCAGGATCAAGGCCATCTCTTATACAAATCTCCTGCAATTTGGGAGAGCACAAAGCATTGAAAGAACAGTCCAATACACTAATTTACCATAAACTGGGGATCTGGAGCAGGAACAGTTAGGTAATGTACATCTTCACTGTGATAGAGAGAAGAACAAATTCAACTGACAGGAGCAATCTGCGACCACTTATTCCAAATTTTACCCAAATTACCAATTAGTTTTATAATGCCATCTCTTGACTCCCTCTCCCACCTGAGCTCACAGCCTTGCCTCTAAAATCAGCAGGCTCAAGCTGAAAACAAGGAACAGGTCTTTCCACCAGGAGTATCTCTTCCATATTTTTCCAAGTGCCCTGCAGCTGGAGAAGCACCAGGTTAAGCCACCCTGCCAAACTCTGGCAATGCACAGGGCTGTTGGCACTGGAGCAAATTTCACGTGCAGCAGAGAGCAACCTAGGAATTATGTGCTCTAAAGGACTTGGTTACTTTCCTATTTTATTTTGTGAAGTTATTTAGGCTGTATTAAAGCCAGAAACACAGAACTCAACAAAGGCTCCAAAACTGTTCTGCACAAATTTTTACAAGGATACAGAGGAGCCAGAGCCAAACTCTTCTAGAGGTGCACAATGACAGGAGAAGAGGCAACAGATGCCAGAGTAGGAACATGGGACATCCTGATTAGATATAAGGAAAAGTATTTTTCACCACAAGGGTGGTCAAATCCTGGAACAGGTCACAGAGAGAGGTGGAGGTATCTCTGTCCTCTGAGGGATCCAGCTGGACACAGCCCTCAACCATCTGATCCAATCAGACTTGCTCTGAGCAGCTAGCTTGATCTCCAAATGATCTCTAGAGACCCTAAGTTACAGTAATAACCTAAGCTATTTTTTCAATCTACTGCAAAAATTAGACTGCCACAGTTTGTGGGGGTTTTTAACCGGTCTCCGAGGTGTATGTGACACTGAGGGATAACTGCACCACTTCATGAGATACAGAGTATCCTGCAGAGACCATGCACAGAGCCAGATGCAGTATCACTGAACATCACCACCCAGTTTGCTTCTGAATGAAAGGAAGGAACGTTTCACTAGCTAAAAGGTCTTAAATCTCAATGCATGTAATTTCTACCTGATGTTTTTCAGCATCTCCAGACAGTTCCACAAGCCTGTGTCAGCACACTCACATCCAGAAGCCTGTATCAGAGAGGGCAGACAGCCCTTCCTCTTCTGAATAAATGGGTTTGCTCAAGTGGGACTAAATCATAACAACAAATGCTCCGGACACGTTGTATGTTAGTCCAGTCCTTTGAGTAAACTCAAGATTCAGTGCAGATTGTTTCTAGGCATTTCATTTTCCCCTTGAAAATGAAGCCATAACACTCTCAAGGCATGTGAGGCCTTTCTTCATAAGGAACAGTGTACTGCATATTGCAGTCCTTTAGGTGTGGATTGATGCAGTACCACAAATATGAAGTTCTTATCCATTCTTCCTGCAACAGAAAGCTGAGATTGATATTTATTTCAAATGTTCCTAATACATTACTTCTTGTCTCTTTACAGAAGTACCCACAGCCTATAAATTCATGAGGTATTCTGAACAATATTTATCTGTATCTCAACGAACCTGAATTTATACAGAGGAGTCAAATACTCAAAACACAAGAAAGCAGCATCAGGCTGCTCTGTGTCACTAATCACACAGACCATGAAAGCAGAGAGACCTCCTACTTTTAGGTAGACCATCTTTTAGGTCTATTTTAAGTAAGAAATCTGTCGGCATTGTTTAATTATCTGCTGTCCAATATTTATATTAGGCAAGAAAATGATGACATACAACTTCATTTTAGGATATGTAAACAAAACCAGAGGCTTATTCAGCCATTACCCTGCAATACTTCCTGAGAACATTCATCTTCTGGCACATAGCTGTCTTCTTTATGTGCAAACAGAAAATGGAAACATCATTTTTCATCATGACTTCCACAGAAAATAACTTATAAATCCCACCCTGTGTCCTCAAAACAGTTTTTACTCAAGTTTAAATCACAAGCAATGGATGCTTAAATAGCTTATTTGCATGGAATAATGAAAGGCAGATTCCCACATGGGAATGACAAACCCATCCTTCCAAAATCCCAGACCTCCCTTCTCTCAGTACTCCACAGGAGATGGAATCTGGTATCTGCCATCAGATTTGCACACTGTGAGCAGGGATGGGTACAAGGAACTCAGCAGAATTCAACAGGGAATTGCCCATGCCAGACAACTTCTTTCCATGTCCCAGCACAAGCAGTGCTCTTACTGGACATGCCTTAAGTGTTGCAGATCTGTCTCTTCCTCATCTGCCCCATGCTCTGAAGCCTTTGTAGAGAGGAGAGAAAATGCTTTTATTGCTTGACCATTTATCTTCTCTCTGACATACGTTTAAAAATCAAAACACTCCTCATAATGGCTCGTAACACAGCCAGAAAGTAGTATCTGTCTGTAATATTCTGCAGATTTCCATTTTATTTCATTTATTACCCATATTATACTAGCATTTAGTGTCTGCAGAATACTGGCTGCCATATATATACACATTTATATATACATATGAAAAGATAATTGTAGACTGGTAGAAAATATAAATATATAACTGGTAGAAAATATAAATAAAGCCATCATTGTAGGAAGGGAAAATGTGAAATCTCTGCCTTGTACCTGTCTGGTCATCTCACAAGTTACCTCATGCTCCAGCATGGCTGATGTTCTTTGCTAAGCTGCTGGATCATCTAGGAAAAGTGCTGGCCAAAGGGTTTGGGATCCCATTTTAGGGGAGACATTCATATAGGATCTGCCCATACAGCATCTGCTTTACATATGTGCTAATTCCTGCACTGTGAACCCCACCTATTTTTTAGCAGGTTTTTTAAAGCTGAACAGGGAGATGAGGGCACTCAGCTTCCAACACAATTAATACTACTGCTGTGTCCAGATGCACTACATTGTTTTGGAAGCCTAAAGGAAATTCAGAAAATGGGAACAAATGGATGTGGGAAAAGGGCAGGAGGATCCTGAGTTCTTTCTTTTGACAAGTTTAGCACAAGCATTACACACATTTAACATACTGCAAAATGTGGCACCACAGAAGGATGCAGAGCACATACAATCCAACAGGACACACAATCTCTTAAGTATCACAATGTGAAAACCATGACATATTGCACAGAAAACAAACAGCATTTTCTAAGACATTTCTCCCTCATGTCTCCTTTGTGCTTTTCCAGTGCAACAAATCCAGTTTTTATCCATCTGCTGGGTCCTAAGAGCCCTTTGACAGGCCAGATTTAAGCATAATTGACGTGGAATGTCCCAGTGCTTCTTCAGGCTTAGATCCTTTTGTATTAATATTTTGTATTTAAAAAAAAAATCTAAATGTAACAGAGAATAATAATTAAGGTACACATGATGGATTTAAAAGACAATATCTATTTTAAAACACCACTGCCACCTAAAATTAATTTCAATCAACCAAATTTGATGAATAATATAAAGACCTTCCTTTTCACTTGTAATAAGACTCTACCATCTTCCTTCCTTGTATTTCCAGTAAAGCACTTACCTACTTTCTATTTATGATTACTAATTTCCTATATTCTGACCTCAAACCACCAGGTTGATTTTTAATATTATTCTGATCATTTCTCTGCTTCTGAACAGACCAGGCAGAACTTCAGCAGCCCACTTAACATCCTTTATATAAATCCACACCTGAAGTTATATTCCAGGACCAGAAAGACCAAGTTTTAATGACACAGTGCCACTTTAAAACCAGTCCCACACTAAGCCTGTCATGGTTTAACTAGCACTGTCTGCTCTAAAAGATTTACCAAGAGCTATTATCAGCAAAATAAGGGCAGTTCATATCAGTAAAAATGTATTTTTACTGCTGTAGTTTATGCAGTTCTGTCAGCAAATACACCACAATATCCTCACAAAACCAAGGACCTTTTTGCTGGTGCTAAACAGATATATTTTACTTTTTTTAATTGGACCCTTTGCAGATCTTATCACACTGGCTTCTTGTACAGATCTAAGTTTAGTCCTTAGATGTGGTTAGTCAAATTAATTTGCATGATTATGATTGTCTGCTATTCTCCTTGCTAAAGGCTGACACTCTAAACAACAACAAGTGAAATAATGAGCTCATCAACTTGTTTTTAACCATCCAGGGATGTAAACCAGCCTTCCCCTCAAATCCAGACCTACCTGCTCTGCTGCTCTTAGCATCTCAGCATAAGGTGCTTATGCCTAAACTATACAACAACTTCCCACACAGCTAATGAGGAGAAGTGGGAACTTGAAGAGAGGGATTTTCTGGATATGTGTGATTTATTAGCACAGCATCTGATGCCTGCCTTTGAACAACACAGCCTTCTCTCCTGGAAATGTTTACATATCTCCACCAGGATGGGGATCTCAGGTGACTAGCTGGGTTTAGGCAACTCATTTCTGATGCCTGTTTTGGAGCAAATGAATTTCCTACAACTGAAACACACTTGTGAACAGCACCTGGAGTGATGTGGCAAACAGCACAGAGATATACAAAGCAAGCCTCACCTTTGTGCCAGCACTTTTGGATGGCACTAAGAAATGACACCATTTCTTCACCAGCTGGCAGAAAAGAACTACTTTGGTGGTGTGTGTAGGGGCAATGTGAATTTTCTTGGTGCCAGACCTGCACTCAACTTACTTGAGCAGGTTGCCGAGGTTGAAGAGAGCTCGGTTGTGCTGAGGGTTGAGCTGAAGGGCCCGTCTGTAGTAGTCCTTTGCCTCCACCACATCTTTGGTCAACGTCCCCAAGTTGTTGAGAGCACTTGCATGACGAGGGTACAGCCTGGGAAAAATGAAATATCAAGTTACAGATGCTCATTAATTGACTCTGCCACCAAGGCTGTTGGCACTCAGTAAAGGGAAGAATGTCAGCCAAAAAACCTTGTTTTCCCTTAATTTACTGCACATCAGATGGGATCCTGAGGACCCTTTTCAACTCCCAAAGAGATTGCAAATCAGATCTTCTCCTATGGTTCCTATGTATCTCCAGGACAAAATGGAATACTGAACAGCTTTGAAAACCTATTGTACCCTTCCAGCAAAAGGCACAGTGACTAAAGCAGCCTGAATTTTTTATTCAAAATGTTTTTGCAACAAGCAACAACTGCCTGGTCAAAAAATGCGCCCATTGGAAATGTTTTGATATACACAGAATACAACACAACACTGTTTAAAATTTCTTGTTGTGGTTTTGAATTTATTGTTTGGGGTTTTTTTCACAATAAAACTGATTAAAAAGTGCAAAAGGAAACCTGAAATCAGCTGTTGAACAATGCTTTCAGAACCAAGGAAAACGACAAAAGAATCTGGAACCAGACTGCTTAACAGTATGAATTCTTTAAGCTTCTTGTAGCATTTGGTTCAGTAGAGTTCTCGCTTTGTCTGACCTGTTGATCTTCACATCTGCCCGTGTCAGTCACAAGATTACAGTACTGAGCCCAGTGCATCTCTGTTAAAATCCTCCACTAATTAAGCAGCAGGTCACGGTCCATTCAGCAGTTTAAATTCTCAAAGTTGTGCTCCTACATTAATATTTTAGTTTGTAGGTCTTTCATCAGAAAACTCCAGAGGTGGAAGCGATCCAGGGCTCGATGTAAGTATCCAGGACCCTTTCAGTGATAGGTAGGTGAAAATGGAGGGTCATTATAAGGAAATAAATTTTTGACAGACGCCCAGAGAAGTCCCTGGAGACCAGCTGTGTGACCAGGTCTGAGGCTCTGAGGCCATGTCATCTGACATTTCTTTGCCTTAGGTCCCTGACCATGGGAAAGTGATGTGGATAATGACATTAAAAGTAGTTGGCTATGAAAGCACAGGGTACAGCATGAGAAGGGGCATTTAAAGGTAGAAGGGATTAAAATTCTATAGTATAGCCTGACTAAAGTTTGCAATTGTTTTTAACCCAAGACTTTCCATGGTGGTTTTTTTTTTCTGCCTGGAGTTTTTCACTAAGTCAGTTCAGCCCTAGGATTTTCTGTGCTTAAGTACCATGAATAATTTAGCATTTTATACACTGCTGCAACCTTTGTATCAGTCACATTTTCACTCTACAGCTCATAAATTATTTTGGCAAGGTCTTATTTGGGGGTGAAGCTGGAAATGTTTAAGGGAACTCTGGGAGAAATGGGCATGCACCGCTAACAAAAGCAGGATGTTTCCTACCATGAAGTAAGAGAAAAGCCCAAAGTCCTTTTTTCACCTAGCAAACAAGGACTGCAAAGCCACATATTTGAGGAGAAATTGTTCAGGGACGCAGCCACTTGTTTTTTTAAAAACTGGCCTGTTATAATAACAAAAGATAAATGTAGTGACCATCACTCATAGCAAATAATAATACAGAGTGCAAACATCCCTCCCAGACAGATGAGCATCCCGTGCCTCAGAGGTCTCAGGGATGCAGCTCTGTGTGATACCTTGACCAGAACCTTGAGCAAAGAACATCTTAGGGCAAATGACCACGGGCTCAGTCTTGTCTCCCATTTCCTCCAAGGGATTTTGACATTGTTTTGGACCAAGAAAAAGGTCTGGGAGTTATAGTTTGATTTATAGTTTTGAGCCTTTTTTTACCAGATGGCTATGATAAAAGTGTGCACTACTTCTGTCAGTACTCACACATAAAACAGCTCTAATATTTGACATGAAGTCACTTGAGTTACGAGTGGGCAAAAGGATTTCAGAAAATTCTTGGGAAAGTCAGAAACAGATTAACATTTTACAGCCTTAAACCTGATGGTTTTTCTCTCAAACTTCCAGAAATTAATTCTGTTCTTGGCCTTTAGTGCTCCTATGGCATTTTAGGCCGAGGAGATTTGCTTGCACCAATTTGGAGTGGAATGAAAACTCGAGATTAAAAAAGGGAACGGATTTCACCTTTAAATTGCACAGTTCTGACCAGCAGCTCCATAAATACACTTCTGAGCTCAGTGCTAAAACCTCTCAACAGCAAATCACAGGATGCAAACATGTCTCCCATGTATTCTGGGCTCTGTTTCCTGTGTTTTACATTTATTCATTACATCTCATTGCCCTTTCCAAGAAATCTAAGTGAAAACCCAGAACCTCAGCAAGCACAAATTACCTGCTTAGCATCTGGCCTGAAGAACTTACAACATCTGCAATTGTACATGTCTGGACAAAAGTTACAAGAAATTCTGACCACAATGAGATAAGGCAGTGGTGTTGGGCTTTGCTGATAGGGTCCAGCTCTTTTATTTCTCTAGAAATATTATATTTGGAATATTACTTTATTATGGTGGTAGAGCAAGCTGCAGCTCAACTGAGTTCAGCAGAACAACCAAGCCTAAGAGAGCATCACCTCTGGTAAAGTAACCAGAGCCAGAGTCTGAGCTCATCACCATCCATGCTGTTACAGATTCACTGAGTCATAGAATGTTTTGGGATGTAAAGGATCTTAAAGACCATCTGTTCTAATGCCCATCCACTATGGGCAGGGACACTTTTCACTAGACCAGGTTATTCAAAGCCCCATCTAACCTGGCCTTGGACACTTCCAGGGCATCCACAGCTTCTATGAACCGTGTGTTCTGGTGCCTCAACATTCTCAGAGTAAAGAATTTCTTCCTAATATCCCATCTAAACCTGCCCTCTTTCTGTTTATGCTGCTTTCACACCACCCTCAAACAGCTCCCAGTAGTGGTCCAAGCCTGAGCCCAGATCAGGGTTTGGTCCCAAAAGCCAACTTGGACTTGGCTACTGCCTCTCAGAGGATACAAACACTTACTGAATACTTTCAGGTCAATTTATGCCAGTTGACCTCAGGGCTAGAGAATGTGGACCAGATAATTTTTTTATGTATTAATATGGACGTTGAATAAAGGACAAGCAGCTATTAAAACTAGTCTTTGCTCAGGCACACCCACTGCTTTTAATAACAGTTCCCTGGAAATAAAAAGACAGCAGAACAATCTTGTGGCAGGATTTATGCATAAAACTTGACCACAAGTTACCAAGTGAAGCAACATTTACTCAAGAACTTTCAAAATGGCTCTACAAGACTTGCAGATACACCAAACTTGTTTGCTTTTGCTGTAGGTGATTTGTTGTTGTAATGGAGAGAGACAGATGTACTTCTATTTTGAAGTTATCAGGAGATTTGTGCTGTTTATCAAGACTTCTGGAATTGGTCTCAATGAATCCTGATATTCAGCTTTAACTTATTTTGATTGTAAGCTCTCTAATGCAAACACTGTCTCTTCTCCATTCATCTGAAGAATGTATTTTTTTCTTAGAAGGGTTAGAAACACATTACCAAGACAAAGAGGTCTCCAATTAACCTGGAGTCTCTTCATGCCACAATAATGACAATACTCAGAATCCAGACTTCATGTTATAAACCATCACTCTGAAGACACTGAGATGCAAGAGATCAATTTTTGGAACATATCTAGCTTGTTTTGCAACTTCTCTGAAGAAACAAAGCTTTCTATCTGGACAGATATAGGGCTGTATTTTCCTTGCCACCACCACTGATAATGGTAACAGTCTGCAGGCAATATCCTTCTTGCTATGCATCTGATTAGGTAGAAATTCCTCTAGGCTTCACCTAATCAAATGCAAGTGCTGCATTATTTATGAAAGAAAGCTGAATTTCATTAAACTTATTCTACAAGTAGCAGTTCATGTAAGAAATCAGTTTATCCTTTCCTTTAGAAATCAGAATAATTTTCTTTAAAAATCTACATTCAAGGATAATTATAATAGAAGCCTTGAAATAGCAAAATTATGGGAAAGCAACCCATAAAAGTATATTTCAAAGCACATAGAGATTTCAATTCTAAAGAGAAGACAAGTGGGTTGTTACCTTGTTGTAGAATGAATAATTCAAATGGTTCCTCCAATGCTGTATCTGCAATTGTCAGAATAAATTTCAGCAGCCTTCCCTTTAACCATTACAGGTATAGACTGCACAAGAACTCCTGTTAGTAATTATCCCCACTTCTTTTAGGTTAGCAAAATTCCCTCTAATACCACTGAACAAAAGTTCTACCGACTTGCACAGTCAAGAGATTTCCAGTTTCCCAAGACAAAACCAGGTATAAAACATACACGGTCATGAAAACACTGATGACCATTTATTCTGCTTTTTCATTTAATGCCGCTATTATCTAAAACATGAGGGTTTTAAAAAAAATTTTTGAAGGGCTTTGTTTGGCTCTATATCTGAATTACAAGACAATTACAGAAAGAAGAGAAAGGGAAGAAATTTGTTATCATGACTGCAGCCTATGATCCACCAGGAATTTTAATTCTTTTAATTCAGATCAAGAGAGACCACTTAAACAACTGGCAAGCTCTGCTCACAGTCCTGCCTGGTCTGGTGCCAGGGGTATTCAGGGGGAGGAGGGCATTAGTGTGACAACTATCCACTTGCTCTTAAGAGCATGATGTGGGTTTTGTACACCCATTGCTGTGTGGATAGCACACAACAGGGGATGGGGACAGACTAACATGCAATTAGCCTGGAAAGCTACCATGGATAGCATGGAAAGGGCCGTAATGTCAAATTTCAGGGGTCTGGGCAGCCCTCCAGAACCATGGCACAATAGAAGAGGTTATTGAAAGCAGCCCAGGGTCATTCCTCAGAGCTGGGACAGTCCTCAGATGCCACATGAGGATGATTCTTCCTGATGCCCCAGCCCTTCATCGCTCTCCAAGGGTTGACAATAAGCTTGTTGAAAGCACATTCCCAGTGACTTACAACATGAGTTCTTATAACCATTATAAAACTTGTAGGCAACCCTGGTCATCATTAACCCAACAGCCATGCCATGGCAGCAGCAGCAGAAAGAAAAAACCTGCCTGCATCATCTTGCATAATATTCAAAGGGGGGGTCCAAGCATATTAATTTCTTCTATATATTAAAACAATAAGTGAAAAATAATTTTTAAAAACTTATCCGGTTGGAGAGATCTAGTGTGCCTGGTTTTTGTTAACACATCTTTTGATGAAATAATGCATTTAAACTTAGCACTCACAGGGACCATGCCACCACTGAGGCAGCTGTGGTAAGTCACTCCCTGTGCTGCCCTGACAAAACTGAGGCTGTGTCACCTCTCTGTGGCAAGAGCAGAGGAGAGCCTGAAGAGCCCTGGGCCACACCTCTCACCACTCCTCCTCCATGCAAGAGGACACTTCCTTGACAGCCACTCCTGGCTCTCCTGGTGCCTGTCCAACCCTACCACAAAGCTCAGCATCCATGGGGCTCCCTGCAGCCAAATTAAGCACAGGGACTCAGACCTTAATTACCCAGGCCCAATTACTTGCTGGCAGCATGGCAACTTGCTCTGAAGGCACGTTTTGCCCATTCCAATATATACTGTAATTACTGGCATTGTTTTGCCAACGAAAGTAAGAATGTTCTACGAATAACATTTCTATCTGTGCCAAGTTTTAATACTGCCCATTTTATATTTACTCCAGTATACTATTTCAAGCCAATTTTCCAATTTTAATATTACGTCATACTCATTTTCATGTATTTATGTAAGTTCTCAATAAAGCTCTATGTCAGGTTGAATTAAAACATGATTTGATGTAATTCTGAGACCACTCATCCTTCTGGGAACAATTCTGCACTGGCAACAACTCAGGTCATGGCCTCATGATAGCATGGCACCTTGTTTCAAGAGCTGCTCTACATGATGTGGAGATGTGGACGGCAGATCCTGTGTCTTCCTCAAAAAGGCTTTCAATTTGCAACATTTTCATTTCTTTCAAGGAAGGAGAGGTGATCCTGGAATATCAAGCAGCAGTCGTTTGTCTCTTGAAGAGTTTTAGTAGTTGCATCAATATTCCCTCAAAGGTAACACCCTTCAGCTTGGCAGAAAGATTGTGGCAGGCTAGTATTTTTTGTACTTAAAAAAGCACCTGGAAATCCTGTTGAAAGTCAGGCAACTGAGAGATCTAATGCTTTTAGGTCCCTTTGAAAGCCTCAGGCATAATCTTCTTCAGTGAAAGCGTGACAAAGCAGCGAGACTCCTGGCTGTACACAGCACAGCCCGGAGCTGGGAATTACATCACGCCCATTTCCACACACTCAGCTGCAAGGGGGTCCTGACACAATGCCAGGAATAAAACAGGTAGTGATCCACCCCAGTCTGGTGCTGGGAGCTCAAAGAGCATCCCTGAGCAGCGCTGTGGGTCCTCATCACTGCTGCATGGGCCAGCTCAGCTCCTGAGAGAGTCCCGCTCAAGGAGTCAGTGCGGGGTCATGCCCCATCAGCAGTGCCTACAGCAGGATCTTCATCTAACCTGGGATCTCCAGAGGACAAACAGCCTCTGGTATAAACAGCAAGTGCTGCATCACAGCCAGGGATCAGCAGAAGGAAGTAAAGTCCTGGCTTTATGTCTTCTCCCCCTGCCCACCAGCCCACAGGCACCCTGCCACCAGCAAACCCTCTCAGCAGGGTGAGCCTCCCAGGCTGCACTGCAGAGCACCCTGATATTGAGAGAAACCTCCCCAGGACAGAAATGGCATTAAAAAAAAAAACAGAGAAGCTGAATAGATTTAAGATGTACATTGACAAAAGCCTCATGAAGTCTTTGAGCTTGACTTCCGATAAGGAAAAAACACCCCGAACCTACAGCAATATCCAAAAGCATGACATTCAAATACCAATCAGTGGCACACTAAACAATATTACAATTTATAAATTTTCATTAGATTTTGAAACTTGGGCAGGGATAGAAGCCTGAGAGTTAGACTTGAGGAGAAAAAAACAGGATTTTAAGTCAAACAATATCACAGGTAAATATAAATAAATAAAATCTTTCCTGCTAAACTTGCATGCTCCCTGAGGTTTCTCCCTGCTTCTCCCTGAAGATGAAGCAACATGAGGTTATCAAACAGGGCTGTCTGCTTATTCTCTCACATAAAGAACTTATGCAGGATCCACCTAAATCCTGAAAATACCAGAAATCTCAACACTCCCAAAGCCCAGCAAAGGACTATAAATTCACAACATGCCTGACTTATAGACAGTGTAAATAATGCAGGCAGCTCCACAGAGCCCACAGAATCTTGAAGGACCTCACAGCAAACAAGAGACAATCAGGTGAGCCCTTCAATCAAACGTGACACAAGGGGACAAAATAACAACACACTCGCACTGAAGCAGATGGGGGTGAAATCACACCTGTCATCTCCTGAGGCTCCCAGGTGCCAGGGGAAGCTGTACAGCCCCATTCCATACAGTTTTCACACAAAACAAGGAGAGCAGGCTAAGAAAAAAGCAGTGGCTGTGGGAATGAGTAACTAACCCTTGGATTTGAGGTTACCATTAGCCAAAAGTGAAAGGTAGACTTGAACACGTGCAAAATACAGCCATAAGTTTCTCTCTATATACCCCATAGGAAAATCATAATAGATGCCTTGACCCAGTAAGAAAACAGTTTTCATTAGGGGAAGATTTTTCATTATACAGATTTTTTTTTTATCAGTCCCCAATACAGAAAAAGCAGTGCTTTGATGCCATGTCTGGGGAAGGATATGGAGCTGTCATCCTCAGAGATGATGGGGGTTTTCTCTAAGATGATGTTTTTTAAAAGCCATCAAGTCCTTGAAGGGCAGCATAGAAGGATCTGCACCCACAGCAAGACACCATGGTGTAGGAAGGGACCCCACCACGTGTAACCATCAGTGTCCAGGGCTGACACATCCATCTGTCTATCCCAGCAGGTACACCCAGCTTCTATGGCTCTAAATGCACACACGCTGTGTCTGCATCAGGACTCGTGGTTGCACTTACACCAGTTCTGTTTTCAAGTAAATAAAAGCCATTGCATTGCATTGATTGCTTGTTATTTTTGTCACTAAAAAGCAGAAAAACTGAGCAGAGCTGGAGCAGCCCTCAAAACAGGCAGGGATTAGTGCTTTATAGAGAACAGGTTCAAAAATAAATTACACTGGCTGAAGTAATTTGGCCATTGTCCTATGCAACGTGTTGTAAAGGCCATTAAGTCTCTGATTCAAATTACAAGGCAGCCCTTTCAGCTGCCAATTACCATTAAAATACTCAACAATTCCATCCAGCTTCAGGATAGCCACCACATACCCATGCAGTATTTCTTAAGCCTACTGTCAAAGCTTGAATGAGGACACCACACAAAGATATTCCCAACTGCTTGGACATGATCCACCTCCAGCCCATAACATCCACTAACACAGAGTATTACCTGAAATCTCTATGAAGATATTTCAGGCTTGCTCCAAGGGCCTGACCTAAGTAATATCACAATGTCAGAAGGGCACTCATGGTTTCAGGAGCAAAAGCAGCCACAGCAGTGACACCAAAGCAGCGCCGTACATTTAATACTCACTGTAAAAACAGGCTAACAAATGGTGCTGGTATTTTAATTCTTCCCAGAAATAAATCACAGATGGTATCCAAGGCCACCTGCAGTCCACGCTGAGAGGCATTTTCAAGGCAAATACATTGACACACACACATAAAGGGCTGTAAGAACACAGTATTTTTTACTGCATGGAGAGCGCAATTTAACTGAATTTAAACAACCCCAGATACTGTTGATTTAAGATATATAAAAACCCAGCAGGAAGGTATGTGGGAAAGCTTAGGAAGAAACCTGAGTCTCCCTTACAGCATTAGGGCTTTATTTCTGAAGTGTAGAGAGGTGAGAGAACAGCCTTGCTTTTTTTCTTTTTCACCCACTCCAGTGATGCTATGAACCAATTTTGTTCCCTCAAACGAGGGATTAAGATACGCCACTTCCACTGTTTTCCCTTCTCCATCTAGCCTGTGTTCAAATACTAAGGATGCATAACCATGATTTCATGACCCTTACTGATGCCACAAACCAGCATTCCCAATTTCCAGGCTGTAAGCAATGCCCTAAGATGTATTACTTGCAAGCTCTGCAAGAGCCAGACCACACAAGTCGCAGCACCAAGTGTTTCCATACTGGTTTCCCTGCCTCCTGGCCCACTCTCTCCTCCCTCTCACAGCTGAAAAGCAGAACAGCTCCTTGAACTGCAAAGAAAACCAGCCCAAGAGCTCCTACTTGCTGTCCAGAGTTCCCTCCTCCAGAAGATGCCACAAGGGGGAATGAAGGTTTCTGCATGGCAGGCTGATCCCCTTCCCACTCTGTCTGGTCAGCAGCATTTGGCAGGGGAAGTCCAAGGGGAGTTTGTGGCTAGGAACGTGTTGATGGACGTGTACACACACAGAGGTAACCCTGCAGAAGTGTGTGCACGCTCAGGCACACACACCAGTGCATTTATGTCAATAAACCCACAGTATCACACTACACGAGGTGGACACCTCTTGCAGGACTCTGTTCTGTCAGGTATGTTTTAACATCCAGAAAGCAAATGTGAATTTTAGATTATGACCTTTTCCAGACACAGAAATGTAGCTTGCAATGCACAGAACTACTATTAGCATGTTTATCCACATAATTCCAGCAAGGAACTGAGCAACCTTCTTCAGCCCCACCCGCTGATGCTCACATTGATCCGCCCTCCGTGGGAAGCACTGCCCTGGCAACAAACACAGAGAGGGATGCTAAGAACTGCTTTGGGAATCGAAATGTTGAATGAGTGCAATTGTAGGAGGCAAGGTGAATTATTTTTCTCCCCTCCATTGTTAAAACGAGATTGATTTAATTGACAACAAATGTTCACCGATTGGGTTTTAAGGCTCTGCTGTTTTTCTCTCTCTGCATGTCAGCCCATGTGCATTGCTAAAGGGCAATGTAACAGTCTCAGCAGTAACATCAAGCACACAAGGCTAGGAAGAAGCAGGACAAAAGCTTGGTAACTATCAATAACAGCAAAAACATCTTCATTAGCACATCAGAGTTTTTCTTCAGATTTGAGAGAGGCTGTATATTCTCACTCACAAATGGGAGACAAGTGGTGAGATAAATTTCAGGTAAGATCAGCAGTGTTTGATCTCCAAGAGCAGAGATTCTCCAGAATTCCTAACAACAGCCACAAATCTGTAGCAGAAGCAGCAGCAAGAATGTTAAGGCCAGCTTTCAGAATAGCCGTGGTGAACTCACATCTCAGATGGACTATTTCTGGCCTTTACTTTCTGAAGGCAAAAAACCCCAAGGATCTCCTGGAGTCACTACCATATGTCAGGCAAACCAGTGAAGCAGTCTAATCCAGCAGTGTGTTTTTCTTGTTTTACTGTAGGTAAAGCTAAAGGTTTATAACCCACTCTACAGTTGCTGAACACCAGCTGTTTGTCAGGGCTATTTCAGGGGTAACTCATCTGGCATCTCTGAAGGGCTCCATTTCTATCCCCCTTTTAGGATCTACTTATAGGAAGAGCTTTTCCTACAAAAATTCCTAAAGAATTTTTGTTCTTTTCATTCTCCCCATCTCCAATTCAAATGCCATTCTCTATTTTTGCATTTCATTTCAGTTTTTATTTCCCCCACCCTTGGAAAACATAATTAGATTGCACTAAATACCCGAGCCCGGCTGGGTCAGGGTGTTGTGTCACTGGTCTCTGGGCTGGGGTAAGGAATGAGTTTTCTGATGGGCCACCTGCAACAGCACTGACAGGTGGTTGTTGGGACTAATTGCCAAGTTTGCCTTGGAAACCTGCCCTGCAGTTCCCTGTCAGAGAAAACACATTATTCTCTTCCACCACTTTTCTGCCCTGAAGCTAGCAGAAGTAGACCAACATTTGCCAGCAGAGAATCCCACCTGTCTCTGAAAGCAGGAAAGGGAGCAGTTAAAGCTTGGGGATCAACTTTCCCAGGATTTAGTATTAATTGCTAGCATTTCACTAGGTGCCTTGTGTGCACTTCAACATCTTTTCCCACAGCTACAACTTCACAGAGCAAGGTGCTGCTTTGCAGAGCAGACACATGGCAACCAGCACTTCTGGCAGAGCAGGAGTGCATGGAAGCTCATCCTTATGTTGGTGGAGCTGGTGGGATGGCAATTGCTCGCAGTTCAAGCAGCAGCGTGCAGACTGACAAGATCACTCTTTGTTTACTAAACAATTAAACTCATTCACCAGAGATCAAGCAGACCTGCACTGTCATTTGGCACAAAGCTGGAATAGTGGATGAGCCATCACCCACTGAGGCACTGCAGCTCTCCCTTTCCTATCTTCCAGGAGCTCCCAGGCAGCAAGTCGTGTCCCTATTGACTCCACTTCCTTATTAATTCCCTATTGATCTGCTCACTGAGCACTAGGCAGAAATAATATTTTTATCTTCTGTACTCTTGGCTGTGCTGCCATTGGATTGTGAAGTCTCCTGAGCAGCTTGGGTTTTCTGTAACCTGGGGAGGATGGATCCACCCACACTCACTGGGAGAGTAGGCACTCAGTAAGGGGTACCTGTGGGAAATCATGAATGCTTGTTGTGCAAATACCTCAGCTGCTGGTCTGCCTACTCCCTGATATGGAAAGTTACAGAGTGGTAATTCATCTTTCCAGTTCAAGCTTGGCAGAAAGTACCCTGAACCATCAAAATCTGCTCGGGATATTACAGCTACTACTTCCTTCTCTCTAATTGTGAAGATTGGGCTATGATCAGAGCAGTCTGTAAGGAGCTGGTTTCTGTGAGGATGGGCAGACAGCTTAGACACAACAGCTGTTTTCTGTGATACCTGGGTATGCTCTGCCACTGTATGCACCTGAGGCTGCCTGTCCCACACCCAGCAGCCTCCCCACTGCCTCAACACAGCCATCAAAGGTAGGCACCCAGCAGAGGCTGCAGGGCCCACACACCACCCCAGGCACTGTAGAAAGGGGAAAACATAGACATTAAAGAACGTAATTCTCAACAGAAGAACACAGTGCACTTTTTACTTACACTGTTCTATTGCTTATTACACAGACCACAAATAATTTCCCCGTGCCAGAGGTGAGAAGAGGGAGTAAATATAAGGAAAATGTAAGTGCAGAGATAAAATGTGACAAGAACAAGTAGTGCAGCTTCCCAGTGAGGGGGACTTCCAACTCCTGGCCTGCACTTTTGGGTCAAAAAGAGAACATGCAAGGTGAGTTTCATTTTTCCAAACTGCCAGCTAATGCTGAAATAACTGAAGCAAGTCAAGTGCTTAGCACCAGTGCCATGAGCATGGTTGGTTCTGTGGGGCTCCAAGCCCCAACAAGGCTTCAGATGCTCTATAAACAACACCATCAGCATAAACAGTGCTATGTAACACAGCTGAGAAAATGTTTGCAATCAGTTCTCAAAACAGACTCTTTCATAATTGAAATACTGCAGAGCAGAAAACAGCATTATAATTACAATAAATGGGTGCTGCTGAGTTAGAGAAGATCTTTTGTCTGCAAATCCCATTTACACACGCAGAGGCAATGTTGGAAGGAGGAGTTACATTACTCTGCACACTCCACCACAGGGCTTGGATAATTTTAGTCAGTCCCTCTTCTTTTTAACTTGCAGTGTGCTTTTCTGGTAAATTGGAAGAAGTTTGGAGACTAGGTACAGGAACGACTGGAGGACTGCAAAACCTTGTGATGCTGAAAAAACCAGCACCTATCAAGCAGCAGGTTAAGGGAGGAGTTGATCACTGTATGGAAAACAGACATTTGGTAATGGGATCTTCAGTGTGGCATTGAAAGGTGTAAACAAATTCAATGAGTGGAAGCTGGCGCTAAACAAATCAGTCTAAAAATAAGGGAGGACATTTTCAACAGTCAATGTAATTAACCTTCAGTACAGTTTAATGGTGGTTGTGCTGGATTTTCCATTGCTGGAAACTTTAAAAAAATAGAAGGTTTTTCTAAATGGCTTCCTAAATGCCCAGCATGGCAAAACAGAACAGGATGTTGCTCAAAAAAGCTAAAAATCACCTTCACCCGGGTTCAGGCCCTCCTCAGTGACAATGAACTCCTGTCCTCACAGGTCAGCTTGGGTGGGTTAGGAGCCCTTGGAGAGCTTTTATCATAACCCTGTCAGCTGGCCAAAAGACAAAACGTACATGTAATTTCTGGAGTTTTCTGTCACATCACATGTCGGGAGAGAACATTTCTTCCACCTCCTGGCATGCCCTATGGAGCTGAGGTCTGCCCTTGCTGTCCATCAGAGCCCCTCTTCACCTTGTCTGTCCTTCCAAACCTGCTTCTATTCCTGAAAACACTATCTGTGCACTCCATGCTTGCTTTCCCTTGCCACCACACCATTCCCCCAGCCCTTCTCCTTGCATTCATTCCCCAGAGGGGCTCCTTTCTCCCAGATCCCAAGGAGCAGAGGGGAGAGGTTTGTGGAACGGGGGTGACCTGCTTGGTGCACTGAGCACTGCCTGGGGAGCAGCTGAGCTGCATGAACAGCACAGGCAGGAGCAGCAAGTGGAGGAAGCTGCTCACCCCATCTGTGTGTGAAGGAAGGGTCCTTCACAGACACCACAGGACGTGTCCCATATTACAGCCCAGCCCCTGGGCCTGATTTACCATTCATCTACAAGCAAGGCAATTCATCCTGCTGCTTCAGCTTCCCCCTGCACAGAACCTCAGCAGTGATATTTACCCTGTTACTGCACAGGAGCATTTTCAGGATCAATTAGTTTAGCGTTCATGCAAAGCTCTGTGGACAGAAGCCTCAATACAAGTAGTAAGTACCATTATTGTTACTGCACTTCAGATGGCTACCACACTGACATTTTCCAGGCATGCACCATTAACAATTTACAAAGATAAATGGCCCAGGAACCCGAAAATGCATTTAGGACAACTACCTCCTGCTTACCAGCATACATTCAGCTGCGTAAATGACACCTCATCGCTCAACATGTAGCTATGGTAACATTTCTATCTCATATACTCAAGTGCACACACACACACACGTGGAGCTGGAGGGAAGCCAGGCTACCTCATTTCATGACACACAAACACCGAGCCAAGGAACTTTCCCAGGCTCCCAAAGCCAAGCTGCTCCAAGGAGCCAGGGAGGAGGAGCAGCCAACTCGCCCCATGTCTGTCAGGAAGGAGATGGGTAAACAGCAGGAGCCCCACCAGGCCCCTGAGGGACTTACTTGAGAGCAGTTTTGTAGTGGTAGATCGCTTCAATGTTACGGCCCTGGTCTTTCAGAAAGTTGGCGTAGTTGTAGTGCACCTTGGCGTTGTGGGGCAGGGTCTTCACTCCTGAGCTGTGAAGGGGAACAGAAGCAAGTACACTGTTAGCAGTCAGGTTATCCACCTTCCCCTGGGTCCACCTTCTTCTCACAGTCCCTCCCTTCTGGAAAGCTTGCTGGTAATCCGAGCCCCTCGCCGCCTCCTGTGCGTTTGTGCCAGCACAGCTCAGGCTGTGACTCCGAGCCTGTCCCACGCGCCGAGCGCCCCGGGCAGACAGAAATGTGTGGCAGCAACTCAACTCCTCCTGGTCACTGCCACTGCAGGCGCTTCCAGCAGCAGCACTGCGACACTCCCTGCGGCCCCACGCCGCTGCAGTTTAAAATCTGAATTACTAAACTGAAAGACCAAAACCTAAATGGTTAATATTTAGAGGGAAAGCATGTAGTACTTTCTAAAAACAGGGTCCCTGCCTAAACCTGAGTGTCATGAAGTAGCTTACGAAAATCTTGATTTAAACCTGGCACTGCAGATACCAGAGGTTATCTTTTCCATGTGCATCAGCCACTAGATGGAATGCATGGCATACTCCAAGTACCAGCACATGTGCACTGCTTCAGGCTGAGCAGAATATGGCCAGGAGGTGAGGGCTAATGGGGACTCTCACCCTTAGGTGGCAAAATAACACTCTGGCATTATAATACATCTCTGAGGATATCTGGCTGCCCAGCCACCCCATCCCTCCCCTTTGTTTACCCTGCCATGTGTAGACTGAACTCAACATTTGGAATTAATAATGAGGGCACAAAGACAAAAGCAAGCATATGCTTATTAGCTTAATTGAGAGCAGAGAAAGCAAGGTACACCTTGCACAGCCAGAGGAAATGCCATTTCAAGGTTAAACAGAGAAAGAAATCACAGGAGCACGTACACCACAGAAACATTTCCCCAGGAAGAATCCAGAGAAGTCAGTACTCCTTTTAATGGAGGAATCCTTTCCAGCACATAAATAGGGGGACTCTCTGAGGTAACAGGAAATAAGGATGGATGCATCTGTTCATGTAAAAGCAGACAAAGTGCTGTTTCTTGCTCACAAGCAGATTCCTGCCAGCTGCTCTCTCTCTACTCCCAGCATCTCCAACCCTGCTACTTCAGGTAGGAAAAGCAAGGATTAGAAAATTCCCAAGTCTTGCTGCTTCACCTTGTCTGTCTCTTCTGTTTAACTTTGGTTAGCATGGAAGTTAATCATAAAGAGACAGGGTCACAGGCAGTCCCTGCTGTGGGATGCACACACTCTTGCATAGGAAGAATGCACCCAGAGCTGCAGAAACCCTGTAAGGGGGATTTCATTGCAGAACAGCACTGAGGAATTGCAGTGGCAAATATGGTATCCTTTTGGTTATCTGCAGCCAGTGGTATCCAGCATCACTAATACCGACTTGTGAGAGCTTCCAAAGCTTTGCCCACAACTGCCTTGCAGAATTCAGCTCAACACAGCCACGGTTTGCCTTCTAAAATTAAAACTACATCTAGCATTTGGCTTCCTAATCATCAGGTATTTCCAAATTACTTACTGGGAGCAGTACAGGAATAAGACATTTTGTGACTAATCGCTGAATTAAATCAGTTAATTGATGCTATTCTTAAGAGAATGATTTTCTATATTAGTTTTCACAAAGATATACTGCACCAGCAGCAAGTAATGTGTGACTGCTATGGCTGTGTTAATTTCCATTGGCCTTGGGAGCTATTAACTACACACTTACAACCTCTGGGCATTACTGGAATATTAATTCTTATACAGAGAGGGTTTCATTACATCAGCATCAGAGTTACAGGCACTGGAAACTGCTGCTCTCACAGAGCTACATGCAAGGAGCTGCTCTGCTACAGCCTCTGCCCAAACAGAGCAGACTGAGCTAACAGTGAGGAGTACATTACATATGCACTTCAGTTCTAATGAGATACAGTTTTAACAGCAAGAGGCATACGTTTAAATATTTTAATTCTGGACTGTTCTCCTTTAAGTAGAATTTATCACTAATTCAGCTGGTCCCATTTATTAAAACATCACTAATAAAGTTTCTTGCATCTGCGTGCTTCTGCTGGTGGCAGGGGTGACACAGGAAAGGCAGAAATGAGTTTGGGTTCTTAAGATGCTCTCTTCTGCATCACACTGCTCACACTGACCTATTTATTCTCCTCGCACGGGCGGGGAGGGGGAATGTTTCGTTTTGCAAATGCACACAGCAATGACTGAGGCTGCTTGGAGCCTCTGCACTGGAGGAGTAAGCAAACACTTCCTGGCACTGGATGCAGATGGGAATTTTCAGGAGAGTTTAGGAGTTAACACTCCTGCCAACTGATTCCTGACCAGCCAAGAACGCTGTTTGCTCGTGGACAAAGGGAACAATGATGTCCCCAGTGAAAGCCAAGAAGGAAAGGGTGGAGTATAAATAACAAAGCAGAACACAATGTTTTTCCATTTCTGCTTCCCACAAGCTCCCAGTCTCTTGCAATTTAAATATAATTTTCCAATGTGCTTTTCCAAACTCTCCTATTTCCCTGTTCCCCAGCCTGTCACACACATGCCCTTCTGAAAACCTACAGCACCCATCTGGCTCCAGCCAGAAACGAGCCCACTGACATTGGACGTCACTTCTCCAGAGGATTTCCTTCCCTTCTGATTTCTACGACAGCAGTAAGCGACATAAATGGAAAACAAACAATAGGCAAACCTTTTTATGCAACACTTCCTCCCTGGGGAAAAACAAAAAGCCTATTAGCCATAAATCAGAGAAATTAAATACCACTGGTATTTTCCAACCTCAAATACCAGCATCATCCAAATTCCACTTCAGCTGGGAAAAAAGCCCTGCGATCCCCTCTCTTGTCTTCCTAAGTGCATGTTCTGCTCTACAAGGTGACTGGTTGCAGGGCTGAGGCTTCATTGATTTTCTGTGATATCCATATTAAAAATGCTCTGTTTAGAAGAATATGAGACCACTCCTGCCTCAGCAGGAACCCTGGGAAACCGATTGTGTCTCCTCTGCTTTGGAAATCATTATCATCAACAAAAATTCTTTACAGCAAATTATTATCTGGATGACACAACCAACCACCTTCCTTGGCCTCCTACTTTTGTACTGATTTCACAGATATCTGTGTTGGGCCATACTAAACTGTCCTGTAGAAGATGCCCAAAATGCCATGGGGCTCGCTCTCTTCAGCTGAGCCAGCTTTCAGAATTAACAAAATAACACAGCAGTAAATGCCGCTTTTGGGGCTGGAGCAGTTTTTGCAAATTCCTGAAGTCAGCAGACCTGGCTTGGCTAGGAGAGCTGCTAAGAAAGCATAGTTTTTGTACAGTTCCTTTGCTGGTTATAGCTGGGTTTCCAGCACTGTCACAAACGTGGGCACTGCCTGCGGATGCTTTCCAGGAGCAACAGGAAACATGGCAGCTTGACAAGCCTTGGAAAGGTCAGTACAGCGGATGCAGAGATCAGCCCACAGCTCTCCCCTCCCTCTCCCTGCCTTCAGACATTAACACTGACCACAGTTTGAGTCTGACCTTCTGGCCTGTGCTTTCACTCTAGAGGGTAGTTCCTTAAATAATTAACAAGTAAGTCCTCCCTGATCACCTGCCAACACAGTAAGACAAACTGCCTGGGGCTTCTAGAGATGTCGTGGAATAATATGCCTCAAATATCTCTCTATATATTTGGCCACATCTTATACTTGTGGTTTATTTGCTTCTCATTTAGTCCCTGCACACATGCTTGAGCATCTGTGTGGAGAGGCACACAGACAGCAGCATCCTCCCCCACACTGCTGCTCTCAACCAGGACCCAGCAGGATTTCTGCATCCAGAAAACTTGGTCCCTGCGCTGAAGACTGAGTGGCCACAGTGACCCAGAGATGGCAACAGTGTCACACAATGTCAAAATGGGGTAAGTTTTGACAAAGGGACACAGTGGGGTACAAGCACAAAGCTAGGAACACACTGAGTATACAAACATCTCCTGGACCAGCAAAGAAAAAGCCTATTTAACAGATCAGGCCTCAGCCAAGGGAATCAAGACAGATCAATCCTGCAGAAACAAGCAAACAGAGGAACAAAAAGTAGAGGTGAAAGAAAAAAAAACTAAGAGGAGGGAAGAAGTAATAATTAATTACAGCAGCAGCTGGAGGAAGAAGAATGAGGAACTAGGAACATGAGTAGAGATTCTCCCAGCACACACTTCTTTAAAAAATGTCAACACACACAGAGAATACCAAGTAGGTTGATTATGTCTCCTTTCCTACATCTACAGATTTGCTCTGTATCCTCCTCCTGTTCTGTCCATTAAAATTTATTGTTGTTTCACATACCTCCATCCATTTCTCCCTCCTCTCCTCATCAGCCTCCTCCTTCTGCCCCAAAGAGGAGATCTCTCACTCCAGGGATGACATTATCTTCTTGCTATACAAGTCTTATTTTGCATTTCCTTCCCATCAACAAGGAGGGTCCTACCACATTACAGACTTGTGAGAGATGAGTAACACCTATCAAAGAAGATCTTAAAAGGACAACAAAAAGGCCAAAAAGGGTAAAGAGCACAGTGAAGACAGCTATGAGAAATGAAAGCTGTTCTTTAAAGGGAACAGCTACAGAAGGAAAAAGGAAAGGAGTATAAACGTCAGCCAGTTAAACATAAACCATAATTAAGCAGACCAAAAGAGATTTAAAGAAAAACTTGCTAAAGCCATCAAAGCTAATAATGGAATACATCAGATAGAGGAAACCTGCCAAAGATCTCCTAAGGCAAATAGATGATGGAGGTCTAAAAGTAGTGCTTGAAGAAAGGAGAAAAGGAGAAAAGCTAAATGGATTCTCTGCACCAGTGCTCACTACAGGGAAGCTGAAGGAGCTGCCACACAGGAGCCTTTCCCCACAGGGCAAGACCAAGGTACTGTCTTTAACTGAAGTGGCAGTAAAAGAGGCTTTAAAACAAATCAACACCCAGAACAGTTATGAATCCATTGGGCCTGGTAGAATGCATCCAAAGGAAATCAAACATGCAGCTATTAGCTGTGGTAGGTAGCCTATAATTTAAATAGGACTGGCACTAGGGGAATGGAAGCTGATGAACATGACTTCATTTGGCTCCAGGGAAGGGATCTTGAGGGGGAAACGGACCAGAAAGTCTGATTTTCTCTTCAGGTAATTTGGGGAAAACCATAATAAATCCTAATTCTAGCACATTGCTGGATAACTACAGTCCAACAAATAATGAGCCTTGCATATTGCAGAAAGAAGTTATTTGGGAAGCTCTGTTGGTGTTTTATAGACTCAACAGGTCCTTACATGTTATTGAAACTATGGAAAGCCTTTATAAATATCCAAATATAGCCCAGCCAAACAAAATCACATACACCAAAGTTGAGCACTTAAATGCTCAAAGGGGTTTTTTTATAAAATCCCTCACTAATGACTTCCAATTTCTTCAAGGCATCATGGAGTAAGAGGGGAAGATCCTCTCATGAATCAATACTTAGTTGAAAGACAGCAAGCTAAGAGGATGAATATTTGAACAGTTTTTACAGCTGGAGAAGAGTGCAAGCAGGGTTCCCAGGAGACAGGCAATGGCACCTGAGCTAATTCAGGTGTTCACAAAGGATATTGAAAGGGGAGCAAACAGGGAGGGGACACCTTTGCTGATGGCACCAATGTGAATCACACTGCAAGGATTAACTACACTTTGCTGCAGAAGGATCTCACGGTACTGAAGACTGAGAAAAAAGATGGCAAAAGAAACGCAGTGTTAGTATAGACACAAACATCAGAGAGTGTACACACACACTCTAAATCTGCATAAATCTGCACACAGATTGATGCCTAAAAACCTGGTATTTCCAGTCACAGTAGGTGTCATGGAATTTGCATTGAAAGTGCTGTGAAATTATCACTCGCTGCTTAGGAGAGGTCATAAAAGGCAAGCAGAAAATTAGGAATTAGTAAGAGAAGAGAACAAAACCCAGAAAGCAGTCCTATGTTATTGTGCTGCACATACCTCTTGAAAGGTGATTCTGGCTTCTTTCTCAAAAGGATGGATTAGAGTATCAAACTATCAGAGAAGACTGACAAGAGGAATGAGAAATGCAGAATAGCTTCCACGTGAGGGGAGTACAAGACCAGCTGACAGTGAAAAGGAGACAGCCTTAGGTAAAAGCATGGGGGCTCAAGGCATGGAAGTGCCTTTATCCTGAGTGACAAGCTGATGGTTACTCATGGCTCATTCAGCACACCCAAACCAGGGGACACCAAACCAGATGATCAGGCAGAAGGCTCACAGCACACAGAGGGAAATCTCAGTGTGCACACTCTGTAATTTAACGATGGAGCCCAGCGCACAGGATGCTGTAGAAGCCAAAACTATAAATAGATTTGAAAAAGCAGTCCGAGACATTATGGAAGAAAAGTCCATCAGTGGCTGTTAAAAGCAAAAATAGCAAGTAACTCCTGACTCAGGAAGTCTTTAAACTGCAGATTACTGCAAGCTGGGAAAGAACTAGAGAGAAGCATTATTGTTGCTGGCCCTGTTCTTACAGTGCTTTTTTCAGCAGCTGATTGCTCTCAAGGGCAGGCCACAATATGAGGTGACCCAGCAGGAATTTAAGAGTTCTGCCATCCCCTCAAAAGCTTTCCTGGTACTGTCCCCAAAACTCCTGAACTGAAGAGGGAAACAGGTCAGCCTAAGGCACTGAGCCCCAGGTACTGCCCTGGGCTACCCCAAGTCCCTCCCTGGAGGTAAAGGTGTATTAGCTCCAGCTCAGAGCTGCACTGCAGCAGTGACACAGCCTCTGAACTGGAGCTGGCAGTAAACAGTCACCCTGCTTTGAATAGAGCCTGGAAGGACAGAACTCCATTTGTATCCAACTAAGCAGATATAACCTTATCCCTCTCTTCTGCCACAGACCCCAAGGCACTCCACATTGTCCCTAGAACGCTCCTTAGTAGAAGGAAATGTCCTCCTGTCACCTGCTACAGTTTGATTTCGTTCTCAAATTTGGATGGCCACAGCTGTGCACAACACAACACCGTATGATGCCTGCAAGTCTGCAAATGGAATTGCCATATCCCCAACCTCCCCTTCAGTAAGAGTGGTCCAACTTGGACATCCTCCCACTTTCCTCCACGTGGCCAGGTTTGGAGTAGAGGTGTGTCCCACGTGGATTGCTGTGTGAGTCCAGGCCAGTCACTATGGCTGCTGTTGCTTGAACAGCAGAGAGTGTTTGAGGGAACAATCTCAGGGAACTGAAATGGGCTCAGTGGGTCAGAGCATGGTGTTATCAGTGCCAAGGTTGTGGGTTTGATCCCATCTCTCCCTGGGCCATTCACTTAGGAGCTGGACTCAAGGATCCTTGTGGGTCCCTTCCAACTCAGAATATTCTGTGAACCATGCAAAGGGAAGAAACCCCAGTAGCAGACTGTTTTTCAAAACTTAAAAACAGCCCCACTAAGAGAGATCCAACCACTTCAGTAGTGTTTCCTGAAGACCAAAGGGTACACTTAAAAAACAATTTCGAACTTTCAGTGCTGCATAAATTAAACTTTGCTCTGGCCAATAAGTTAGGAAATAAAGCTCAACCTGTGTGCAGATCACCTGTGTTTCTGCAATTACTTCACAATTAGACAACTGCTGAAAGCAGCTGGAGGCAAATGCAATACATTTTCTAGCAAAACACAAAATGAAGCAGTCTGTTTCAATGCAAGAAAATACATAAATGAGGTTGTTAACAGAGCTGTTTGGCAAAGAGTAATCAAATAAAATGAAATACGGTACATTAAGTTTGGCACGTCATGGCATTTTATTTTTGTCATTAGAACATTGCTAAAGAAATTTCAATATATTCAGTAGCGTTACTATGGCATTCTAGAGTGTTGCAAAAAACTTTTGCTATGTCTTTAGAAACTAAAGAATAATGCTATCATTAAATCGACAGAATCAAAGTTATTTAAAACCAGCATGTCTTAAAAACATGATTGTCAGAACCAAAGTTTGTCCATCACCATATAAACTGCTGACACCAGTTTGTGCACAGTTATCAGACAACAGAAAGTAACTGTTATTTTATGATAATAAAAATGTTAATTAGATCAACGCATCAATAGCACAACTTTTTCTAAAGAAAACTGTTCCATGTAACAAAGCTACTTTAAACAATATAAAAATGCAAGTATTCTCCTGTGGTCACTCTTACCTGAAAAGGGATTCTCGTGACAGCCAGATTTCATTCTGTTTCACGGTCTTCCAAGAGAAGAGCAGCAGCAGCAAAGCAAAGAGGGTCAGAACAGTAATTCTCCATTTATTTAGCCATGTAGACAGCTTTTTTAGACCATGGACAAAAAGGATGCAGTACCCCATACTGAAAAAAATAAAAAAAAAAAAAAGGAAAGGCAAAATGTACCTAAAGTTATGTTTCAAGTGTCTGGTTTATATGCAAGACCATGCAATATTGCATGTATTATACAATTACAGGGGGTTTTAGACTAAGGATATTTTGGCTAATAAACTTCAATTCAACAGCAGTTTTCCTCAAGTCACTACACAATTTCCAAATTAATCTAAATGATAGAGCCGGATGCCAAAAGTACAGTTGCATACATAATATAACCCAGGATAATGGTAGCTTACACCAGCCACAGAAGGCAGCTGCTTTTCTGAACAGCAAGCTAAGAAAGCACCATGTAATAACAGTAATACTGAGCACTACTGGAGCAGTGTGGAAATGACGGGCATTTTAACAGGGGGAAGTCTCCAAACAATCCCAGTGGTGGCTGCTATTAATTCCAGTTTACAAATTGTGAAGCTGAGGCAGGAGGGCGACTGCTGTAGTCAATGCTGCCACAGGAGCAGGTGACAGAGACCACCAAAAGGCAGAAGTGCCTGTCTGGGTCTTGCACTTCTACACCAAGGCCACCATGTCCCTTCTAGTGTCCACCCCAGAAGAGCTGAGATGCGCTGGCAGATCTTCCTTGCTGCCCTCCCATGAACTCACACAGAGTCATCTCCAGCCCCCAGCCCTTCCATAGCTCTCCATGAATAACTACTGCAGCATTTTCACAAGCCAAATCTGGACTGAAGTCTTACTCCTGAATAAATTTAAATCAATGCAGTAATTATTTACCTTAATTCGAGGGTTATGTTAATTCCTCCAATGGTGTCCCTCTGAGTTGGAAATTCAGTGCTTTTGGTTGCTGTACTTTATAATCGCTAATTTTACTTTTAATTTTTTACAAGGAATTTAAATTTCTATTGCTCAACAAATTTCATCACCTTATCTAGAACTCTTCAGGTTACTTAGCACATGACTTAGTGTTAGACGTAAAACCTATCTTAGTCCAGGCAGCTCTCCCTGATGAAATAAGGGAGCAGAAAGCTCTCAAGTAACGCTCACAGACAATCAATAAACAGGGACAAAAGCATAGCCCTTCCAAAAACTGGCACACCTTGAACCCCAGCTGAATCCACATTTAAAAGCAGGCAGGCTGGAGGTAGAGAGATTGGACCTGCCCACACTCTGGCAGAGATTTACAGGCTTTCCTGGTCTGTACAGAGACGTTCAAGCAACTTCCCAGTGAGAATGCAATGAGGTAAGAAAAACTAAGAACAAAATTCCCCTGTCAGAGGTGACCTTGCAGGCAAGCACGCAATATGGTGAAAGTCAAGGTGGAAACCAGAAAAAGGAAAATGTTCCATACTTGAGGAGCTCTGTGTGTGCTTCTTGGCATGGTTTCTCTGCCCTCCTGGAGGGCTGTAAACATTGCTATTGCTTAGGCTTCCCAAGGATGGATGGAGAAGGACAAGAATTCTTCCTTTCACTGAGGAAAAAACCTGCCTTTGTTGCATGTACTGATTAGCACCACTGCATTGTCTCTGGCACAGGACAGGTGCCTTATAGAACACTGAGAGAAGTACAGACATATGGGGCAAATCCAGAGATAACACCAGATCTGCTGATCATTCAGAACTCTTTCACCGTTGTTTTTGAGTTCTCCCATTTTTCATAAGTGGTTACCTATATATTTATGTCACTCAATTATGCTTGCACTTTGCTGTAACACATTCCTTGTTGTACTTGTGCTCTTTTTCTAATTAACTCTTTTGCACGCATATATTTATTGCACGTACACTACCTGCAAGCAAACATTTAGAACTATAGAGATGCTGGTGCCAAACAATCCAGCCTTCACTGTTATTGAACCCTCCTTTAAAACCTCTGAAAAGCTAACCTCAGTAACAGTCCCTCCCTTTCCAACAAGAAATGCCTTAATAGCCTGCAGACAGTTTTCACTCTTATTTTGCCTTTCCTCAATTTTATTCTTTCCTTGGAATTAATTATCTGAAATAAATATTATTTAATTGCTTTAGCACAAGGCCATTTTCAAAGTAATTTCCCTACACCTTCACATATTCTAGAACAGACCCTTTCTACAGAATCGTGGCTGCATCCAGAAAACAAAAAATGCAAACGTCTATGTCTTGGTATTTATGTCAAATCCTGTCCCAGCTGTTGGGATTTCTGCCTTAAGCAGCAGTACTCAGTCTGAGGCACAGTCAGCATCACAATACACCTCCTGCAGAGCCCGTGATCTGCTCTAAACAAAAGTGTCCACACCAATGTATTAAAGCATCTGTCAAAAAACGTAATTATATTACTATTGTTTCCTAGCTCCCAAACCACACAACCTTACTTCACTTGTTCTACACTACACCAAACAGTCCCAGCACAGAAATTAACTTTATCACAGAGATCATGACATTTTGAACCAGTGAAGCACCAAACTTGCAAAGATGGAGCTGCTGCTGCAGCAACCTGCCCTGACAGTCACTGGAGAGGCCCCTCCCTGCCACCCCACCACAGGTTCAGCCCCAGATGCAAGTTCATCCCTCTTCCCTTGATCCTGACCTCACCAGGCTTCAAAGGAGCTCTTTGAAGCTGCTCTGACTTTTATCAAGTCAGCAGCAACCCAAGCAGTTGTACCTGGGTGGAAAGAGCCCCTACAGGTGAGGCTGCACTCGGATGACAAAGGTAACTTGCCAGGTAATACTTCCTATGTGGTTAATTCTGCTGTGACCCTGCCACTGCCTACAAACACAGAGAACATTGCAAATAGATTTGCTTTTCTTCTCAGAGTGATGGGGGACTTGACTCCATATCAAATCTTACCACTGGCACGCCCGGAAATCAGGTTTTACTCACACACACAGGAAAAAGAAAATGTCTCAAAAGGATCTTTCATCAGACTTGTTTGCCACTTGAAAAACTTACCCTTAAGTACTACATTCCAGAGATCCCAGTAGCTAACTGCATATGTACTGAGGCTGCAGGGTTTCAGGTTCGGGGATTATTTGGTTTCTTAGTTAACTCTAGCATTTCCTAGGGAAGGAACCATTTCTCCTGAAGGGCTTTTCTCTCAGCATTGCCACACAAGCACTTTTCTGAAATACTTTGCAGCAAAACCTAAACAATGGGAAACAAGTAAAATCCCTAAACCATTTTTCTAAGTCCATTTTCTACTGGATTATTGTAAAACTGCTAAGCCTTTTTGTTGTTTGGTTTGTTGGTTTTTGTTGTTTTGTTGTTTTTTTGCTTTTGTAGGATAAGCAACAGCATGCTACTGCAGTGAAAAGTCTATGCCACCTTGGTCCCTGGGGTCCTGAGAAACAGCCCACCAAGTTCACTTGGTAGTAGATTTCATGTGGGCTCTCAATGAGTATGCATTACAGGAGATCCTGCAACTTCAGAAATTCCATGATGCAGCAGAAAAGCTGGGCAGATGGACCAACAAGCCAATGATTCCTCATGGTTTCAGACTCCTGCAGTATTAAAGTGGCACCTTAGGCATGCCCTGAATTGCAGGGAGGGCCAAGGGCCAGGCAGCCCGGTAGGGGAAGCCTCTGTGCTCCTGCCATGTGATTCTGGCAGATTGCACACAGGGAGCTGGGTAATGACACATTTTTGTCTATAATTTCTGTGGTTTGTTAATATTGTCCCACCTGTAAGGAAGCAAAGTGATAGGAGGCACAAGCAGATGGGAATGCAGTGGCATATAGACCTTATTTCCCATGGAGCTCTATATGTATTGCCCTATTAAAGCTAGAGCCAAAACAGCATATATTTAATATTTGCAAACACATCTTGGGTAATTAGATTGCAAATTCAACCTTTCCTTTGGCCATTACGGCTCCTTTCCCAAGGCAAGGCTGTTATTGACGATGCTCGCACATGGCTCTGCCCTCCATGGATCAGGTTTCTCCCTTTTTAGTAAAAGTCAGGAAGAGTTTCACTGCTTTTGGCTCTTGTGGTGATGGCATTTAATCAAAGCTGCATGTGCCACAGCCCAGGATTATCAGGATGCTCTGCTATAGCAAACTGCCTGCATCAGAAACCATTTTACCTCCTTCAGAAATTGCTTGGAGACCTACTGCTGTGGAAAACTCCTGAAGAGCAAGGCATGTTCTAGTCATGCTTTCTGCTAGATTTTCCAAGCTGTGACTTTGCACAGTGAATGGTTAGAGCAGGCTGAGAATTTAAGTTCTGAGAGGACCAGCCTGGACACCAGCAGTTGCAGTTCCAGCCTTTTCTAACTCACCCAGGTAAGGCTGTAAGAAGGAGTTTAAAAAGGGTTGGAGAAACTATGCAAAAAAGATGCTTTTCTCACACTTTTTAATGGTAATTCTGTGGATGTCAAATCTTTGAACTAGTTATTTGGGGTTTTTTTAAAACTGATTTAATCTCAACTACACAAATGTAAACTTGGAATAAATCCACTGATTTCATCAAAGCAGTTACTCCAGATTTCATAGCTCAGCCTAGATAAGAATCCAGATGCATCCATGCATACATATCAGTTTGGGAAAGAGTTGCCTATACCCAGCCTGTGAAAGCATGGAAGAAACACTGCCGTATTCAGGGGCTGCTAATGCAACAAAAGGGATTATATCAAAAGTATACTGAGACCAGAAAATGCACTTGGCTTCGACATTTCACCCGAGAGGCTCTTTCTGGGCTGCAAAACTCCTTCTTGATTTCCAGCACTAACTTAAGATAACTCCCTTTCCCTCCATAAAAATCAACCCTTGCTTCCAAGCTGCTCTGAAGCAAGTTTAACCCTTGTCTTCATGACTCAATGCATGATGCTCTGCTGCTGCCCTTCAGAGAGCAGCGAGCACAGCCCTTCAGAAAGACTGTGTCTGCTGCCAGCTCCAAATGCTGAACACAAACATTTGGATTCTCTCAGTTTTAGAGCTCCCCACGAGCTTCTAAGCCTCAGTGCCACACATCTATTGCTTGGCACAACACACTTCACACGCTCCTAGTCCTAGCTGCTGCAGCTCTGCAGCCTGAGCAGAGCAAAGGCACTGAAAGGAAGAGGCAAAGCCAGCTGAAATGCAGCTTGCAGGCAGGGCTGTTGCTGCAGGGGAAAAGACAGTTCATCCCTGTTAAACTCATCAGCTCTGCTCACACTTCTCTAATGGAGAGTAATTGATTGCAAAAAGCACGCTTGGCATGCCCTGTGGGCTGCTCCTGCCTCACTGCAGCACTCAGACGTGGAAAGGAGTGCTGGCAAAAAGAAGCATAGCCACGGTGGTTCTTTCTGCCCCAAAAAGCACTCCCAGGCACACAGCTCCAGTGATGAGCTGTGCTGGCAGAGTAGTGAAGATGCTGTTTTATGAAAAAATGTCAAGTTTTTCAAGGTTGGAGCTGTTTGGGCCAGAATGAAATCTGGCTTTTGAAAAAGAATATTTCCATCTGGAAATAGAGTGTACTTGTATGTGCATGCTAGGTTGCATTTGAGTCATAAAATCATAGAAACACTAAGGTTGGAAAAAACCTTCAAGATCTTCAAGCCCAATCTTAGACAAAAAAAAGAAAAAAAAACATTTTGTGGGTTATTCCAGAAGATCCAGAAACTCAGAAGTTGCAGCAGTTCCTGCAAATTGGATGCCCTGGATTAAAGCCACTGTGCCAGGTCAGCCTCAGACCTGGGCATGCAGTGGGTGCACATGTAGGGTTTTGAGTCCTCAAAATCCCCCAGCCATGAAAGCCCACCTGCTGATCTGGAATAACCACACTCCACTGGCCCAGGTCCTCCAAAAATTCAGAGAAGTTTACCTTGCACTGCCAAGTTTAGTGCTGTATTGAGACTTTGCCTGGCAGCTGGTACAAGGATAGCCTAAACCCAGCAAGTTACAGGCTAGATAATGAAACACAAATGTAAGCATGGCCTAGATCAGGTCTAGATCAAACTGCCACCACTGAGTGCTCCAGTAGGGTTTAGATCAACACTAACTATCCCAAAAGGATGCTGGAGTGTGGCAGATAAACCTTGATGTCCCAACTCTCAGATGGGTGTCCCCTTCTAAAGGGGCAGTTCTTGGCTGCTCTCCCCAGCTGTCCATCTCCTTTTGACTGTGAACTTCATCTTGGGTTGGAGAAGTCTTTTGTTTCTAATCTTTTTGTCTAAAGTTTCACTACAGTCAGCACACCCTGGGAAAAAGTTTTGATTTAACTACATCACAGTATTTTTCACAGGAAGATGTATCAAAGTACCAAAACTTTCTCAACCAGATGGTACTAGAAGGGAAAAACCTGTTTAACAGTCATGTTTTGGACTAAATGTCCAAAGACAAGGAGGATGTGGGGTGTGTCTCTATGCCAACAGAGTAAGCCAGCAGCATTCATTGGTACTGATTTTTGGGAACAATGGGAAAAGCATTGTTTAAACTGCCTGTGTCTCAGTAAGGATGACATGGAATTGATACACTTTTTCTTGGTCACTAAAGGTTTTGAAACACTTCAGGAAGACCATCAAGATATAATATTTAACATACCAAAAAAATGCCACTGGAAAAAAAAAATCCCTACAGCTTAAAAGTATCAGTGTGACAACCAAGAAGCAGCAACATACTGAAGTTATACTGAGCCTGCTGAATAAAATACCAAATTTTCACTGGAATTAAGCAGGCTTCTCCTGGAATAAAGTCTGCAGGTTATAATACAAAGACATAGTGAACTGTAAACACTGGAAGAATATATCTAACTTGGAGAGGTACCTTAGGAGTTAGTGCTAAGACTTTGTCACTGGTTCTAAATTAAAAGCTATGTATGCCTATATTAAAGATACTTAGACGTGATCAGCTAAGTAATCAAAATTATTTACCTCACAGCAACGTGATCCTCTAGGCAGAACATGATGTAATTAGAGAAAATGCAGGAACTTTTCCTTATTAGAGAGAAAATATGGACTAGAAATGAATGATTTCACTAACTCTTGAATAGCTATTCACCATTTGGACACATTTCCCCTTCCTTCCAAAAAGTCACGTGATAAACAAACCCCCTTCATTAGAATGTTTGAGTCCAAGATTTCAGATCCAACAGATTTCTACCTGAAATATTTACAGGCAATACAGAAACCTTCCAGGTTTCTAATTACTATATGAATTATGTAAAGGAAACATTTTATAAATGAAAAATCCAATATAATTCCATGGGGATTCCACAGAAATTTTAATTTAAACACTGTCATAACTTATGGAATTCTATAATAGGAAATAATTTCCCATTCAGTTCCATTACAAGTCTCCAAAAACTCCACGTAAGAATATTATCTATTAAATTTCACAAGGCATCATCTTAAGGCCAATGTATTACCTTGTAAATAAGATTTCTGCTTTCAATCAACATAAACAAGTAGATTACTTCCACAAGATGACATTAACTTCTATTATTGTTTTAAAAACTGGTATCTTTACCTACCTCTATTATTTTCAAGAGCAGAATAAATGCATTTGAAGGTTTTCCTTTAGGTTAATCTATCACAACAAAACCAGAAATCTTTCCACTATAGCCATTAACGCCCGTAACTCCACAAAAATTTAGCTTTTTCCTGTACATGCCCAGAACACAACACATTTCTCAAAAGCATGTTTTAAATTTAGTTAAAATAACGCAATACAACCAAACATGCCATGAGCTCATCTTTTTCAGCTTTGCAGAATCATTTCAGTTTTTATTCCTACATCTTTACTGCCTTTTGCCAAAGTATATGGCACTGACATCTCAGCATTTCTTGCCTGCATTAACAGAGATTGGCTGCTTCGATTTCTCCTTGAAGTGTTTAACAGGGATGGGGCAAGCCTCCAAAGGCAGGAGCTTAAATTTGGACATGCATCTGCAATGTAGCTGCTCACAGCATTTAGCCTTCCTACAAGGAGTTATTTCTCATTTATTAATGAGAACTCTCTCTGCTTCATTTTGAAGGGCAGAGTGAAGTTATTATCATCCCTATTTCACAGATGGGGAAGCAGAACTGGGGTCACTTGCCTCAGCTGAAGTCCCAACCACCTCGCCTCCAGCCATGAGCCATTTTTGCAGAGTGCTGCTCAAACTAACACCCTGCAGCAGGGACAGGCATCCCTCACAGCAAAGAGGGACTCAGCTGGGGCTGCCTATTGCCATCACATAATGGTCTCCCATTCCACTCCCAGTGCCCTCAGGTCTGCACCTGAATTACAGGGAATATAATCCAGCCCACTTCTTCTGAACTTTGGCTGCCCCACGGCCCCCGCAAGAACGGCAGCAACAGAGAATGAAATCATGTCTGCTTCAAGTAAATGGAACAGGTGTAATTTGGATTCCATACACAAATCCCAAATGATTTGTGGACTTAATGTGAAAACTGGCAAAATGCTTAATTGTGTCGTTGAACTGAGATCAGGGAGAAGATAAACTGGCTCCATGGAGCCAATGAGACTTTCACTGCTGACTTTGCTGGGTCAGCGTTTGACTCCAAATGAAAAGAGAAGCTTCTTCTGTAAATCAGATAATCCTTTACAGGATCTGATCTAATACTGAAAGAATTTGGAAAGGCAAACAGAAATTCAGCTCCTGGTAAATTTGTAACTTCAAATGACAATAAAGAAAGAAGTGGCACGGGTAACTGAAACCCCACTGCACAACTGGTGTTTAGGAAAATGAAGATAATGTGGAGTATATAACATGCTGCCAGAAGAGAAGCACCACTAAGTCCCATCCCCAAGTGGCTGCCTTGTAAGCACGGGGCACTTCTGCTCAGAAATTATCAGGTTCATAAAAGTTACAGATGATTCCACCACGTACCAGGTTCCTTTTTTTGCCCCTCCAATTACATAAGTTAATAATGTTTGGGATTACACTAGCTGGAAAAAATGCATTAGCACAAAGGATTAAAAATATGCTCTATGGAAAGACAAAAATTCATATGGTCCCTGCTTTGCTACAGCATGAGGAAAACTTTACCATGATGTGGTAATTTCTTGAAAAATACATGTGTGTTTTTGCCTGGATGCTGGCTTTCTTGCAGATTTTAAGCTAGATGGTGAAGCAAATGCCATCCTGTATACAGCAGAGATCTCATCACCTAGGTACTGTCAATTAGGGTTGAAACATCAACTCCTGATATAGTGAGGAGCTGGCAAAAAACCCGACAGCAACCCGTAATTGCCTGTGCTGGGAAAGAGTAACTGTGCACCCTGCAACCCACTCACTGCAATATCCACCACGAACAAGTGGCCATAAAAATGGGGCAGGTACCACTGGATTGCCTATTGCTTTCAGCAAATTGGAAATAACCCACGGAGCGATGCTTTGGTTGATTTGTTGGCTCACACAAGGCTGTGAAAACAGCTGAAGTTGTCCAGCTATGACACAACAGCTCAGCCAGGAGCCACAGCTATCAGGGTAGCAGTGAAAGATGAGGAGAACACAAAATTGCTCTGCTAGGAGAGGTCTGATGCGATGAGGTGAGGGCAACTCCAGCTCTGTGGGAATGTCAGCAGAGCAGGCAGCTCCTGGACAGCCCAAGAGTTTGCACTGCTGCTCCTGTCTCTGCACAGTAAAGGGCTACACAGAGGAAGAGCTGCTGCTCCTGCACGGCTACAAATTGCTCACGACTCAGATCAACTGCCTGCACTGTCATTCTGCATTTTCAAACAATTATACTGTCTGTGGGGTTCTGAGCAGCGTTTGCATCAACATTTTGAAGAGGGGAAAAGCCTGTAATTTAAGTCTTTCACTGACCCAGCTTTTTAAGTGATGCCACTTTGGAAAAGTAGCATAGAGAGCTGTAGCCTGCTCATCACTCCCTTGGTATTTCACACCCTTTGCCCTCCTGAAAACAAGTTTTCCATTCTTACATACAAGGGAAAAAAAAAGGCAAAAAACCAAAACCAAACAAAATTAAAAGTTAAAAGACAATAAATTGTTTTCCAGTGAAATTTTTCAAGCTGAAGTAATACTATTACTAAAAATTCCTAATTTAAACGAGTAAGTGCTTGTAACCTTCAAATGAAAAATAAATACAAGAAATATTTTCTCCAAATATTTCTGTTTAGCTGAACACAATTAAAGAAAACATTCAACCATTTTGACATAGTGTATGCTTCTCTCCTGAGGCAGGGCTGCAGACAGAAGAGGAATTGTTCCAAATACCCATCAATCCCCAGAAGGCAAGGGCCAGCCATATAATTAGACATTGAGCAAAAGGCTTATTTCTTTCTTCTTTCTATTTATAATACCTTTTACATAAATCCTTGGGTCTTTACTTAACTTTTACTGGAATGAAAATGCTTGACATTTTCCCCAGGTACATACTGAGCAACACTGAATTGGGACTTCAGGCTGTGACACACATACAACACTGTCCCATCCATAAATATGCAAGTGTCCCACCCATAAATATCAATAAAAGGCTATTGCTTGAAAGAGAGATAGGAAAGTGCCTTCCAGCATAAGCACAAAAACATAGATCACCAAATCCTCTGAATCTCTTTGAGGACTTTTGTCTAAATAAAACTGCATGGCAACCTCTGACTTGCTAACTGAGTTTTAGAGACTGAAGGGCAAAGGATAGGAAAACCCCTTTTCAAGATGTAACTTGAGAAAACTGCTACAGGCTGTTCTAAATAAAGAACATGAACACTTCCTAAAGCCATCATTACTAAATTGCCATCCTCCCAAGGGAAAAAGCAAAACAAAACAAAATCACATTATTTTTGTGTTGCCATGGTCATGAATGTTAGCAGAGGTCCCCCTCACCACCCCTGCAATTTTGGACCTGGAGGATGCAAGAGATGCTCAGCTCTCTCTAGATCATTTGGCAAGAAAGTCCCCACATTTGCCATGCACTGCCAGGGTTTGCCTTCCCTTTTCATGCCAGCTACCTGCCAGCCTGGGCTAAGAGCAAAAACCAAATGTTGCAAAGCAGGACAGGGTGATCTGAGCCAAGTATGAGATCCAGGGACTCTGAAACAGACTTACTCCAGAGTAATCATTTAATCCTTCTACCTCAGTCTTTCTAATTGGGGGAAAAAAAAAAAAAAAGGTAGCAACTATCAATCATCTATTTTGTAGGTCATACATTTGCAAAGCCCTGAGGGAGATGAAAAGCATTATACAAACTATATGCACACATGTTAACGCTGATTAATTTTCTCTGTGCAAACATACCCTTTTTTCTTCTTCATTGCCCCTCCTCTCATTATATCAGCAGTCTCATCTGGAGGAGGACGAGGAACTGCTGACAGCTGAAGTATTTTCCGCAGTTGTTCTTTTGAGATTCAGAAATGCAACCACTCAACACAGCCCTGTGTTCAGCTGACTGTTTCCTTAATAGCTTTGCTCTTTCATGTGTTTCCTCATTTTCTGTTACATGAATTTAAAGCAATCTGATTTCCAAGTTAATTTGAAATGATGCAGGATCCATTAGTTGAGGGTATCATTTGCAAAATAACTCTGAGAGACAACTTTCACTCACTATACTTTCAGGTGTACCCTCAGCAAACAAAGGCAGGGCTAGTGATGTGAATAAAGTCAGCAGAATTTGACCTAGAAAGCATGTCTGTGTACAGAGGCACAGGGATACAGCCTAACTGCATAAGAGCCTTATAACACATGCACCAGTATCTCCAGAGCCTGAGGTTTACACCGATGAGCAGCCTTTTTGTGATAGTGCTTACACCAATGACAACCAGAACATATACAGCTTTTCAAAAGACTATCTGTGAGCATTTTTTCTTAGGATCTTAGGATGTTTGGATTTCTTAGGATCTTGGGATGTTTGGATGCACAGTTTCTGAGGAATAGGATTTGAATGTTTTGCGGAATAAAACTTCTGTTTCAGCTGTCACAAAGTAACCCAGGGTGAAACTGAGGACTCCTGTTTTGTCATCGGCTCCGCAATGGCAGCTCCCATTAGATGTAACAGAGGCTGGCCCCCTGAACCCAAGGGTAGAATTGGGATTTCTAACTTGCAGCATCCAAGATGCAGCATCCACTTATGCTCATGCATGGAGCAAACTGTACTGGCACAAGCTTCCCAGAGTTGTTGTGGAATCTCCCCCTTGGAACATATTCAAAAGCTGTTGGTACCTGGTCCCAGGCAATTCGCTGTGCTTGCCCAGGGGATTTGGACCAGACAACCTCCCAAGGTCCTTTCCAGCCTCAACCAGCCTGTGTTTCTGTCAAAGGGGCAATGGTCTGGTGCATCCTTGATGAATGGCTTTCACTGCCACTGCAGCCTCTGGTCTGGATACTGTGGAGATGTCACAAGTAACACCTCAAAGCTGTCCATGCATAAATGCAATCGGAAGCACCCAGACACCTGAAGTGACAATTGTTACTGGCTGGAAGCTGAGGGGAAATTCAGAGCACTGGCTGAGGGATGCAGAAGTGTCTGGATTTTCCTCCTCCTGTTTAACAAGTGCAAATCTCCACTCCTAGATGTGTATGCAATCAGTGGCTTACAGGCAGGAGCTCATGCGCATATTCCGCAACTGAATCCAGGAGCCTTTTGAGACAGCAAAAGTCTCCTTTGTATTTACTGACCACCTAATGGAGTGGGAAAGCTGAACAAGAACCCAATAAAAACATGACAGGCTAACTTTCCAGTTGCTGTCTTTAAGATAAAATCATTGAGGAATTTAATTTGATCATGCTACCAAGAAAAAGAGTTTTGGAGGACAATCCTCAAGAAACAACACCTCATCTCTGTATTGAGCTGTGTCAAGCACACAAAAAAATGTGTTTAAAAAGAAAAGCAAGGATTTTGAGTAGCTTTGCTCCTGCCAAGCAATCTGCTCTCAGCTGACTATAAAATCTCTCATGCTGTAATGCCAAAACTCCCAGGCAGAGAACACACTGATTTGCAATATAATGTTTGAAGTACTTAAAAAGGAAGAAGCAATCATGCCTGCTTTCAGAAAATGAGATGGTGGTCTCATCAGCAAAAAAAATTTAATTGCAATAGTTACCTCGGCATGTAAAGGACTCGCTCTGCCACCACAAATCCCACCCTGAAGAAGAGGTTGCTGGCTGGGATGAATGGGAAAACCAGGAACAACAAGCCAACCAAAACTTCTTTGTGTTCCAGTTTCTGCAATAATACAAAATTAAACATGTATCAACTAAAAAAATCCAACTTAATTCACCTCGAACTTTCCCCTTTCTTTGAGGGTCATAAAAAAGCAACTTAGATTAACATTTGGCATGTTTTTGTATTTAAAAGAAATTTTCACAAGACACCAATCTTTGATATTTATGCACTTCTGGTGCATCTAATATGCCGAGAAAGTGCACAAACACTACCCACTGTGTCTATTATTACTTGGTATCTTTTCCAAGGTCAGCTCTACCATATGCATGACACAGCTATCACCTAAGATATAACTCATATATTGGCAATATGTAAGTATAGAGTAGTGTGAATGTATACATTAGCGTGTCTATGACAGTGTGACTGTATGTAAATACACAAATGCATATCACATACACACAGACTGCTGTGTTCAATCCTAAATGTTTATAACAGAGAAAAAGCTGTTCAATCCGTCACATTTTGTGTAAAGAAAACTAGCCCCAAGTGACACATTAATGCAGTCATTTTATCTCTTTCAAGGAAAATATCTGCACTTGAAATTATACTTTCGCACACGAGGTCTCCACACTCATACAGAGTCAGAAATTTGAGATATGCTGTATGCTAAAATTAATGTTTTTCACTTGAGCTCAGTTAATGCCCTCCACTTGTACTCACTTTATTGTTAGTTCACTCTTTGAGGAGGAATGAAATTACCACATGCAATTCAAACCAACTGTGATCCATGGGGCCAACACAGGTGTCTGGGGACACAGTGCCCACTCATCCTGCCATGGAGAGACCCAAGCAAGCTGAGTTTCAGGTTTAGCTCCACCCCAAGAGGGTAAATCAGCTCTTGCTTCTCAAAGAATGACACCAGGACAGAAGTGTAGCTTCAGGCCTGTTCAATCACCCAGGCAGACATCTGTGCTCTCCTGGCTCGGATACTGCTCCTCACTGTCTGCAGACATCACGAGAAGCTTTGTCACGCTTAGGAACAGATGCAAACAGAATCACTTAATGGTTGCAGCACTTTCTAATTGTTGTGGGCAATTTCTCAGTTTTGGAGAGCAAATTGACTTCTCTTTGCCCGAGGGAGCTACATTTAGAAATGTTGAACAAGATTTTTGAGTAGAGAAATGGAGCCCAGTCAATGATGCGGGGCCAAGCAGTACAAATTGTCTCACTTTTGCACAGCTGCAGACTGCAACAGCAGTTGCCACTGGTCTAGACAGTGGCTGAAATTCATGAGTCCTACCACTAAAATATATTCATCCTATTCTATGGGAAAGACAACAGGTCTTTTCTGTGGGTACCAAAGCAAGGGTACAAGTCAGGAGGCGCTGATGTCGCTTTAGAGGAGCTGAACCACAGGATCGCAAAAAAGTGCACGGATTTCTCCTGGCTAAAAGAGGAATCATGAGACAGAAAGAGGAGTAGAATTCACATCTCTAGACTTCTTTATCAATATGTTTTTTAAATAGCACCACAGTTATCTATAGTACTTCTATTATCCATTTTTTCAGTATCTTGGATTCCCGGTTCCTAGTGCCTACATGCAGTCACAACAGCATCTAAAGTACATTATCTCAGAGCTGAAGGAGACAATCAATCCATAAAGATGATGAGCAGAGGTGCCTGGTAATTACAATGGAAAATTGAATAGGAAAAAAAAAAGGATTAAAAATTTCTTCTCAACTCTGAATTAAAATTACCAGTTCTAGTTCAATTTCCACTTCCCTCCCCACCCAGATCTGGAAATATACTCCATTTTTCTCCTGCAATTTGACCCTCCCTTCCCACTTTGTCTGACTTAATTATGGTGTCCATCTTCTGCCACAACTCTACCCCAGGGGTTTGACACTAAAGAGCAGGAGGCACAAGGTATGTTGGGCCTAAGGGAGTGCACTGCCAGCAAATACGATCTCATTCCCCAAGAATGCTTTAAACAAACCAGCTATCAAATATTTCTCCAGTTGTTGATCATTAAATCAATAATGGGGAAAACAACCTCTAGTTAAACATCTCTAGGAAGGACACGGTGTTATTCAAGGCTGCAACATTGCAGATAAGCAAAGGAAACTGAGTGCTAGAGAAAGACAAATGAAACTTGTACATCAACTGGGAAAGAGGAAAATGTGGGAATTAGCTCAGCTGAAGGATTAAATGGTTCTGCATGCCCTTTTTCTCCTCAGAACAAGTCACAACTCCATGCTAATGCCACTGAGGGCTGCCAGCTCAGTCTCTTGGGCAGGGCTCAGAGACAGGAGTCCAGCACACACAAACCAGCCTCACGGAGCGGCAGAACCCTCCATGGTGCTCCTTATTCCTGAAACAAAAATACCTGGCAGTGCCCTTTTTAAAGCATTCCATTAAGGCAGAGGCTTTTGGGAAGAGCTGGTCCTCAAAGGCCAGGCTTCAGCTGGTTTTGTGCTATGTGAGCCAGCTGTAGGGCTGCAGGAACAGAGGGCAGCAGGATCTCCCACACAACACAGCCATAGGAAATTCCCTCCACATGTTTTTCTAAATAAAACAAATCCAACCTATACATAACCTGTTGCATTTTCCAGGCAAAGAAATAAAAGAGATATTAGGAGCATTTATTTGGTTTAGCTGCTTTGGTCATATGATCTCACTTGAGATAGCTGAGCTAAAGGTGTCAGAATCAGCATCTTCCAGGTGCCCAGAGCAGTAGTAAAAGCTTTTAAAGAGTAATAGGCAATTTTGTTTGTCTTCCTTTCTCCTTAAGATAAAATAGCTAGGACTAGAAATTATAGATCACTGCATTCTTTTCACAGAGAGACAATTCCTTTCCTCTTAAAGACAGTGATTTCTCTCGGAGATACAAAGCTTGTCTTTCTGTCACTGTAGTCTCTGGTGGGGGGGAATCAACAAACACGTTTGAATTAACTTCAGAATTACTTCTCTTGTCAAAGACAAACTGATTTCAAATCAAAATAGCATTTGTTATAGTAAATAGCTTGGTGGGAGGGAGGAGTTTTGAAATTCACATCTAACTCAGTACAATTAGGCCTTCACTATATTGTAACAAAAAACCCCACCAACAAAACAACAAATCAAGCAAAAAACTGATTTTAAAAAAGAGCTTTCTAACTTCCTCTTCACAGATCTATCAAAGAACTAAAGAAAACTATTTCTCCCAAGGGTAATGCAAAAAAAGTGTCCCACTGTCTCAAACAGAGTATCAAAGAATCACTCCAAGGTCAAACATGATCAATACAGCAATAAATCTCAAAAATTGCTTCCTTAGCAATTTGGGGGAAAAGGGAGAAACTCCAGAATTTACAACTGAAGAGGTCTTTCCATTTTACATATAATAACTATTATTGTTATAAATAACTGAGCCATAAATAACTATTTGCTGACTACCACTAAAGCACAAGTCTCCTACAAGGCAGACCCCTCCAAGTGTGAGTGCAGGAGGTGCACAGACTACTTCAACATAACTGTCAGAACGATGGATTGCATAAACCCACTGCAAATTCCTTACTTTTCCCCTCGAGGAGGCATGGTCTGAGGTGCCAGACCCATTAAGTCCACACTGCACTGACAGGACTGATGTTCACATCACCTGGCACCTCCAAGGGCCGAGCACTGGAAAGCAGAGCTGTGAGGACAACATTTCTCCTGGCTGGACTAAGCTGCACCTCAGGGAAGACAGCAGCTGGGCAAACAAATCCAAGCAAATTCCACTCTGTTCTACCTCTGAATGTTTCCAAAGGTGGTTATACGTGCTTGCCTGTTTGATGGGAAGGCAATCAAATGGGTTTAACTCCTTCCTCTAACATTTTTTTTAGAGAATGAGGCAAATGTCACCTCTTCGCCATTTAGATCCAACAGCTCCATGGAATAAAGACCTCCTTCCTACCAAAGGCATCAATCCCTCTGACAGTGAGCTCTGGATGCCCCACTGCAGACAGTGAGATGTTATACTTGGAACACCTGACTGCATGTGCAGAAAAGCTGCATCCAGGAAAGCTGGTAGTGCACGGCTGTATAAAAGCAATTCTTGCTATTTACACATTTTTCAAATGCTTCCAGGTCTAGGAAGTAAGTGCATTATCCATCAAAAGATAATCAAAGAAGCTGCATGACTCTCTGCAGACCACAGACAGAGGATGACACTTCTTCAGTTTATTCCTAACATCCATTTGTACAAACCCTTAGTGCAGACTGCACACAACCCCACTTCATCTGTTCCTGCTCTACCACTCTCTCATGAAGCCACAAGGGCTCAGCAATGTGACTCCTCACCAGCCTGCATCAAACCACTGGCAGCATCTCACCTGGCAAGAGGTCAGCATCTGCAAACACTCACTCTTGCACTTTCCACATACACAGCATTAAAGATGAAAGGGATGGTGTAGAAGCATGTCAAATTCACTCTCCATTCATGCATAAGGTGATAAAAAGAAAGCATTAAGCTAATCAGGAATTAACTCCAGGGACTGATTCCTTCAAAGGGAAAAAAAAATCTCAGTGGTTGTAAAGCTCACAGAAGCACTGGGTGTTTCCAAGTCCCACCTCACAGATGGGCCATGGCAGAGCTCCATGTGCCATCAGCATGGTCCCCAGCAGAAACCTGGATGGGACACACACATCTTTATCTGCTGTGACCAAACAGGAGGGCACTGTGGAGCTGTGGTTATTTCAACTCTGCTGCCCGTGCCACTGCTTCCAAGTGAATGGTGCCAAAAGTTGTGTGTCAACAGATGATCTGAAAAACCCAAGCATTTGGTAAGCAAAAGGTAACTTAAAAACTGGCTCAGACACCTGTCTTAATCAGATAGCTCCTAGAAAAAGAGCCACAAATTGAGTAATCACTACAATTTATTAGGAGTTTTATTTTCTCATCTCATTAAAAAAAAAAAAATTTAAAAATCAGCGTCTTCATTAGCACCAGCTACTTGAATGCCAGGCTTAGTAACTCGCTCATTTCCTAAAATAACTAGATTTTTCTTGGTGATCATCTAGTTTTGATAGAAATAGCCATGGATTTCTAATGCTATTTTGATAATCCCTGCTGACTGCTTATTAACTACCTGACACACCAATACTATTTCAAGTATTTGGCAACAACAGAAACTACTTTCCAGTTCATCAGAGGCAGCACCTATTCAGGAATTGATGCAGAGGCCAACATACACCAGTCAGAATCTGAAACCAAAACCCTTGAAAGGAGCACTGGCTTCCTCACCCAGCATTGTCTGAAGAGAAATCCTTGGCACACCTCTCAGAGGCCCCTAACAAGATGATTCTCTCTCCATTTCCAGAGGGAATGAAGTCCTAGTCTGTACCAGGTAAAACAGCACAGTTTTCAGAAATGCTGAAAATGCCTAAAAACTTTATGTGCATGAGAACTTTGGGTGCTCAACACCTCTGGAAATCGGGCTTTCAATTACTGAATTAAAGCAGAAAGCAGTCCTTTCCCATTCCCATAACAGGGCACAGAAATATATCCCATAATATTTCATATTTTATATTAGTATCTTAGAAAAAAATTTTGATATCTACTGTTTTCTTTTTCCCTGTAGAAGTCAGCTACCCATCCATTCAGCTGTGTGTTTATGGTCTTTCTCACCCAGGTTTCTGAAATTCCCTTAAGCTGTAAGCTCATTTTCCCAATCCTTAATCTTTGCAACCTCTAACTCCACTTGACAAGCCAATTTGAGCAGAATGAAGAAGCACACAAATCTTTGAAAGTGAACTGGAACATTCCAAAAAGAAATAGGACAATCAACAAATTGCTCCAGGAATTAGAATAATCCTTTTGACTTTGTGGTTGCTTTTCCCTCTTCCCTTTCATTCTGTGACTGCAGGCTGCTTGACTAGGTGGGGAAAACAAAAAAAACGTAACAGGTAAAATTCAATGCACAAATTTGCAGTACCTAAAAGCACAATCTTTGGAAAAGCAACTCAGTTCATGATGAACTTGCCCTTGAGAAAGTAACATGGAACAAGAAGAGCCTAACAAAAAACCCCCACACAATAGCTTAGCACCCCAATATTTAACTAAGGCCAAGTACCCACCATGGACAATCATTACCTCTCCCAGCTGTAAATTTCTTGCTTCTCATTTCACCTACACTTTACTGCTCACCCCTACTACTGTGCCATTTCAAAACCTTTCAGCTTTGAGTAGGCCTTGAAATACTAACTGAAATCAGAAGAAGAAAATAGCAGAATAAAAAGAGTAATTCAGTGTTAATATGCTGAAAATGGCAGAACGATCTGCCCCCATGATAATTACCTACACCATGCTGCAGGCAGTAAGAGCCCATTTGGTGAGATGCTGAATATATTCAGAGTGAGCCAAATCAGAACTACTTCAAGCTGTGGTTATATTTACTCAGAGTACCACGCTCCAAACCTGTTATTTTCAAACATCTACCGAGCACAAGAAAATCTGATGCAAAAGGTATTTTGACAGTTCTTGTGTTTGCTTTTTTAATCCAGAACAGCAGTCACACACAGACTAAAGCAGCTTTTCCCTCTAGCTGGAGTCTGTGAGCTGGCACAGCGAGCTCCCTGGGAAGGCTTTCCTGCTCCTTCCAGCCCCACCAGGGACCCGCACGCAGCTGATGCGGCTGCAGCACTCGACGGAGCAGAAACGCGGCCGGCAAGCTCGGGGTGCCTGCAAAGGGCTTCCCCTTCCTCCAGATTTCACCAAACAGAGTCTTTCTGGCTTATTGCTCTCTCCCTGCAGCAAATATGAACAACAGAAGCAGCACAGAAAAAAAGTCGCTGCTAAGAATTAAGAACATCAGTCCTGACCTTCTCTCTATGTGGAAAGAATTCAAGTGGCCCTCAGGAAAATGAAAGCAGGATTTATTTTAAATGGACCTTTTATGGAAATGACTGTGGTTTCCAGCTCGTCAGATAGACTCCATCAATAAATAGCCTTATTCACCTTGCTGTGCCTTTGAAGCAGGTATTGTTCTGGAAGTGTTGCGGGGTATAAATTTTGCTAGGCATACTTTCTAACTATGCTGGTACTACTGTAGAATATTATAAAAGGCAATTGTTCCCCAGAAAGGTCCATAAGCTGTGATTTATTAATGAAATGCCAAACCTGGGAAACGAGGCAAAGGTCTCATGAGTGCAGGGTAAAGTAAATAGCATGACAGAATACACATAATGAGTGCTAGCAAAAACAACAGGAACATGCACACAAAGACAAGATGCAAATGCATTCCTCTCCTGGATGGTACTGAATGTTGTCAGCTAAGAAATTGAGTCTGCAAGTCACTGAAGAATATGCTCAGATGATATCTATACATATAATGCACCAGATAAATGGCAATATGATGCCAATTACAGCACAAAATAAAGTCATCACGATATGGTATAAAATGCCTTGTCTTGGCTAAGAAGCACCACGCAGGGAAATTCAAAGAGGCAGCATCGCTTTTAAAATTAGATCAGAAATAAAAAACAACCAACTGTAGCATATGAAAGATCAGGATAATACATATGTCAGTCACATGCAATGAATATAACCTGAAAACCATCAAAATTTCCTGTACCATATGTAGCCACATCACACAGAACAGCCAAGCATGTTCTTTAAAAAAGTTATAGAGCACACTAGATGTATTTTTTTAATTGATATGAAATGTTAGTAGCATTCCCTCTTCGGACATGAGCAAAGTGCTGCACATCATTATGTGCTCCTGCTGAAGGAGCAGAAGGTGCTGTGAACCACCAGAAGGTATTTTTATAGTGCTGGTCACAAGTACAAATGCGTGAGGGCCATCAGTATGAGGTGCAACACACTCCCCCAGATTGCCCAGCTGCAAAAGCCACTGCTTCAAGTTAGTTTTCCAGATCCCCCCACTGAATTACCCCATTACATACATGTGTTTTCCCATTATCAGCCCCCCATGTGTCAGGTACCATAGAGAGAGTGGAATCCTATCCATCATGTGCTCTGTACACACACATTCACAGCTAAACCTACAGGACAAGCTGCTAATTAGGCAGCGACCTAAAAATGCCATGCAGAGTGGTGCTTCCAACATCTGAAGGGGCTCCCTTTCATGCTCATTGAATTATTATGACATGTCAAAGAAATAACTGTTGTCCTGATGATAATGCCAAGAACTGTCCACCCTCCAGTTCACCAGGTGCTCCCTGTATCTTCAAGCAAAGAAAGGCAGTGCCATGGGCCCTTGGGTACCCCAGTGGCCCTCTGAAGCATCAGATTATTTTTCTGACCTTGTGGCTGGCATGCTTGATGTCCATTGAAAGAATGCCTCATCCATTTCCTGGTACCTCTGTAATCCATCCAGGAGTCACATCCATTCCTCATAGCCAAGGCTATCTTTGACAGTGAACAATAAATAAATGTCATCCTCTTTTCCCAACTATTAAATTTCTCCAGGATGCAGGCATTTTCAATAGCACCTCCAGCCTCTGTCCCATCCCCAGCACACTACTTGAAGCCTGTGTGAGGATGTTCACTGCAAAGAGTTGAGCAGAACAAGTCTTCCTTGGGGAGCTGTTCACAGGGAGCTCTCCAGCTGGTAAGTGAGAGGGATTCACACTACACAGGAAAACGACCCAGAGAATGGAAGTTATACACATGGAATTAACAAAGCCATTTTTTTTAAGTGACCTCCTCATTAAGTAAAGAGGTGCACAAGGAGGATGAGAGGGGAGGCTTCTCTCTCCAAACAAACTGGAGAGCTGCCTTCTCTGTTTCTGCAGTTTTCAGCATTAAATCCCCATCTAGTAACAGACGTTTCAAGGAAAGCACCCATGGATAGACATCTTCCACCGTTTCTTCTCTTTCTGAGGTATAGCAATGTTCACAAAATGAAACAAGAAAGCTTCATGCCTTAGATGTCCTTTATCAGCACCACACATACATGCCCAACAGAGTTATTTCCCTAATCACAAACGTCAACAAATTAACCCTGTTTAAAATTCAACTACAACAAAGGCAGAAATCCAATCCATGCATTCTCTAATTGCAGTCCACACAAAATATCCTCTGAGTCTCCAGTGAGTTTGTATTGTGGATGCACACACATCACCTCTTGCCACTGAAAATCAGTTCAATGTTCACTGGACCAATGTCTTCACTGCTGCCAAAACAATTTCTAGCATTTTCATTCTCCATGCTGCAGAAAGAAAAGCAGTGGTGCCACTGAGAATAAATATGAGGCTCTCTCTTACCCCTGCACACCTACACTCTAAAGAGAGAGGCACACAGACTGCATGCCTGTTCACTCCACAATCACTCCTTAGGAAATTGCAAGCTATCTCTTCCAGGTTAGACCTTGCAATGAAAAAGGAGAGAAAAATGGCTGCTAAGACTGTTCTGTTTGCTTCAAAAAGAAAGCAGAACATCTTACACTTTACGAAATGTGAGAAATCAACTGATATATCTCGTGCTGCCTCTGAGCTGTAAAACACTGAGTAATAGCTTGTCTGGGGCTTGACTGAAGGATGGTGCTTGGTGGAAGCAATGCCCTATAAAAGGCCACTGCTGCTGCATTTGGAAAGATGCTTTCCTAAGACCCTAATACAATTAATTGTGCCTGCAGTTCATGTGCCCTAAACTTCCCTCTCCCTGTTATAAAAATGGGATGGATTGAAGTCAAATGGCATCATTTATTTCCAGGAAAAGTGCTGCTTCCTGTTTCCTCGATAATTCATACCACTCAGCCCAACAAGATCATCTTCATACCACTGAATGGCAGTACTGTGAGTCAGAGATTGTGGGAGCTGTTAATAAAATAGAAAATAGCTTCAGAAATGTACAATTTCCTGAAAAGCAAAGTATTTCCAATTATACTTCTAATTATATATATACATGTGTGCCAACCCTCAAAGTGTTCAAGGCCAGGCTGGATGGGGTTCTGAGCCACCTGGTCAAGTGAAAGGTGTCCCTGCCCGTGGCAGGGAGGCTGGGACTGGATGGTCTTTAAGGTCCCTTCCAACCAAACCCTTCTGTGATTCTACACCAAGGGTTTAGGGAAACGTGTCCAAGTGGATCCCCAGGAACTGTCACCACTTCCATGTTCCCAGTAGGTTTGTTGGAGGCTGCAAGTGCTCATGAGAGCACTTTGTCAAGATGATTCTGGTTTTACTGGATTAGATACAAAAGCAGATCACTGCAGATGCAATTTATCCACTGTTTGAGGTTTTCAAGGATAAACACAAAGGAATCTTTAAGATGCATTTCAAAGCATCTAGTAAGCAAGTGCCCAAAGAGTCAAATTAATATTGTTTAACATTAACAGTGGTCAAGAGCAAAACTGAACTTCTCACAAAAAAATTACAATTTGCAGTTTCAAATCAAACAGTGGTATTCATAAATCAAGACTGAATTTTTTTTTAAAAAGTAATAAAAATATGATAAAACCTTTTTCAAGAAAACCAACAATATTAATTCTACATATAGTTCTGACAGCAGGAGAAGAAATAAAAAGCAAACAGAACTTCAAAGAACATGGAATAAGATTTTTCAGAAGTCTTCAGTACTGGGCTAATGAGAATTTTATTATTAACTTTCCTGAGAACAGGATTAGGTCTAATACAAACAGTTCTGAATATCTGTAGCAGTGAGTAATGAAGGCAGGATGAATGTGAGATGATGTACAACCTGCAGGTAGAACTGGTGAATACCTAATAGGGTGTTTTCCCATATTTCCTATACAGCATCTGTCAATGCATTATCTAAATTAATAACTCTGCAGTCTCAAACTGTTTGGTTCATTTTCTGTCTCTTATCAGGAGCACAGAGAAGACTGCCAGGGTAGACTAAAAATGTACATGACCTGCACATTTTAGCATAACACAGGTATTAAAAACCTGACACCCTTCAACTATGCTTTTCAGCCATACATATATTTAAGGAAGAGAAACTTTTGTACTGTTTCCAAAGTGGCTACTGACACCTCTCCTAAAGAACCGTCTGCAACTCAACTGAAAGAGAAACAGCTTGTAACTCTCTATGATCCACAAAAAAAAACCTTTCCATGGAAGTGCATATCTGAGTTCTGACAAGGCTTGTACAACCTCACTTTCATTTCTGCAATATGAATAATGGTACCTCTGAAATGCTGAATTGGGAAGTATGGCTTACCAACTGTATTATTTACGCTAAAGAACAATTTCCAGGTAATTTCTGATTTCCCACATTCCATTACTCTGCTGACAAAAAAAAATCTCCTCACCAAGATGTATCCAATGTTTAGGTTTTAGAAGCACGGCAGAAGTGCAAATAGAGGAATCGATTTTATTTTCAAAAGGCTCTGCAGATGACAGTTCCCAGTCTTGTTTGAAGTAAGTGACAAAAAGCTTAATGACTATGGGAGAGGCAGAGATGCTTAGCAACTTCAGTGGGGTCTGGATCATTAACAATAATTGAATGCAGGAGTCAAGGCCAAGTTCTGCCCTCAAATCAGACCAATCAAAGACTGAGACATTCAACTAGAGAGACATTTTCATCAGTTGAGCTTGCCTGCATTAGTTATTACTGGAATGATTTTTCACCTCACTCCAATGCATTCCAGAGGAAAACATGTGCTTACCAACCATTTCATCTGAAGATTAGGAAACAAAAGATTTTCTTTTTTTTTTTCCTTTTTATGTTGTATTGCACGGCTTTTGGCGTTACCTTGAATGCAGCAATGCAGTGTAGGCTGAGTAATGTCATCACCAGCACCAGGAACACTGTGGCTAAGTTCCTCACATCCCAGATGGACTCGACCAAAGGGATGCTGCCGACCTGCCAGTCATAGCACAGGGTGATTGGTGCCAGCAGCAGCCACGCATTGAAGGCCAGAAGGTAGGAATAAGTTAAAAACCTGCAAATGAAAACAGGGAATGTAATACATGGAATGACTGCCAGCACAGGAAACATCTTCCTTTGGCAATTATCACATAACCACACAGGAGGAGGAAACAACAGAAAAACCTAATCAACAACACTGCACCAACAGGCAGCACCACACCTCTCTGTCAGTAAAGTTGCTGCCACAGGTGAGGGGCACTTAACAGGTCATTTGAAGAAATAACCTAAGATCAGTAATATTTACATGGTTTCTATGCACCAGCCTTTGGAAAACTAACAGAACTTCAACTCCCATTTGAATGTTAGATTTTTGAAGTGACTTTCTGCCAGCTTAACCAATAAATGAATAACTATGCAGGTACATACATATATATTGAACTTTTACACAGTTCACTGCATCACTGCTGCAATACAAACATCCCTCTAGCTGGGTTTAACTTACAATTTAGGATTTCTTCTATCTGCACAACATGGAGCAATTAAAGTCAGACCCTTCCCTCTTTTCTCTTTGCAAATCAAGGCACAGGGAGAAATACAGAAGAAAGGACAGACAGGATGATTCTTAGCTGATCCCATCACAGTTTCTTAGGGCTGGGGCAGATTGCGTGAAATGTGCCTCAGAAGTGATTGGGAAGTTGGGATTTCAAACTGTTGTAATCTTCAATAATTGTTATTCTCAACAGAGAGGAAATTAATGGGGAATGGAAATGGGGAGCATGCTGCCCTCTGGGAAGTATGCAGGGCTTTCAAAGGACTGAAAAAGAACAGCATGTGTGCCACTGGGTTAAAGAAAACAAGAAAAAAAACAAATCAAACCAACATCTCTCTCTGCCCCAGGCTTTTGCTTCTTGGCATCTACTTGCCAGAAAGTGCATCTGAAGTCGAAATACTTTTAAGTACAAGAGACTGCAGATTGATTAGTCCAGTAATTGTGAAGTCAACCAAGTAAAATTGTGACAGCCTTCGAAGAGACAAACCCATCCTTGGCTTGCAAATGGAACAGTCCACATTGTACACGGCACGAAAAATGGCAAATACTCAAAAAAAGGAAAAAATTACATTCTATCCTGCATAGGATTTCTTCCATCTGAGCCTGCTTTGGCAGCTGTTATCACACCCAGTTGCCATGGTACCTTGCAGGTTTATTAAAATGGTAACAAAGGATGGCAGAAATGTCAAGGCATGTAGACAGAGGATTGTCTCACTTGCCACTTACAAACATGCCCCTTTGTGGTCAAAACACAGCCCCTTACACCAGCACTAAAAACATTACATTTGTGGCAGAATGGTAAGACACTGAAGCTAAGTGTGACTCCAGGCAGGAAGTTCCCAGATGGGTGTTGGGCCCTACATTTCTGTGAAAACGTATTTAAATAACTACAAAGTTAGGATATCAGTTTCTCTTCTCATCCAAAAAACAAATATCTCTAGCAGCACAGTGACCCAAAAGCAAGGAGGTTTACTGAGCTGGAATGTTTCATTGTAAACAGTCACAGAGGCACATTCTCATTTTCCCACAGATCCTTCTAAACTCCCAATTCTGGGAAGTGGAATATTCCCACATTTTTGAGGTTTTTCAGCCATTTGATACACTTCTATTCCACCCCCTCCACTTTCCTCACCTTTCCCACCCTGAGTACTAAACAAAAGGGAAAGAAAGAAAGAAAATCCATTTTCTCTTAGCAGAGGCAGTGATTAAAAAGCCAGTTCCTATTTAAGAGAGCATCCCTCAAAAATATAACCTAATTTTGCTCAAACAATTCTTAAAATTTTGATTGTTCCCTCTTTCTAAAGAAACAAATGTGTTTTCTAGTCACCAACCCAATCTCTTCTGGCGCACATTACGGAGAAACACAGCAACAAAATCTGGTGAGACTTAATCACAGCAAGGCACTCACTCGTGACATTATGTGTGGCCTGACCCACCTCTGCTCAGCTACAATAAAACAGACTTCTCCATCACCCTCAGCACATCAGCTCAGACAAGGCTGCCAGTATTTATTTACAGCTACTTACTTCAAAGCCAAACTGAGATCCATTTCTGGCTTTATTGTTAAAACAAAAGCATCTGTATTTAGATGAATCTGAATAATATCATGGCATATGATATTGTTACTACAAGTGTGTATATTTGACAGGATTTCCAGAAGCACTGAGTTAGTTTTGCACTTGATGCTTTAGGAGAGCCCAGTTTTGGAAGGGAGTGTCCTTTTATGCCCTGGCATATTACTATTTTCAATAGGCACCACAATATTCACGTAAGTTTGTATGCAAACCACAACACACACCAGAAAACCCTCCCCTGCTTACTCAGACTGGGCTGCTGGGTAGGAAGGAACAAGATGACATTTGGGATCTTTGCAAACTGCAGCACTGCAGTTGAGGACAGACTAGCTGCTTTTCTGCATCTTCACTGATAAAGCAGGAGCTGATATATCCTTACACAGCACAGAATAAATAAACAGTTTGCTGCCATAACAAATTGAGCCTGCTTAATTTAAGAGGTATTCAGAGTAGCCAGATCAGTGTGAGTTAATGCATTTCTGCTGGAAAGGTAGGACAAGCTGCTGTTGAAGATGGGAAGAGAACTCCAGGCCACTCACAGGCTTTGAGTCGAGCAAAAGTTTGGGTATGCCTTCAGCATTGGTAACCTTGAACATGATGGATGGCTGTATAAAATAAAGCACTTATAAACTATCGCTATTCTAGGTACTAGGAACAGAAAAACAACAAGATACTAATAATAGTCACTGACAATCCAGTGCTGCTTTTTATTTATGGCTCTCAAAAGCGTATGATATTCCTTCACATTTGTGTGGCTCTCGTATCACAAGCCGAAGGAGAAAGTTAAACACAGGAGAAAGTTTGGAAGAAACCTCTTACCAAAGCTGACACCTCAAGGAACTAATTTGCAAATTTTGAAAAGACTTGAAGATTCTGAAATCACTCCAGCAGCTAATTACATTTCAGCAGCCTACCTGCAAATGCAACAAGAGTATTTTCTTCTAATTAGTTGACTGAGTGAATTACATTTTAAATTAATGATCTTCTTGGTATTGCTTCTGGTGTCTGCTGGAATTCCAAGGGAGAAAAATTCCTGCCTGTAGTATCTCCCACTCTCTCAGTTAATCCCACGAAAATCAGAGTATTACTGGTGAGGTAACGAATATTCTGCCTCTTAACTGGCAAACAGTTTTCCCCCAAGCCAGGTAACAGCATTTGCATTGCAGCAAATTTTTTATTTGCAAACTGAACATGGAAATCCAAGTTTCAGTGGGTATCAAGTGTTCTTTTCACTTCTCATCATCTCTGACATGCTCAGAAATACACAGTTCCTCCTGTGGGTAGCTAGTGTTGTCATGGCAATCCAGTTTGTTTAGTTTTAATTTTTTTTTTTTCAATATTCTGTTGCATGCTTTGAGATAAATACAGGATGACTCATATCTAGAACTTGCTGCAGAAAACAACTATCTGAACTGATTGTTTCTGCTGCAAAAATGAACACAAAGGGTACTACTCAAAGCCATAACAATATGACAGGAAAATACTTGAGGAATTGTCTGTTACCCATTGCTGTAATAGAGACCAACGAGCTTGGAAAAGCCCTCATCTCAGCTCTGCCAAACCCAGGCAATCAGAGCACAAGGAATGTGAGACTAGGTGAAAAAAAATACAAGATTTATAGAGATTTATGAGGCATTTCCTGTCTTTTCTGATTTTGGAGCAGTTTAAGCTTTCTCCCCACAGCACACAGGGACAGAGATTATAGATTTCTTTCTAAAACTACAAGACTTTGTGCTACAAGAGTGATCACAAAGCTCTGACCATGTCCTACCAAAGCTGCATGGAAAAGTGAGGGCCAGTGAGCCTATTTTTTTTCAAGTGCATAAAACCAGCCACCCAGTTCTGGGACACCCCTACCCCTCCTGCAAGTGAAACATCTCCCAGCACTGGGGATTTTGACAAAGCAAAGGCAAACCATTCTCCTGGCTGGGGAAAAATGGACCTATCTAGAAGGCAGGTAATAAGTGCACTTAACTTGGGGAAAAAAAGAAGGGGAGGATCTTTCTTTTTGGGGAAAAAAAAAGGTGGGGATCTGAAACAGAAGCAGGAATACAGTTTTTGCCCTTTCAGAAGTCACAGACCCTGTGGTTATACACGCTGCCAGGCACTCAGGGAGGTTTCAGTTCACTAATAGGGTAAGAGGAGCTTTTTTATTAGGGAAAAGAGCTTCTCATTTGTATTAACAGCTGAACTGATTTCAGCTCAAGGCTCTCTTCATCCTCTTACAAAGCCCTAAACCCAAGTGTGTTTGACAAGTCACTTCACAATAATGCCCTCCTAGGACACGTGGCTGCAATTATAACCAGGTGGTGGTATTTTGGATATTGTCTTCAAATTGTATATATTTACATTGCCTCCAGGGAACTGACCAGCCCAGTCATACCTTCCCACGTGAGTTTATTTCTCTGCTCTGTATATTGTCAGCCTAATCATTTTCTTTTCAGAGCCTTAGAAGAAAAAAAATTCCACTCTGTCTATCCAGAGATAGTGGAGTAAACTACACAAGCGGCAGACAGACAAATTCCATTTAACATCCAAATATGAGCATAAGCTAGACAGAAAATACTTGTAACTAGAAAAGTACCTGTGTATTCCCTTTCATCAAACCTCTTGCATTTAGGGAAAACAGCTGCCAATCAGTAGAGGATAGAAGTAGAAAAGAGAAATAAGGAAACAGAGAGCTGCAGCTTGATGAATAGGAAGGTAACTCCTCTGGAAGGTGGGCTTGTGTGCACCAGGGCTGTGAGGAAAAGCAGACATGTTGTCTTCTATAGCTACACAGCCTGAAGAGCTTTAATCTGGTGAGTGGCTCTCTCTCAGAGCTGTTTCAACTCTGTGGCTAAGAATCTGAAAAATACCGAATTCTTTAGGAGATAAGACTTTGAAAAAGCCTGTGAGTTTCCAGTGAAACCCAAGCCTTCTGTCAGAATCTCAGTGCTGGAAAACCTGGGATTGATCTCACACTGTTTTCCCCTGCAAACCCCGCGTGCTGTGGATGAGGACATGCCTTGTGATCACACCTCAGCTCCTCACTGACAGCAGCACATTCCAGAGTCATGCAGCCCAAATTCCCCAGCAGTGCCCAGCAGTGGGCAACTGCTTCAGAAGAGGATCACTGAGGCAGCAGCAGATGGAGGGTTCTGTGGACAGCCACTGAGATCCCCAAGAAATTAAAAAACCAGACCTCATAAACCCACTGGGATAATATTTCTGAATATGGCTCACTGTATCCCAGAGCTTTCCCCCAACTCCCAACACCCCTTGAAATAAAGACTACAGTTTACACTTAATATATGGGCTGTCTGGGCCCTGGGGAGGCATGAGAGCAATTTTTACCAACATTGTTGCTCTCCCTTTTGTTAGAAGTGATCCCTGAATGCTGGGTGCCTGCAGATATTACCTCTGAGCACAGGACAGAAAGCACAGACAAACCAGGCAGAACTTCACCACTCAGGCAGCATGTGCAAGCCTGGCTGATTAAGAGCTGATATGTCACAGGGGTCTATTTAAATGCTATTTTCTAGCCTAAGGTCCATGAAAACTCCATATCAAAGTAGTTGCTACTCTTGCCTTCTATTTCCTTGGCAGAACTGGCTGGCACAGGGACCCATTTTCCCATCACAAGTCCATGGTTTCCCTCTTGGTAGCTCATTCCCTTTGAAGTTACAACTGAGATGATTAAATGCATTGCTCAGAAAACAGTCATAAATCTCTGGGAAAAGGATTATGTGCCAGTTTTTATGTATAAGCACTTCTTCAGCTTTCTGCAGCACTGAATTCTCATTTACCTGATTGAAACAGCAAAGCAATACAGAAAGGCAGCTTACAGGGAGAGCAGTTCAACCACAGGACAATGTTATCTCAAGGCAGTCCAAGTAGAAATGCATTAACTATTTAAGGAAGCACCACAAATAACCTGCTTCACGCCCAGGGTGATCAGCCACCAGAGATCACAAGGCAAATGCCAGCAGAAATTAATATAACTTGACTCCCAAAGACATAGTTTTTTTTAAAAAATATACTTTTAATTAGAAATTACAGGTAAGATTTAATCTGTTTCACACAGCTCGAGACATGCTGCACAATGGGTTTTCCCTTGTCTTGTCACAGTATTGTTAATGAAATCTGTTTATTCAGAGGCCTCCTACTTCTTTCCCCTCAATAGGGCAGAAGAAAAAGACATTGTGCAAAACACCTGAAGCATGTCAGCCCTTCACTCAACAGCCCCCTAACTCTGGAGCTGCACTTCTGGTGCACACATAAAGCTGGGTAGTCCCCAAAACCTTTCTAGTTGCATTCTCCCTCAAACTGTCTGAAACAAGTAAGAATGTTTGAACAGAGATTTGGGGTTGGTTTTTCTATCTCAAATATCGCCTACCCATAGCAGATTTTGAGATCAAGGTCTGTGTTCTTTAAGGTAAGGCCACTGCAGACAGTACATCCTGCAGTGCACAACAGCCTGGATGGAGAGGCTTTCATGGCAGGGCTTTGGAATAGCAGGATTCCCAACACCTTCATTTCTGCCTCCACTGAAAAAGGCAATGACAGACACATCTCATCTTCTCAGACCACCTTTGTCAAGGCCATGGAAATGTGGGTCTCATTTACGTCACTAAGCTTTGAGGTATTTGGGAATATCACTTGTAATTTGAACAACAGTAATTTAGTGAGCATGCTGAACAGATGACTGTTTTTAAAGCCTGAAAAACTGTCATTATTCCAGCATATTATGCCCTTCAATTGTTAAATAAATCATTGTCTGTCTACTTTAATTTATACATTTGTGTTGTCCAAGACTGGAGACAAGTTACACAGAACACATAGGCATTTTCTAGGGCCAAACTGAGCCACATCAAAGGTCCATCCAGCAGTGACCAGAAGTCCACGCCAAGTAAAGCATAAAGATGATAATTTTCCCCCAGTTCCTAGCTGGGGAGTTGGAGTTTCTGAGTTGGATGTGGTCTCTGCATATTTAGCCTGGATTTCTTATTTCAATTTGGCAAATTTCTCTTTGAACCTGCATAAATGTTCAGCACATTCCTGGTGTCCTGCAGGAAGAAGCTCCCCAGCTCAGCTACCTGCTGCATGCCACTTCCTTGGCTTGCTTGGAACCTGTCTCCTCTTAAACTCACTTGATAAACCCTAAGTTCTGCATGCCCCCTTCTCCATACAATCATGGATGCACAGACCTCTCACACCCCTATTTCTGTACTGGACGCTGTATCAGCTCCAAGGGATCACAAATTCTGACCTCACAGTCACAAGGTTGCTTTTTCAACCCCCTAATTTACACCTACCCCTAACGGTGGCCCCAATAAACCCTGCAAAAGTTACAATGCTCTGCTGGGCTCATCCTGTGTCAGCTGAGACCCCAGCTCCAGATCTAACTTCATGAATTTCACAAAGGCTGCCACATATTTCCAAACTACTGTTTTTCTTTTTTATTCCACTGTTATCAGCCTTCCTCCTAGTCCCACAGAGCTGGCTAAGTCTTAGAATACTTTTCAACTCTGTTGAAAACCATAACGTTTACCCTGGCGAGACATGCACAGAAACCACATTTCCAGCTCAAATAAAGACAGAAAACAGAAAACTCCCATTTCTGACCTAAATGATCTTCAGAGTTACAAAACAACTTGCCCACTGCCTGAGATTAGCCATTGCTCCAACTACAGTAAGGATGTTACTAATCACTTCAAGAGCACTACCCAAAACTGACCTTTCTTTTAGTTTCTGGTCTCGACACCAAACTTAGCTCTTCCACTGCCTCCTTTCCAACTCAACCCAACTTGCAGTTAACATCTTGGCTTCAGTGCTGTATGCTAATTACTGCCTTCAAAACCTCATTAAAAGCTTCCCACACCAGCTCTTCACATGCTGCTGCTACTGCAGCTGTCCTCAGCTGAGAACACACACTGCTTAGGAGCTTCTCTGAAGTTGGACCATAAACACAAACACTCCTGTGGCCCTCCTCTGGACTCATTCCAACATGTATTTCCTGTGCTAAGGACCCCAGAGCTGGATGCAGTGTGCCAGGAGAGGTCTCACAAGAGCAAAGTAGAGGGGCAGAACCATTTTCCTCAACCTTCCTGGAAACCACACCTATGCCACTTGGACCTTGCTAGCTCCACCTGACATCCCAGGCCTGCACTTGGGACAACTGGCACAATGCCAGTTTGGCAGCAATAGCCTCAGCTTTGACCATGGCAAGATAAAGTCTCAGATGAGAGTTATAGGTTGAGTCTGACAGAGGAGGAAGGAAAAGGTTTGTTGCCAATACAAGGGCTGTGGTCAGAGGGTGCATCATATCAGTTCAGAGACAGCCACTGGGTCTCAGTGTACCTGCAGGACTGACACTGAGACCTGCTGAAGGGATGGGATTCCTGAATGGAAGATAAAGCCTTCTGGGTGAATTGGCTAAAGTGAGGATTAAGATCAAGCTCAGCAGAAATGGAAGAACTGGGATAATTAAAGGGTTTTAGAATCCCTTCAGAACAGTAATACTGCTTTTTACTGGAATGGATTTCCTTAATTAGGTCTGAAGTATGTAGGTGTTGCTGGACTGCAGGTGAAGCCGGGGCTGCTGCTGGGGCCAAGGGAGGACCTCAGCCAGCAGCACTCTGGCTTGTTTTTCCTAAGGCTGTTAATAAAATCCACAGTGTCAGTGGTAAAAATAGTCACTGTTTCATACCCCAAGAATGACTTAGCTTTTGGGTTTAGAAAGCCCTCCCCTGTCATTACAAGAGGCAAAGAAACAAGCACACAAAAGAACATGTGCAGCACAGAAGAGGTAACTGAAATTAGGCCAGGATCATTTGTGACCTGGTGACTCCTATCTCAGGATAAACATATCAAAAAGGGACAGCAGCAAATCCTTCCTGCTGTGCTGCACTGAGGCTGGTATTAATAACTCCACTAGAAACAAACACGTCAGAGCTCTCCAAACAAGACAATGTGCTTCCTGGAAGCACTTGCAGCTTTGATGGTAATAGGAGCTGTTGCCACGTTATCATAAAGGTTCCCCAAATGAGATCCAGTCCAATTCTGCAGCAGATGTTGAATAAGGATTGCTTGATCTTAACCTGTGTCTCAGCTGCAATTTCACTGCTGGAATGAGGAGACAGCAAGGCCAGAACTGACACATAGGAAGACTCCCATTTTCATTTGAGACATCAGGAAATTCCTCCAGAAGGCCCCAAAATGTCTTTCAGTAGCTGAACAGAGCAAACGCTCGTGCACCTGGCCCCTCCACCTTCACTGCTCAGTCACTGATATTATACCAAGAAGCAGAGTCACCCCCTTTTCATACAAACTTCAGCTGAAGCCAAAACTTTGCATGCTTCCACATCTCAGGAGCAGCCAGTTTTAAGATTTAGGATTATGCCTCAATTACTGGGCTTTCCAGTCCTGTGCTCAGGCAACTAAACTATATTCTTTGGGCTTTGCATAAATATAAGCACACATTTTTCAGTAAGAAAACAGCTGTAATACAACCCTACAGGACATGCCATGTGCTTTGGGGTTCAAATGGTTCTGGTTGTTTTCTATTCCAGACAGAGCAATACCAAGAAGTAATTAAGTTAAGAAAACACAAGTTTTTTTCATTGTCATCTGCAAACCATTTTAGTGTAGGAAAATGCAACATCAAGACCACACTCTTGAAAACTTTTGTTTGACTGCTGTCATCATACCTCGTCAGTAAATACGGTGAGAATGAGGCTGGATTGTCCTGCTCTGAAAACATCGGCATGGAACCCCCCATTATCCAGAGGCGGAAATACAACACGAGGATCACCTTCAAAGAAGAACACCTCAGTTAGCAATGCACTACTGAGAAGAGCTAAGGCCTCATGTTTTGTTGTGACAGCTCTCCATGCTGCACAATGCGAGTCTGCTCTGCAGTTTGGGCAAAATTCAAGTTTCACAGAATTCACAGAATGACTGGGTTGGAAGAGACCTTTAAGATCATCGAGTCCAACCCACCTTACACAGGGTGACAAACCTGCCAACCCTGAGCACAGAGCACACTGTGACTCTGTGTGTGTCCCTCTTCCGTGTCTGCGTTACTGGCAGTGACTGACACATCTCATACCCACCACCAAGGCAGCATGCTGAAGGACAGATCTGTCACTCTGCTGCAGTTCAGACTGCAGAATTTTGCTATTGACCTCCACCTAAATGCAGAGGGGAAAATCATGGGTGACGTCTTCAAAGCTTGTATCATTTATCCATGCTGGCATAGGTGTAAGGACAAGCTCCATCAGTGCTTCTCATGCAATCCTAATTCCTGGAAGGATTTCTGCAAGCTGCCATTCACCTTTCTGGAAACCACTTGTTAAAGGACAAGCAGGGGGATCTGGCTCCTGGAGCAGCACAGGGAGCTGCACAGCCAGAACATTCCCATGGAAGTGCTTGTTTTCTCCTCTGGAACATGTTGAGTCCTGCATGGAGCACATCAAGCAGCAGTTCTTCTTACAACTCTTACCAGTGCTGAGCCATGCACTGGCATTGACAGCATGTCACTAACAAGGCAACCCAGTGTCACAGAGTCCCATGTCTTTAGGGCAGGAAATACCTGCAGATGACTACATGGTTGCAAGGGCAGCCACTATAAATCAAAAGAAGGTTTGAAGTGATAATACAGTAGTATTCTTGTTTCTGCGCAGTTGAAGTTTTCTAGACTAATTCCCAAGCCTAACTTTGATTAAGATCTACTATGCGAGCTTTCTGAGTCTTTTAGGATACCACTATGCATTGTTATTCTCACCAAATACAAAGAAATACGTGGTCAAGTCCATTCATACTTACGTAGCTTATCACCAAAGCAGCTCTCTTCAAAAAAGGCCTTGCAGTATACAAGAAATTCTGGTTGTTATTTGCAGTCAGGTAGCTGAAATACAAGGAAACAAATGCTTGTAGGTACTTTGGAACACTAACTCATTTTTCAAATGGAGAAAAAGGTGTACATTGATTTAACCACCCTAAATGCAATAATAATGACATCACTCCTACTCTTCAAAGGTCTTTCCACGTAAGTAAAATATTGAGACTAGTTCAAGTAATACACACTATAATACATTGCAGTTTTGCCATCAAAATCTGGTTTTGGTGTGTTTACTGGTTTGGTTTTTGTTTGTTTGTTTGTTTTTAAATCTTCAATTAACCCCTTAATCCTCAGAAAAATCCCAGGCGTGCCTCAGTGAGATTGGTGTCTTCAGACTGCCAGAAGACCACACGGAGAGATATTTTTAAAAGGTCAACCAAACAGAGCAATTCAATTTTAGACCATGATTAAAATGCAAAAACTCCCTGTTCCCAGCTCTCTGCTCAGTCTCTAGAGATGAGAGTAACTATCTTGCAGAACTGATTCTAAGCATTTCTTGGGAGCATATTCTGCACTCTTAAGTTTCATCACAAGTCTGCTGACAAAGTGTTATGATAATTAAGTTCACAGAGACAAACATACACGTGGCACACTGCTGTAGGAATGTTCATAAAACCCTTCCTGTTTCCCAATGAGTAAAATGAAACTGCATTTGGAGCTAAAAGTATGCATTTATTTTAATATAGAGTAGAAGCACTTGCCAAAGTCTAAAGAACTTTCTTAATATAACAAACAGTGCCATAACCATGACATTAATTTAATGATAATTCCATTTCTATTGAACCTTACAGATGCTCCATCACTGTAATAAAGCAATGACAAAAAGAAATACAGAAGAGACAAGAGGAATATTTTAAGCATATAGTAGGTAAAAAACTATTGAAAGAAATGACAACTTGTTTTAAGAAGCTATAAATACCAAGTAAACAAAATAAATTCAGAAGGAAAACCTTTACAGGTTCTTCTGTATAGCATACAGTCAGTATCAGGATACTCTATTTAAATTATTTACAAAAACTGCAGTTTGTATTGCAACACCTTCAAGCAAGCTACCTTTCCAAGCATGAAATCCTCATATGTTTCTCCTCTGAACATTGAGCATAAACAACACATTTTATTTCCTCTCCAAATTCTTTAAGACAGTCTATCACCTGATGGCTTCCACCCTTCAAGTCTTTGAAAAAGGATGAAGCACTTCCTAATGCAGCCAAGAGTCTTTAATACCTGGGGTTTTGTTCAAATTTTCTATAGTAGTAAGTTTGCAAGCCTGGTCACCATGGCAAGATGAAGAAAAGATTACACTGCAGGAAAAAAAGCACCAGGGCAAAGCCAGCAAGAAACAGAGGCAACATTTACCAAGATGAAAGAAGTGCATCTGGATGCTCTGGACAAAAGAGCTGCTCTTCACAAAACTTTCCCTAAGTGCCATGCCTAAAACTAAGGAACTAAACCACAGAGCATAAAGCAAGCCAGACAACTTTCAGCCTTTGGAGTCTACTTATTGTGAAATGTTGACATTTAAGCTCCAAACCTGACTTAAATGTCAGACTAGTCTACAAGGGCTGAACAGCTCAAAGTGCAAAGTTTCTTGAGTTCCCACTGATTTTAATCAGGCTGCAGCAAGTACAAGGGAGATGAAACTCAGCCTTTAGCTTTGTCTCCCCACGAAAGGTCAGGCTGGCCTTCAAGTGCTCGCCCTGGCCCAGCTCCAAAGCCCACCAGAAACAGAGGGAAAGCCTCTCACTGACTTTAACAACATTTGGACCAAACCCCAGGCTTTTGTCCCCTACTGGAACCCTTTATGAAACTCACCCCCCTTGTGATTTGCAGCAGGAAGTTTTTGGTTGCACTTTGTTTACATTTTTATGTGTGGAAAGAGGAAAGCCCTCTATTCATCACACTGACTCTTTTCAAGAACCTGTTTTCACTTGCTTTTATTTTGAACTCTCTGCAACACTTTAGGCAGGAATTTTCCACTACAATGTTTGCTTTAGGTAGAATTATTCTGGGAAAAAATCAACTAGAACAGTTGAGCTCTTTTTCCAAGGCTTCAATTACAGACAGAGGAGCATTTTTATCAGTGTCAAGAAGTCTGCCAACTTCATCCTTAAGAAGCAGCATCACCTTGCACCAGTGACCCAAAACTTTTGAGGTGGCCATCATCTCCAGGCCCTGTGTTTGCTCTCCTCCGGAGAAGCCACCCGTGGTCAGGTAATGAGTACTTCAATTAAAAAGTGAAACTCTTCCATTTTGAGCAAGCTGCTGTCCTGAAGTCTGTCTGAAAACCACAAAAGATAACAGGGTTCAGTGTTCAGCAAGCCTGCTCTCCACCCATCAGACCAACCTGCAGGAGTGGCATGACTGGACAGGGCACACTTGGTGCCTCAAAGCTTTAGAAGAACCACGTGGTGTTTTCCAGAGCACCTTACTGGGCTACCACTTGTGTCAGGGAAGGTAGCTACTAAAACATCTCACATCTGGTGCAGGTGAAAGAACAACACACAGTTTGTGTGTTAAAACCAAAAGAGCTGCAAACGGGACCTGGATGAGGAAGTTTGCTAAAAGTCAGTGACGCACAGCAAGGAAAATGCAGTGGCTTTTTACATGTCAAATTGCAGCAGGTTTTTCCACGTAAAATCTCAGCTTGCAAACATATCTAAGGTTACACTGAACTTCCCTCAGACAACCTTAAGATCAGCCAAAGCTCTTAATTTTGTCTTTAGCTAGGAGAAGCAAAGAAATTACTATTTTAGCAGTTAAACTGTTTTATACCCCTTTTTAACAGCTGTCTTGTAAAAAGTCATTTACAGGTCAGATTTCCACACATTTGCCAACCTCTCCAGGCTGCCAAACATCCCTCTGTTCATGGGAACCACTCCCAATCACCTGCTCCACCCCAACCAGCACAACTGTGGTGCCAAAAACATGCCAAAACACACACATGCATTCACTCCCACATGAGAGGGGTGTGGAACATAGTTAGGGGAAGCGTGCTAATGGTTGCACCACACAGCAATATGCTACCTCCAGAGCATGGGAACATTTCAAGGTGTGGGTCTTCCAGATCTTCCTACGAAAATTATAAAATTAGAGGAGAAAGTCCAGACCGTCAGGTTCGCTAAACAAGTGCAAAAAGCCCATTTGGGCAGAGGTTCCACTTCCACTTCATGCCAGCTTTCCTCCAGAGCAGCCCAGCATGTAATTGCCTGCTTGCTTGCTATCTTTTAAAAACCTTTCAGGAATACTTCCCAAAGCAACCAGAATCACAACAAACAATAAATCCAAGGAAAGCTTAATAATGCAGGGACTTCTCTCGTGCAGTTCGAGCAGAGGCCAAGACAGATATTTGGCAGCCCCAGCTTCCTGAAAAGCACAGCTCATCCTGGAATCAGTGATATCATCAGGGCACTCCGAGGTTTTATAATTGAATCCAGCAGGGTAGGTGGCCCAGTAAAATTCAATATGGTGCAGTTTACAGGAACATACATTTTGCTGGTACCAGACGGACTCTGGGTTAATCAAAACAAACTTCTCTAAGAAGCAGGCAGCTTTTTTAATTTGCCTGTGCCATTGGAGGCACCTGGAGCTTACAGAACAGTGTGAACAGCTCCTCAGCTGCTGCTCATTGCCATAGCTCTGTGAGCTAGTGCAGACCACTATTGCAAACAGGTTTATCCCACACTGCAGCTGACTCAGCTCTGGCATAAAACATGAGCTTGCTCTGGGCTCTTTGAAGGCTTTCTCAAGGGAAGCAGATAAACAATTAAGATCTGTGATGGACTCTCCACCAGGAATGCCTAAAAGACCAATTTAAGTATGCAGCAGAACAAGTGTTGGTATATCAAGAGATTGTTTTGGCCAGGTCACTTCACTCTGAGAGGATCATTGCTCTCATTTATATTCTTCTTAAGAAACAGATCCAGCTCCCAGCAACCACCAGAGTCTTGAACTAGCACTTTCAAACCCATAATAATATAGGAAGATACTGGAAGAATGAATAAAAAAGCAAGGCTGTTATCTTATTACTGATAACTGTAAGGCACCTCTAATCAAGAACATTTTTAAACTTAGAAGGGGCTATTTTAAATGCATGTCAAAGCTTTAGGTCATTGATAGATGCACACCTAATCCTAAATCAGCTTGACAGACTCCCCTGCTGGGAATAAGCAGGTTTTACAGGAGCCATATTCTGTCTGTAGAGACCACCTTACCTTTCCTACTTAAAGAGGACTTCCTTATCATCTATCCAGACAGCTGCATCTTTTATTGGAGAAGTATCTTTTCCACCTAGCTCAGCCTACATTCCTCCTTGAGGACAGCCCTTGAAGAGAAAGTGTGTGTATGCAATAGCCCAGGGAGAAAACAAGAATAAAAATCCATCCTGGAGTAAAAAGAACTGAATTTAAAAAAAAAAAATCAATATATTCTACCATGTCTGGATATTTAACTTGCTTAAAGTACTTGTCAATTCAGGGAAATAAAATACCAGTCATAGCTGCAGGTTCTGCAAGGGAGAAGAAAAGCCCTCCTGCTTCCTTCTTTATGAGTATCCTTGACCTTCCCCACAGCATGTGTGTGGCATCCTTGCTCCTTATCTCCCTGGAGAGTCTTAAACCCCAGCCACCACTACCCACGCAGACCTAGATGCATAAACACACACAAACAGGAGCAGTTTTACAGACTCTTTTGGGAGCCATGGAGAGGTTTTATGAAAGTCACAACTGTTTTAACTGATTTTCACTGATAATGTCATGTATTCTTTGTGTACATTTTCAATTATGACCGTATTTGCAATTCTTGCTATTTATTAGCTTTTTGGGGAAAGCAAGGGCAGGGCACACACAGCAGAGAAGTGGATCCCACTCATGGCTTTTCCTTATTCTCTTAGGCAGTACATACTTTATTCTGTGTGGGATGAAAGTAGAGGAAGAAAACTAGGAGGAACAGGGAGAGGAGGAGAGAGAGGCACAGTAAGGGATCAGGAGCAGAAAGAGAAAAAAGGAAAGTAGCAAAATGCACTGAACAGATCAAAGATGTGACTGAGAACATGAAAAAGGGTTTCTCTTCATACCAGACATTCCACCAATGCGAGGAGGAGACAGAGTGGAGGAGGGCTAACAGGAAAAATAAGACCTCATCAAAGTATGGCCACCAGATCCGCCAGATCTCGGGAAACCAAAGCACCCAGCCTGCAGTTTCAAGCTTCCCTCGATTTCAGCCATTTTATTTCCTCTGCATCACACACCTGAGGCATAGGCTCATTTTTCCCTCTCCTAGCCCAGTGAAGGGCTCCTGTAGACATATTTCAAGTAACTGCATTATAAGCAGCACTGATAGCAGCTTTGGCTGCTTCCCATATTGAGCTACAAATCCCTATTTACAGCTGCTTGTGCTTTTGACAAGCCTTATTAATTCAGGATGAAATTTTTCTCTTCCAGGAGTTTATGCTAAGCTGGAACTGTTTTCTTCCTCAAAAGTATCAGGCAAAACAGTTCAGCTCTTCCTGAAAAAACAATTGGAGAGATTTGCCCATGTTGACAAAAATCTGAAACCACTTTATTGGGAAAACTCAGTGGTTCCAGTTTGGAGCAGGGATTAGTTGTTTAGCAGAGGCACTGCAGAGATGCTGCTGGCTTTGACTTCAGTGACAACTGACTGTTTCTGGGCACGTGACAAGGCACTGGGAAAAGATCTCTATTTGCAATGCTCACTAGAGGTCTGTAACAATTCCCCAGGCTCTCCAGCCCTACCAAACACCATCTACAAGGAACAGCATCAGACCCTCCTTGCATTGCTCCTGCAGAGCCATTGAGATAGGAGACTCCCTCCTGCAGTGCCTGTGTCCAGCCTGGAGACCATTTGCCTGGACTGCAGAGGGCTGAAAACACGTTTCTGAAGAAGAGGCTATGTCAGTATGTGTTACAAGGAAGAGAGGGGATGAAGGGAGAAGAAAGGAAGGCAGGCACAAAGAGGAAATGGAGAGGGAAAAAGATGAGCCAGGAAAATATATATGGCTATATTCAGACCTCTGCTGCTGTCAGAAATTCAGTGGCAGTATCCAAAAAATCTGGTACCACTGGAACTCCATTCGCTGGTGTCCCCAGTGAACACTCAGGATGAAGCACAGGAACCAGGAAAAGCCCTGCTTTCCCCAGAGCAGCTCCACTTGCAAAAGCAGCTGTGCTTTCCCTGAAGAGCCTAGCAGGAGCAGATGAACCCAAAACCACAGAGGACTCCAGCAGACTGACTGCTGCCTCTGTGGCTGTGCAGGGGACACCTGGCAGCCCTGGAATACAGCCACCCCCGAAGTACAGCACCACATCCATGGACCACACTCACTCTGCATGCCCAGGCTTGGGAAAGGGGCTGCTTGCACAGGCAGGGAGCACAAGGTCTGCACAGTATCTAAGACACTCCCTAATCACAAGAAACTGTCTTACCTGACAGCTTTTATGTGAAGAAAGGAGGAGGTTATCCTCCTCTCATGCACAGGGCTCAGTTATCCTGAGTGTAAATTATTGAGGTGTCCCTGGGAATCAAGTGTCCCAGTAAAAATTTACAAACAAGCCATAAAAGATGTGGAAGCCTGCTGCCTTGCTTTAATGCTCTCTGTAAAGGGTTTCATGTCACTAAACACACACTGGTCCAGCTGGTTGTTAATTTACAGAAGGAACCATGGTAGCTTTAACATTATATATGTCCAATTAAGGATCTAACTTTTTGCTGTTGTCTTTGACAAGGATGCCAATAAGCAAACTTTAAAAAGAAAAACAACCGACCAACCAACAAAAAAAATGCAGAGAAAGGGCACAGAAATCAATGTCTGTGAGACTGTCACTGGTTTTGGTGATCTCCTTTCTATTCCATGCACCATCCCTAAAAATGGGATATGCACTGATGAGAAGCACAGGGGTAGATAAGAGTCAGCTGGTCCCAATCCCAGACCTGAAACAACTTTTTAAGGAATTCAAAACATTTTACTGGTACAGAGTTTGACTTGAGGAAGGAGGGAAAGAAAGAAAACTTTTACAGGCAAAGCTGCTCTCAATCAGAGCAAATGCTCAGTTGTGGGTTGTTGGGTTTTTTTCTTAAATATCTTTGCTCAACTGAATTATATTTTATAAGTCATCATTTGGGGTCGGGTCATCCCCCAAAAAAACCTTTTGGAAATGCTTGGAGAGGCACATAATGTTTTAGTTGTGAGCATTTCTGGTAAATCAAGTAGAAGGGGTAAGCAAAAGTCTGGTTTCAGAAGAGAATATGGGCACAATTAGCAAAGAAATGCAGGGAGAAGATCACCTGAACCACTGGGAAATGTAGCCTGAACAGTATTGCTTTATTTCAAAACCTACTTGTTTGGAATTTTTTGAAATTCTTACATAATTTACTTGTAATCTGAAACTACTTGTAAAATGCAATTTAAATCCATATTTTGCACTTAATTAAGGAGGGGGGGAAAGTCAGGCATCCACAATTTGAATCCTTGACTTTGAGATATCAGGATGAAAAGAGGAACAGTCATCACACTGCTTTGATGGGGAGTAGAACTGGACTTTCAGGACAGTAAAACAAATGTGTGTGAGGAGACTGGTCCCTTTTCCAAAAACTTTTCCCATCCTTCAGCTACTTTAAACACAGCTTACTGCATATGTCAGTACTAAATACTTCAGGAATAAGGTATTTCCTTTCCAGAAAACTCTTGATCTGACATTTTATCTACCCTGTCCCTTTGCTTCTGTCAGATTAAATAAAGCAATCCGTAAATATGCCAAAGCCATCTCTAAATACAAAATAAATGGTAAAAAACTCCAACCTTCCTCACTCTTTTCTCTTAGGAAAAAGACTGCTATTTTTAACATCCTCAAAAATAACTTATTCTTTTTAAACATGAATGACACGAGTCTGTTAGCAATATAGTGAAGAATCAAAATAACATTCTTCAGAGCTGATATCCCTTCAGAGAAACTTTTTGATGTTTGCAATCAAACACAACTCAATGCCAAAGTTATACTGCAACACAGAGAGAATCTGAAAGAAAACAATTCAAACATTGGCAGCCAATTACTTCTTTTGTCAGCAGCCCTGTAAGTAAATTCTGCCTGTGCTATTACTGTTGGCATGAAATACCAAGCACTGTACTTCCAACAACTTTGATCTTTGTTGCTTTGCCACGCAAACATCTACAAATCCTTAAATTCTTCAAATTAAAAATGGACTGGTTCTTTCATCACATACATTTGTGGTTCAGTTATGATAGGGTTCATCTGTGAAAAATAAAAATTAAAATCTGCAATAGCCGGTAAAGATTAGTGGCTTACTTTAAATGGATTTCCTCTGCAAAGCTATTCTTTATATCTCATCTAAACAGATAATAAATGGTAAAAGCCAAAAAGCACATCAATAAAAAAATAATTCTGAAACTTGGCAGAATTATAAAAAATAATTACATTTTATCCTGTTTTGACCATGATTCAGTCTTATCTATTGCCAGAAAAATAAAACCACAAATGTTGCAGTCTTCTTTAAGTCACTAAGATATATTCACTTTGAACTGCATTGGCAACTCCCAAGAAATAAGCAGTAGCAAGAAAACAACACAATTTTGTAGTCTGCATTTCCACAGAAGTGGGCTTAAATTCTGAAATTTAAAAGCCTGGCAAGCACGGAAGATCCTGCAGAGTTTCTCACGAAAGTTTATGGAATATTGCACTCAGCCAAAAATGCAAGCAGCTTCTGCCTTGGGGATTTTGCCACAGCCAGTGACACATCCCCAACCTTTTTCAGGATGGAGCTGGAGCTGGCAGTGAGTAACCACAGCTTCCCACCTGATGAGAGCCTCTGCTCCAGGCTCCCCAAGCACATCACCCACCTGGCTGGAGGGAAAACACATTGGGAACTTTGTTCAGGGCTTCTTACCTTCCAGTGCTGCAACAAAACCAGTCCAGAGACTCTTGCTTGATTTATTCACAGGAAACAGGAATTTGCATTAAACTAAGAGATTCTTTTTCTTTTCTTGTTCTCCTTTAATATTTGCACTGCCTATGTTTGATCTGATCATTAAACACAAAAAAACAATTAACTAAGTTGTTAGTTGTTGAATAACTAAGCAAAAAGTACCAGCCAGCATGAATAAAACTGCCAGCCAAGAAAGACAGAGAGCTGCTGTTATTTCTGTTTTTGAGTTATTGATTAAGTGTAACATCCACAAAGCAGCCATCAGAATTGCTATTCCACAAACATTCCTAGAGAAATAAAGACTTATTCCAAGTGCCAATCACATACACTCCTGTGGTTAAAATGCAATTAAACAAGTAAAAGAACCAATATTCCTACAAGGCAGACAAAAACAAATCATGGGAAGCTGAACTGGGGAGTAAAAACAAAGGTAAGATTTTTAAAACACAATTAAAATTTGGCAAGTGTCAATAGAGACTGTTGTTTGTAAGTCATTGAAAAAACTTTCAGGTTACACACATATGTATTATTTATACTCAGGCAAAAGGGGCCTTTTACAAAATATGTCTCAGGGCAGGAGGTTGCTGCAGTGTTTTCTGAGGAACAGAGAAGCAGTGGGGTGGAGTTTACCTGAGTGGCTGCTGCCTGTCAAAGCTTACTCCAGAAAGCACCAGCTCACCCAAGTGCACTTTACTTGAGCAAAGCTATTCTGCCTGCTTTGGTTTCATCTCCTCAAATTGATAACTCAGGGCTATGATGGAGAAGATACAAAAGGGCACTTTTCACAAGGGCCACAAAGAAACAGATTTTACAAGATGGACAGAGTGAAACAAGGCAAAGCCCTGATGAACATATTGTGCTTCAGGCAACTTAGTAAAACTCACATTACAAAAATCACTATAAATTGTCTGCGTGAGTTTAAACTCTTGCCCAAACCACACGTGCTGCATTACCCCATGGGCTGCTCTCCTCTGGGACAAAGGAAAGCTCTGCCCAACTCAGCAGTACCTATTACAGAGCAATAAAGCCCTGCTCCCTGGTTTTTTTGGTTATTGAGGGTTTTTTAACTCTAATGATCTTGTTTTAGAGCCCTGAGCAGATGCAGGAGTCCCTCCCTTTGCAAACAGGCACCTGACAGCTCACCAGAGCAGCTGTCTCCAGAATTAGGACAGAGACATCGAAACACACAGAGGCAAATTGATCCCATCGATCTCTCAGAGAGTTGAGAAGCACACAGTCCTCAGAGACCTTTATTATTTCACTCTGCAATGAAAGGGCCTGGCAGTGAGCTACAGAGAGCCAGCTTTATATGCTGGGAGGGAAATGATTATAGAACATTATAGAACTGTAGCAGTTCAGGGATCTTCCAGCTGGTTTAAATGATTTGGCTTCCTTACAAACATATTGAAAGGGGGAAAAAATGAAAAATCTCGAAGGTCAGCCATGAGTGCTGTAGGTATCCCATGAAGCAGAGTTCCCAATTTATTCTCAAGCATTTGATAAAGAGATGGGAAGGGGGAGGAAGAAAGAATACACAGAGGGAGAAAGGAGGTTACTGCATCCATTTGCAAATATGGATTAATGAATACCTTACACAAATAAGCAAAATAAAGAGAGGGACCAGAGAGCAACACTGAGCTCCCTGACCACAGCAGGAAAATGCTCAGGTGTAAATTTGTATTTCCCCAGGAAAGTGCTGAACTGACCCCACTCTGCCCCAGCTCAAAAGGTAACTTTTGCTGCTGAGGGAAATGCCAGCAATTCCCAGAAATTCCCAAAGAGAACGGGAGCTGATTTTTTGCCTCCTTCATTTGGTTTTCCTGTTTTATTACACAAACTCAGCTACTATATGTGCCATACTGATAGTTTTGCAGGGTAGCAGTAACATATCTAAAATGCCTGGAGAGGAAAGAAGTGTTTGTTTCAGTTGAAACGTTTTGGTTATTTCAAGCCAAATTTGCAAATACCTTTGTCAGCCCCACCCTGCAGTTTGGTAAGCTCCACAAGAAAAATACATGGAGTTGCATTGACCAGCCTTCAGCAACCCAGGCTAGTGGGAGCAAGAAGGAACATCTTAACAGCTTCCTTTTTCTATTCCACCCCTGGGAGAAGTGTGGCTGTTACTGAATCTAGCTCTTTTTCTACATTTCTTCTTTAGACAATGCCCAAAATAGAAACAAAACATGTTGTTCACTAAGAAATGATTTCTTTTCCTTTTTTTTTTTTTTTTTGGGGGGGAGGTGTTGCAGATGGTTAGGGCTAATAAAAACCAGTGTCATTTAAACAAAGACTTCTAGGATGTGCAGGTGTTTGTTGGGGGTTTTTTTGATGAACCTAATAAATTGCTATTCACCCTGCTGGGAGTCAGCAGGAGCTGGCTCATGTTCCCTCCTTCCTCCAGGGTCAGCAGGCTCCCCTCTGCTTTGGTTCCTTGCCCTCTGTGCACTGTGCCTGTCCCTGGCTGATGGCCAACATGGTCCTGGATCTGGACCTGATGCAAACATGGTCAGGATCCTGAGTCTGCCTCTCCAGGAACATGTGCAGAATGGGTTGTACCACATCACACCCCTTGCCTCTGCCAACCATCTCCCAGTTGCACACAAGCTCACTTTAAAAGTCCAACCTGCCAGACACCTCATTTATTTCAATTTCTCTTTCTCTCTTGCTGATCTGTCTTCCTGACTCTGCAAGGCCAGATCTGATAAAAATAATATCAGCATCCAGCAAGTTATGGTAAAGGAAGTCCAAACCCTACAGACCCCATTCCACTCTCACTTCTGTCAACAGCTAGCTCTTGCTGACTTCACAGCAGGAACCATAACTTCTTTCCCCTTCTTTATGATTATTTTTTTAGAACAACTCTTGGCAGACAGCCAGCACTTGATGAATAATGAGACAATCCCACCAGGTGCTATCCATCAGTGTCCTGCCAGCATTCCTGGCACTGACCAACGCAGCAGTCAGGATTTACAGTGCTCAAGATCATCACCCCCAGCCAGGAGGGGCTGCTCCCTCTCCTGCCCTCTCTGCTCTGCCTTGGACAGCACTCAGTGGGAATCTGACAGATCAATCTACTCTCACAAAACAAAGCACCCCAAGCCACACACTAAAATCCTGGTAAAAGCTGTTTAAAACCCCCTGCAAGAGCAGTGGCAGCAGAGGGGGTATTCAGAAAGGCTGACTTTAGTCAAGGGAAATGAGCACCCCATGCACCCTTTTCAATCAGCAGTGAATGGGGAGGATGCAGAGCCATCCTCCCCTCTGAGTCATCTTCTGGGGACCCTCTTTCTCTCCATCAGCAACAGAGAGCTCATGTCCTGTGGACTCAGGTCCCCCAAACCCCACACTGTCCAGATGCATCTCAGGATTGACAAAAATAATTAGAGCGACTACTGGAGAAAAACACCTTTTGGTTCTGGTATTTCTTGTGCACAAGAGTGCAAGATACTTTCACCTTTTTGACACACCTGCCTTTGAGTTCACAGCAACTGATGCCAGCTTTGATGGAAAAATATCTTGCTGAGCCTCAAAAAGCACAGGGCTAGCTTTCCCTTTGCTGCTCTGTGGGTCAGTCAAAGAGACAGATTCATAAAAGGAAAAGCTTCTGTCATCTCACAATACCAGCACACAGACAGGCTGCCTTTTGACAGGGAAAAAAAATAAGATGACTACAAATAACGTTGATATGGTAACACATGCTTAAAATCAATAATGAGAAGGCCAGAGCAGAGCTTATCCAGAATCCTAAGTGCCAGCCTGTCTTACAGCACTTTGGCAGAGCTCTGGAAAAACAAGGTGGAGATACTTGCTTTATGCCTGCAGCTTGTCTGTGTCAATGCAATCACACCTCAGCCATCTGCTTCAGCCAAAACCCAGGGACCAAACAGTTCCCAAGATGCAGAACTTGGGCAGGTTCTTTGGGACCACACACCTCAGGTCTGTGGGGGAGCACCTGGCTGCCCCACAGCCGCTGAATCCCTCCGGAGCATCCCCCCCTCAATCACGGCCAAGTTCAGCATAAGCTGCACTGCTGGGCTTCTCCTCAGAGACACAAATTTTGGTGACTGTCACCTCTGTCTGTGTGTATGCAGGCAAGCTGTCCAGCCCACAGTCTACCACGCTGCCTATCCAAGGGCTCTCCAGGAACATATAGACCATGGTCATACTTCCCACCAGAAGTTTCAAGGATTTCACCTCCAGAATGGCAGAGTGGATTAAATCAAACAATCCATAGCAGTTCCTAGCACAAAAAAATTAAAAAAAAAAAAAAGGCAACATCACCACCACTGGAAATTCAATGGGAAGACACAGGACACAAAATTCCTTGCACTCTCTAAAGAAGGAGCTAGTGTGTGTGCTTGCTACAAGGCACCTTCACCAGCAAGAAGACACTTTGTAACAAGTAGCTTTTCATCCCAAATGGCTTCCCTGCAATTTCCAGAAGCACCAGTTATCCAGCCTCCCAGATGTCCTCAAGCTGCTTCATGGACACTTTTAAAAGCAAGCTTGTGGAAAATGCAGAACTGTTCCCATGATGAAGCTAACCATTTCAGAGGAACCACAGATGTAACTCCTAACACTCCTAACACCGGTTTCCCTCAGTGTATTTTGTAAGCAAGTCAACCATGCCAAAAAAATCCCCAAACACTGCAAACACCTTTCTTCCATTTGGGTCAACACTGAGAAGTGGGTGACCTCTTCATCAGTTTTGTCCTGATGCCAATTTACATCTCAGCACTGTGGTAACAACCCCAAACAGAGACCTGCATGGAAGCATTCATAATGGAGACTGGGAAAAAAGGGCTCTCCCAGTCAGCCTGGTCTGCCATAGTTTATACAGGACACACTCAGTATCTTCACCCTATTGTGGACTGAAAGCAACCCAGGAGGTTTTGTGGTTTCCATTCCTTCAACCGCTTAAAAAAAGCATGTGCTCCATCTTTTAAGAGAACAGCTGACACATTTCAAAGTTTCCTTTTAATTTCTATCATGAGAATACAGAATGAGAAGGCTGTGTAAGGAAATAGTGTTCTGGAAATAAACTAGTGCAATATGAACATTGTTCCTAAGATTTCAATAGGGATGACTCCCACCTTCAGGAAGAAAGACATCCGACTCCAGTTACTAAAATAATATGCTTTTATGAGACTAAAGTTTCAGATTATGTGAGTTAAAGAAAAGCAGGGCTTTTTACCTCACCAAGTTTGGGTTTTTTACCTTTTTCTAAAACTAAAAACCTGTTAGATTTTTTTTCCTAGACTCCAAGGCACACACTTTTCTCCAGGAGACTGAACCACTGCCAAAACCACACTGCTATTCAAGGATCTTAACATGCTTTGCAAAAACATTAATTAAAACTCACACAGCAAGAAGAAGGGAGTAAGGCAGGATCTTTCATTTCACAGCAAGGAAAACTTCACCACCAAAAAAAAAAAAAGGGACAAAAAGATTTGACAACATACCAACCATCTCAGAGAAAGTGTGCTGCAGAGAACAGCAGAGGGGATGCTGGGAGGGCAGAGAAGTACAGGAAGAAGAGTAAAACCCAGCATTTATCTCTTGGCAGTGCTTTTGCTAGACTGTGCTCCTATTATGCAACATTAAGTTGGCTGAGATTGAAAATGGTGATTCAAGAGTCGGGTTTCCTTACTCCTGGCCCTCCTCTGCTTTCTCACCACCCCTACACAATTGCTGCATCCAAATACACCATCCCAAACAAAGCAGTTGCTAATTATCGTCTCTCATTACAAGGACGTCTCATCTGCACTTCTTTTGAGATTTATCACGCACCCATTATTCCTCTCTGCAGCATGATTTCCCACTCAAGTGTGGCAAAATGAGGCAATAGCTATTTAAATGCAATTTGCAACATGGGTCTGTGTGTATTAATTTCTTAGTGTCTTCTGGGAAGACAGTACCTAATCCATAAATACACATCCATTTGCTTAACAAATTTGTGGACAAAAGAAAAGTAGAACTAAAGGAACAATTTCATTCCTGCCGAATTTTACACACTCATTACTTCATAATACACCAGCATCATTCCATCAAAGTGAACTAAGGTTAGGAAAGCCCTTAATACATCCTTACAACCATGGTAGGGCTAGAAAGGAAAATAAAGGAGCTTGTTCACATAATTTGCTGCTTCTGTAATTGTTATTTCCCTTAAAGAAAACCTCAAAAGCAGGTTCTTGGTGACTGCTCAGTACTCCTGCAGGCAGAAAAGGCAACATGCAAAGCTGTGAGTTCAGCAGAACAACAATGCTTTCCTGAAGGCAGCAGGTCAGGGAACATTGTGATTCTCTATGCAGGAGGCTGGCACACATCCTAAGCAAAGGCTCCATCCAATTCAGCCAGCTGGAGCAAGCACAGCATGTGGGCAGGAAGGGGGATAGAGCAGGTGAGAGTGGGGAACAGAGCTGCTTGGGTTCTGTTTCTTAACATAAATAGCTCCATATAATACATTTTACTGAACCAGAACACCAGGAGAGTAAAGCACAAGTCTGTAACCCCTCACACCTGTACATTTTCAGCTCTTTGGACCTCAGTAGATAACTGACACCATGGCTGTTACTCACAGCAGATAGTGTGGCACCCATGCATGAAGTCACCTACTGCCTGACACCAAAGGCTTCCCCTTGCAACACAAGTGTTCAGTCTCCACAGCAGGTCGAGAGTCTGTTTTTGTTACAGAACGAATGTTTTCAGATCAAATTTGTTTCCAAAACAACGGAATTCACCTCCCAAAGCCTGCCAGGGAGAGGGAAGGACAACATTCCTTCCTCTGCTCTCAGGAAATTACTTACCCAACTGCTGGAAGGTGTTAAGACGACTGAGTCTCTTCCTGATGCCAATACTGAAAGGTGTCAAATGCCTTCATATCACTCTGCTGTCCCAGCTCATGCAGCAGGTTTATTTTGTCTCCTCTGATTCAGAAACACTTCAGACCACTAATATATGCAGCTCCAAGTTATTTCCTCTCTGGCTTTTTTTCCTTGGAGGAAAAAGGAGTTGGTTCCACTGCTGAGTGATGGGTGCCCTTAGTCAGAGCTGGAGAGCTCAACTCATCTGAAGCTGATGCCCCACAGCTGTCGGACAGAACAGCCCAGCCCACAGAGGACTTCCCTCACCCTGCAGCAACCTGAACTCCAGCCCATCCCACAGCAGCTGCTGTATGGTCTCACGTGTCCATGGAGGCCAGCTGCAGCCAAGGAAAGATCCCAGCTTCACCTCATGGCTGAAGAAAAGTCAGTCAGCCCTGGGGCTGAGCCCAGCGTGGGGATCACTGTGTCTACACATCTTCCAAGGGGGACAGAGATGAAAGAGATGCACACCCTTCCCCTGGAGATTCAGCATCCCTTTCAGACTGCCCAGCCAAAAAGGAGCAAATCACTCTTGTCCAGTAAGAGGCAATCTTTCTATGGGGCTTTATGGATAGAAATCCATGGCAAAGGCAGAAGAAAAGGCAGATGTGTCTCTGGGAAGACAGCCCACCCTCTGGGACCCAGAAGTACTCTACCAGGAAAGGAAAGGCAAACAACCTTTTCTTAAACTATGATTATGTTATCTCTGCTTACAGGCTAAATCATTTTCACAATCCTTCAGACTCATATCCGTGGCAAAGGAAGACTATCTAACACACTCCTGGAAAGGGAGCTGGGGTCTCCAAAAGGCCTGACAGAACGAGAACTAAAGCCTCTGGGAGTCCAGAAGAAAAGAAGCAGCAAGTGTTGATATTTACATTTTGGTCCAGTTTTACATTTCAGTTCTCATCCCACTTAGACGTGTTTTGCACAAGTGTACAACAAGGCATAAGCACAAGCCACTATACAAAATAGTTCAACTTCATTTTCCCTGCATGCCAGTTACCAAGATGAAGCAGGAGGCTCTTTCTAGTGCTTCACTCATCTATAAAATTACCTTAAACATATCTGTTGGGGATCCTGATGGGATTTTTTTCATCCCTCACATTTGCAGTTGATGTTTTTTGTTCTGTGCTTTCTCAAAATGGTTGCAAGTCAGAATGAAAAGTTTAAGTTTCTGAAACTGCTGAGATTCTCCTGGCGCTTCACCAAAAGACAAATAAAAATGAAAATAAGCACTCCAAACATACATTTCTATTTGGCAAAAGCAAAGGCAACTTCTCTGGAGAGTCTCAGCCATTGTCACTGCACAAAACCTGCCTGGACGAAGCCAGTATGAAGGTTAGTATGTTATTTAGTAACAAGAAACAGCAACCCTGTGTCCCCTCCCCAGAAACACTTCTGAAATAAAGAGTTGCTGCTGGATTCTCAGACTTTAACCCTAGTTTTGTACCTCGACAGTCTCTCTAGTTCTGCCCACACATTCACACGCAGGCAGGAAAAGGAAGGACGATAAAAGAGATGCACAAACATAAGGATTAAGTGGGCAAAAATTGGCTATTGAGGCCTTTAGGCAAGGAAAAGAAAGCTTTCCAGGCAAGCTTGTCAGACAAATAGCCTTCCAAGGGGAGCCTTGGAGTCAATCCAACTGGACACACAGAGCACTGAGCTAGTCTATGAAAGGATTTACATAACTGGCTGTGAATGATAAGAGGTTCTATGTCTGATAAGGCAAATAGTCCCTTACCACCTGATGTTCATTTGAGAAAAGTGACCATCTGCAGATTATCTTCTGGATTGTGATGGTTTCCTTAGGTCTGGGGCTTTTTTCTTTCACTGAATCAGAGAGTGTATATCCCTTCTTGCTAAAGCTACAGCAAGTCCCATGAGAGAAGCAGCCCAAGAAAATTAGCATTAACCAATTGGGAAAGGCCTTTAAAATCAATTATCCAAAATTCAGCAAGCCCAGTTTAAGAAGGTGAAAAGAATCTCAAGAGGCAGGCTCAGCGAGCTGGTGAGATCTGCACTGCCAACCATCCCATTCCCTAAGCTTGCAAGCCTTGTCATGAGGATCCTGGAGATGTGGGAACCTCATCTGAGCTGAACAGGAACAGAACTACAGCAATCCACACCAGCTGTTCTGCTGCAGTGACCCAGTAATCATCATGATTATGTGTCCCACTTACTGGGGGACTCTGCTAGAGGGATTAGCAGATTGTGATCATCACACTAAGCTCTACTCAAAAAAGCATTACATGTAAGAACCTAAATGTTCAAAATAATTCCCTGCTTAAGTACCTCGGTGTTTGGGGTGCCCACAAGAAGACAATTCATAACTGGCAGAGAGCATTACACTGTAAGTGATTGCACAGGGAATCCCACATCTCAAAAACAGACCCATTTGGATGGGAGCACCATCTGGACTCCCTCAAGAGCCCTGCAATGTTATCCACTTGAAAAGGCTTTTCTAAATCCTTTGACACTGTCTCCCCAGAGCATTTCTCTGGAGAAACTGGCAGCCTATGGTTTGGAGAGGTGCAGTGCTCACGGGGTAGAATGGTGAATGGAGTTACACCCAGCTAGGGACTGGTCACTGGTGCTGTTCCCAGGGCTCAGTGCTGGGGACAGCTCTGTTTAACACCTTCATCAATGATCTGGACAAGGGGATTGAGTGCTCCCTCTGTCAGTTTACAGACAACACCAAGCTAGGAGGGAGTGTTGATCTAGGAGGGCTCTGCAGAGGGATCAGGACAGGCTGGACCATGGGCTGAGGCCAACTGTGTGAGATGCAACAAGTCCAAGTGCTGGGTCCTGCTCCTGGGTCACAAGAAGCCTTGCAGTGCTGACAGCAGGTTGTACTGATCTGGGGGTCAGTCACTTCTCCCAGCTAACAAGTGATAAGACAAGTGGAAATGTCCCCAAGTTGGGTCAGGGAAGGTTTAGATTGAATATTAGGAAAAATTTCTTCACTGAAAGTGTGGTCAGGCATTGGAACAGGCTGCCCAGGAAGTAAGTGTTCAAAAACACTTTGGAGCTGCAGTCTAGTGGTGAGCATGGCAATGCTGGATTAATGGTTGGACTCCATGATCTTGGAGGTTCTTTTCAACCTTAATCATCCCATGAAAACTAAAGTTGTCTTCAAACATGACTTGGGGGATGACCACGTCATACTGAATTCCCAGGACTCCTGCCTTTCCTGAAGCTTCCTTCATGTCCTGAGAGAATTACCAGGGGGACAAGAACACACTGAATCACTACACTAAATCAACATCAGCAATCATAAACTCTCATGTTCCCCCATGGCAGGGAGACATCTTTTGTCAAAACATCTGCCTTGAGTTTGATATGAAAACAGCTCCCTTTTTCAAGCTCTCATGTATGGTTTTTTTCCCTTCTTTTTTTTAAATAATATATACTCGATAAGATCTGCCACCTACTAAAATATAAGCGTTGAAGGCAGAAAACACTTCCAGAAATTATCTTAAGAATCTTACTGAACTTTATCAAATCTTGAGTCATCTTTCTTTTCATACAAGTGTGCACTTCATTACTTGGTAATGGAACAGTAATTGCTCTTCAGTTATGCAAGATGCACCTCTAATTTGTAAGGGGTTTCTGGAGAGGTAATGACAGATGCTTTAAAAAATCAAATATGAGAATATGAAAAGTTGTTATGTAAAAGATAATGGTAACCACAGAATAGTCTGACAGCTGGGTCACAGTCTCAGCTGGTATAAAGGCACATTGCAGATATTCTGGTCTTATGCATTCTTAAACACTGAACCTGAAGCCAAATTATTCATATTAGTTTGCACTTTAATCTAACTGAATCTCACAAATGAAGCATTATCTGTGTAGGTCAACACCTGACATCCCTGCTTTCCTGACAGCTTCCTACACACTTAAGGTAAGGCTGCCAGCAACTCAGCAGAAGGCATTTTTCCCCACTGAAATTATCCTTCCTGATTATAAAACACGTTGGATATGAAATACAGGTATCAATCTATTTTCTGGTTTCTAAAAGTAAATTCAATGTAAAACCTGCTAGGAACTATATTGTGAGGGACAATCTTGTGTTAAAAGAGACGATCATTCCAAATTTTCTCCACTCCCTTTTCTCCAACTTCACCGCTGTGAGCAGGGGCTCAATGAAGCATTTTAAGACCACGTGTTGGCTCACAGCCCTTCCAGACAAAATGTCAACTCCAGACTTGGAGCCCTTGCGTTTGCTGATGCGTGGCAGCGCTCCCAAGATCAGGAGCAGCACACCATCCAAATGTCATCTGTGTCTGCAGATGCAAGATCAAGTGCACCTCCTCATATGACTAATTTTCCAATTAAGATTGAAACACTGTTGTGCTAAAAACACAACAAGCACATGGGAAGAGCTTGCTCTTGCTCCACAGGGATTTCTTATCAAAGATAAGCTAATTTTACTCTAATCTAGTTGGTTTTACTCAGCAGAGCTTTCAAAATACGTCACATTTGCGCTGCAAAACATAACTGTATTTTACTGCTTTCAAGCAGTTTAGCATGACATCCAAAGGAAAAAATTTTAAAAAACAAACAAAGATTGGCAAATGCTTAGAAAGCTTGCTTCAACCACTCTGATCTCCATGCCAGTGCAGACACATTGTTAGCAGGACCCAACTCTCTAAGTGAGACTTGTTCCAATTCAAATACATAAACTGCATCACAACAGCAACTGCTGAGTAGATGTACCCAGAGGAAGCCCAGCCTTTCATCTGTCTGGAAGAACAATAAAACAACAATCATAGACTGCAAAACTTTCAGCAAGGACAGCCCTGTTTAATCTACTGGAAAAAGACATAATGAGATGCAGTGCTTGGCAGCTGAAATTAGATAGATCAAACCAGAAATAGGGACATTTTTAACAGTGAGAATAGCATACTGCTGCAACCATCCACCTAAGGATTATTTCAAATACTCCCTCACATCAAGTCTTTCAAGTCAGGGCTGTCGACAGATGTGTGACACAGCTCACAGAGAAATGCAAGCTTCCTGCAGTAATTCTTACACAGAGCTCTGTCTCTTGCACCATGCTCTAATTCAGATTAGATGATCATAAATGGTCCCTTTTGACCTTAAAAATCTACAATGATGCTCAAGTAATGGTAAAAATTACTTCAAGGAGTTGCAGCTCTGCATAACCCAGAGAGATCACAAACTGTGTGATATTTCTGCACCAATAGCCTGTGTCATTTCCATCCCATACAAACAGGCTGAGGGCCACAGACAGAGCTGGGCTGGACAGCTGGCAGCCAGGAATCAAATTTAGTCCCTTGCTCTTGGGTAAGCAAAAGCTGAAGGAACTATAAAAAAACTGCCATGTACCTTGAAGAAGCACTTCCCCCCTAAAACATCAGCTGCCTCAAGTGTCAAGGACGACAGAAGGAAAGAAGGAAAGAAGGAAAGAAGGAAAGAAGGAAAGAAGGAGAGAAGGAAAGAAGGAGAGAAGGAAAGAAGGAGAGAAGGAAGGAAAGAAGGAAAGAAGGGCTGGTCTAATTCACATTTCCCAGCAGAGGGTTGCTACAGTGTGGTCTTGATAAAAATGGTACAAGAAGAATGACAAAAATTTCTCTCTTCCCCAAATAACTGAGCAAATCTAAAACAGTTAATCCTGGAAACATTCTCAAAGATTAGCCATGGCTCAACTAACTTTAATGATGATAATTTTTAATTTAATTTAAAGTTGAATATCCTTGTGCAATAATGGCAGAGATGAAGGACTATTAGGGAATAATCTTGTTTACGGATCAGTGAACTCAGAAAATTGCCAAGGCACAGTGAAACATATTCCTTATTCACACCTCATAATTAACTGAGTGTTCTGCTGCAATATTAAAGTCATCTTTGTTATGAGAAAGCTGCTCATTTGGCCTGGTAGGCCACTGAGGGAGCCTCATTTGGTTCTGGCATTTCCAAACTCCCAGGGAAAAGTACCTTCAATCCATAAAAACACCAGACTTCCAATGTGTAAGGGAAGGCAGAGAAAGCCTCTGGTCCATGACAAAAGCACGGCTTGTGCAGAGAAAAAACCCACTTCTCTCCTTCCTTAATGCCACCTGGGAGCAGTTCTCTTTTAAAGGCAATTGAAAGAAGAAAATACAGTTCTCTTAATTAATTCACATTGAAAGGCACTTTTGATGGAGTCAAGAGGCCAAATCAGACCAAAGTAAATAATGCAACAAATAGTGACATGAAAGCCCTGGGACAGCAGCTCTCATGGCTTGCACTGGCTTGATCTTAGTACTCAGGAGCAACAAATGCTGAAGCTTTCAGCTTCCAGGGAAGCAGAGGACGACAGGGGGGCTCTATCTTTACAGTAAATTTTAAGAAAGAAACTGTCAGTTTACTGGGAGGTAGACTTTTGTTGAGGTAGATCTGCCTAAGGTCTGGGAAATCCTAGATAAAGTCTCTGCTTTATGTCAGATTTTAGGTTTGTGAATTTGGGCAAATGCTCAAACTTTCTGCCCTTTGGTTTAGAGAGGTTATGCTCCTCCCTGACTGATAGAGCATACACACAAGGGGATTCTGCCCTTCTACTCAGCCCACAAGCCTTGCCCAAGGTTTCTCTGAGATATTACTGATCCCCAAAGAGCAGTTAAGAAGAGAAGGATATATTGTAAACCCACATCTAGGTAACTGAGATCCAGATACAGCAGCTACAGACTTCAGTGGTCACATCTCTGGCCCCAAAATCAGCCTGGCTCATCTTAGCTTAGGTCAGCATCTCACTCCAGCCTTTCCCTTGTAATGGGGAACAGGCCAGGCAGATGCAGCCAAAGCCAGTACACACAATAGAAAACATAGTAATAAAATATACTCCGATTTTTCTATTCCAATTTTTACTGTACATATTACCTAAACGGACTCCAGTCAAAACAAAAGAATAAACAATAAAGAAAAAAGTGATGCCATAAATGAGCACCAAAGAAAATGCAGCTTGTGAAAAAACAGAAGTAATAATAAAATGAATAAAAATCCAAGTCTCAGCAGCGGGAGTACTGCATGATATTCGGAGACCTTCCCTTCCTCTGCCCATTTCCCAAAGGATCTAATAGAGATCAGAGAGGTACAGGAAAGGGCTCATGAGACACATGGAATGGTGTCTGCGTGAGGAGAGAGTCAAGAGAACAGGGCTCTCCACCCTGGGAAGGGAGGACACACAGAGGTACTATAAACTTATGAAGGGCCTGAGGAAGGGAACCAGCAAAATTACTTCCTGCTTCTTATCACACAAAGTCAAAGGGCTCCCAATGAAATTATCAGGTTTCAAGCAAACAAAAAGATTCCTTTATATGGTGTGTAATTAAAATCACAGAACTCACAGCGACAAGAGGCCCTCAAAGTCAGAGGAGAGAAGGGTTCTAAAAAGGAAATTAGGCAACTCCACAGGGGACAGGTCCACGGAGAGTCTTAAACACAGTGCTCCAGATACAGCATCCAGATCCAAGGACTCTAAATCAATGCCTGGCACATGTTCAGCAGCCACAGTAAGAAAAGATAACCCTGTCCTGGCCCCATTCCCACTCTCCTCTTCTCTGTAAGCATCTAGTAATGACCACAGTCAGAACACAGAGCTGGATGGATCACTGGTTTGATATGGTGTTCCCACAGTGTTCTTCTATTATGTTAAATATACTTATAGGAGTTCAACAGACAAATACTAACTTAAAGTAAAAGCAATTCTTTGTTGTTTTTATTTTTCCCCTTGAAGAAATATAATGCAAAAATTCCCCTATTTATGGAATGCATAGCACCAGACCAAATGCATGAACAAATACCTTCTGGGTGCAAAGCTATCCATCATCTCCAACAGATGTATGGGCAATGATGGCAAATGAAGAAAGTTCATTTTCCAGAGTCAGTAATTCCATGATGGAGATAGCATTCAGGACCACAGGCAGGGTCATGACAGTGAACCCACAGTATGCCAGCCAAGATCAGCAGAGGAATGCTGATCATAACAAACTGATTAAAAAAGACCAGCTTTAGCAGCCATTGAGACCACAGACCAGGTGACAGCTTTCTAAAATGAAAATTCCTGATGCTTTTACCAAAAACATTTGTATTGTAAGCAATTCATCTGCTGAAATGAATGTTTGACATAATTAACAGTGGAGAGAACAGGGGACAAGAGGGAGAACAACAACAAATTAATTGAGTTTACTACCAGAAAACAAAAAAAAAGTATCTCTGCTTCCAACTTTTACAGGTAACTCACAGGTGCAGCGATACAAGCTGCTGTCATGAGATTAGGCAGAGATTACGATAAATGCAATTAAATCAGCTAATACCAAAATATTCCAGGAGAACCCAAGGCCATCATTTTACACCAGCTTGGTCTTTGCAGAAATTCCTGGCATGGTCTTGAAGAAGTGTATGTGTAACAGTGGTGTATGAGGGGATAAAGCTGTGTTTTATGGGAAGGATATAAAGGTAAATGTTCCATCTCCCTTCCACCTCTAACTGATAATTACTCTTTCCCTGAATTTTATTTTGAACAATCAGTGGAAAACTTTCTTGTCAAGCTTTTCTTGCTGATTTTCCTCTTTTGAAGACATCCAGAGAGTTTGTTGGCATCTTTCACAGATTAAAAGGAACTGTACTTTATTCTACACTTTTTATACTAGCACAAGCAAAGTGCAACCATAGTTAGTTTCAAAGTAATAATTTTATGTTTAATATTTACTTATGCCAGAGCTGATTTGCAAAACCAAGGGATTTCACAGGTCACAAAAGGAGAGATTTGAGGAGACTTCAGCCCCCAGCCTGAGCAGAGGATCTGCAGCAAACATGCTGCCAAACAAAGCTTTAAACACAGGGAACAACTGCATTATCCACATGGCAAAAGAATGATACTTTCTTAAAACAGAACTTAACTTTCAGAAAGGAGGTTAAAAAAAATCAAAACAACCATCACAGCATATCCCAGTGGAGGATTATCATTTAAACTACTCCACAATCAGTGGTGGCAGGCAGAGAGAATTCCTAAGGCAAAGCAGGGTGCCACCAGATGCTACAGGACCTGTCAGACCTGGAAAGCAAACAGCAGCATTCCAACAGCCCAAGCACAAACTCTGCCTTTCATGGCTTACTTTGGCCAATATCTGAATTTTAGCACGGATGTTTGGGAATGTGGAATGCATTTTACGAGAGTCCCTTCTGCACTGCAGTTTCCTGGATATTCACATTCTGGAAATTGCTTAAAAGAATAGAAGCACAAAATCTGCGTTTCAAAGATCAAGAGAGGAAAGTGTGTTCCAGCATTTCCAAGCCAAGTAGAAGATTAAGGTTTCTAATGCACTCATTGGAAAAGAATATTGGGATAACTGCATTAGAAATGTGAAAGAGGATTTAATACTCTACTTTAGATTAAGTTGAAGATTAAGTTTCCAGTCAGGGAAGAATCTGTTCATCTTGGAAAGTATACAGGGAGGATGGGAGAAGCATTACACATGCTAGCAGATTTTTTTTTTTAGACTTCTTAAACCAAATATTAAATCTCAACAGCTACTTCATATTAAAAAAATCAAAGTAACACTTATCACAACCAAAACCATCCCCCAAAATGTCGCACTTGATGAGACTGGTGTCCTTGTGGTTTTGAGCAAATGATTGCTTGTATCAGCCTGTGAACACTTAAAGCCAAGTAACTCAGTCCTGAGAGTCTGCTGTCCCTCCCTTAATACATGCTGTGGTTACCAGGTTCACAGAGGAAACATGGACCAGCTTGGAAAGCATCAGTCATTAATGAGGTAGATAGCTACAGCTGAGTCCTTTACTCCTGAGAACAGCCTAAAAGTTTCCAAAAAGACATCAAAAAATGTGCCTGGAAGTCAAAGTGTAAGAGAGAAATGGTTCAATTAGATTTGCTACCCAGGGAAATACCTGCAACAATCTCAGTATCATCCATCTTCAGGTGTTGTGGTTGGGCCTTTTTTTTTTATTTCCTGGGTGACTGAAATAGTGTTCTGTGCCATACTAACCCAGATTTACTGCAAGGAAAATGACCTTGCAAGCCATTAGGGTTTGTTCCTGTTTCTCAGCTGCTGTTAATTCTTTGACAGTGGTTTACAGGGCTTTTAGAGAAAGCCAATGGACACGGGCACGCTGCTGTTTCGAATGCTGGTTTAATGAGACTGCCATGAACTGTGAATAGAGAGGCAGCAAAGGGGATGAACAGAGACTCCTGTGAGTCAGCTCTGGGACACACAGGCTGCACCTACAAATTGGGGATTTCCAATTAGCAACACAGGGAACAGAAGAGGCTGACGTACAACGAAGTGACTGCAACTGCGGGGCTTTAAACACAGTTCCCGTTAATGAGAGAGAAAAACCTTCTCCCTCTGCACACGAATGAATAAGTGATCGGCATCTTTCAGAAGATGGGGAAAAAAGAAACCCAAAACCAGTCATTAACTTTTTCTCCTGTTTCTGTTTTGCACAGCACCAGTCTTTGTCCCAGGCACAGTTTCCACAAAAATGGATTTTCATGAACTAAATCAAAGTCTAAAGAATCTTTAAAAGACTAAATAATCTTCTCTAGAAAGGAAAAAAAACTTAAAAAGCTAGAACATGTTAAGTCAACATCAGCTAAGAAAAATAACATCAGACTCAGTCTCATCCCTTTTTTCTGACATTCAGTGTACATGAAAGCAAACTACTTCAGTTATTTGCTGCTTACTGAAATAAACAGGGCCTCTTGGTACTGCCACATATAAATAGTCCAGGAGAAATTATTTACTTTCCTCTTACTTCTAGGAAGTACTTAAAAAGAGGGAGAGAGGTGTCTTTCTGTACTACAAGAAAAGTGCTATCCAGAACAGTGGCTGAAACACAGATCCAACAAAGGGTGTCGAATTTAAAACCAACCCTCTTCTATTCAAACAACTGCATGCACAAGTGCCTACTTTTCCAGCCACAAGGAAGCCAAGAGTGAGATCAGCTGTGGCTCCATGCCACCCCAAGCACTAGAGCAGAGCAAGCTCCTGGCTTCTGCCTGGCTCTCCACGCTCCCTCCTCCTCGAACCCAGGCAGGAAGCACAGGGAAAACTCTTGAGTTAGCTATAGGGCAGAGGAGAGCTGAACTCCCAAAGCTGGAGAGATGAAGCCAAAAAGAGTTTGAAGCCCATGGAGCAGAAACCCATGCAGAGGGGAGGAGGAAATAAGCAAAGACAGTTCTTTTCAGCTTTCAGCTGAAAGCTGTAAGAATCCAGAGGGACTTTGCCCCCATGCTGGGCAAAGCTCTCATGGCAGAAGATTGAACCAGAGAGATGGGAGGAGTGGGGAGCATATGGAGGATACAACAGGCAGTACAAGGACACAGATCAGGGCCCTTGAATTGGCTTGGCAAGGACTTCAGGGACAGGAGTACAGGACTTTGGGGACAGGAGTACAGGAAGGACCTCAAGAATGAATCTAACACAGTAGCTCTTGAGGAAAGCAGCAAGATCCAAAAGGCAAAGCCTGAGGAGCAAAGACTCAAAGCAATTAAATGACTAAGGAAAAGCAAACAAGATAAGAGATGAGGACAGGCTGCAGCAGATGAGGCAGGGCAACTAACTGGGGAGAGAGGAAGGAAAGGGCTGCCAGAAGAAGCTGCACATGCTGAGCCAGGTTCATTCCTCTCCGAGTCTGGAAGGGAACATCATATCATTGTGCCTCCTCTGTCTGCATGTATCTAAAGGAAAAGGTCCCTCATCTCTCACAACTGACTCTCATAGAGCACAGTCTACTGCTGCCACCAGACACTCTGCTTGCTCAAGCAGCAGATGTCCACAAAGTCAATAAAAAGGTGAATCCTTCTTAACATCCATGTGGCTCCCCATTACAAAATTTCTGGCTATTCACTTTACTTGTTCTGAATAGTAAGGAAGTTACACATCCAGAAACTATGCCAAAAGTACTTTAGAAGATTACAGACCTAAGTAACAAACTGCAAGGAAATACCAGCACTCGGTAGTCTGTACACAGAGGAATTACTGACAAGTTGTAAATCTGCCTCATAGCAGGATTTGAATAACATGAAGTAAATAGGGCATGGGGCAATGCTCTGGACCAGGAAGAAACAAAATATCGAAGAAATATCATTAAGTTAGCACCATCCATTTTGGGCAATGAATAGACCAGGGATTGTGCAAAAAAGAAAAAGCCATGTAAGAGTGTAATTAAAGACTAAATAAAATAGTCACAATAAAAACACACAAGGAGGCCAAAATTAAAGCAGATCTTTCTTATCTAGCGAGTGCATATTTTTGCAGCACAATGAGGTCTAAACAGGTCTTTTTCTGCATGCAAGAAACCTTAGTCATCACCGTACCAAAGCAGTGCTGTTCTTAACTAAACTTCAGTCTGCGAGCAATGAGTTCAGTTCTTGTTCTGAGTTCACTTGTATTGAAACAGCACTTGAAGATTTCAAAAATTAAGACACACAATGGCACAAGCATGCCTAAGAGAGAATCCTTAGCTTTGTTTCTTTTTTGGGAGGGGCACAGAAGACAACCAGCACATCACACAAATGGAGGTGGAAAAGCAGCATGCATTACTGTGCTTCATATTCCAGTGCATGCCATGGGAACAGAGAAATGTAATTATTTTCCTAAGATTACACAAGGGTTCTCTGGAAGACAGTTGGAGGCCAGAGCATGTAAATCCTTGGCTGAATCCAAGGCTGTAAGCACAGGGGCACCCACATCTCACATGTTTCTAGACTCTAGCAGAGCCTTCTGGTGGCCTCAGGTACCATCTGTGCATGACAATAAATATTGTCACTGACTGCAGGGGAATTCCTGGCCTTCAGAAAGATCCATTCAACATTTCCTACACAGACTGTACAGACACAGCAGCAGGGAGAGCTATTGCACAGACTCACAATGGAAAAGCATCTTAAGAACTGCGTTCAGAGGAGAACAAACCACAGGCCAAATCCACCTCTGCAATGCACCTCCCCAAAGGCAGCCAAACTTCATTCATAACTTAAGCTTACTAAACAGCAAGAATGGCAGAGCCTTAGCAAACCTGCTAGAACTAAAAAAAACCTGCAAAACCACAGGAGCAGCATCCCACAGATCCCAGGATAGCAATGACACTTACCTAACCTGCCATCTTTCAGCACACACTGTGCCTCCCTAGGCCTTGGGACTCAGGGCCCTACTTGCCTTTTGAAGCAAACTTGCATTGTCCTATTCTCAATTCAATTTTAAATATCAATTAAGGAAAAAAGAAATCAGCCTATAGCCAGTGACAATGCAGCACTTTCTTTACCCTGCTTTCACACAGAGGCTATCCATACCAACCTTTGCTCAGGGCAGCACATACTAGGAGCTTGATCCTTTATTTGTAAAATCTCAGAACTCTCAGGACATCACCAGGGAGAGAGGAAAGAAAAAGCCTAGGCTGGCTCTATTGCTTAATGTTCCAGATTACTCATTTTGCTTTCCTAAAGAAAAAAAGCATTTTGACTGCTAGGCTCCCAGACCTTTTTCACCACAGACAATCTCAAACTGCCTTGGAATTGTTCCACCTGCTTTTGTACTGAGGGTTTGCACTGAGGGTTTGCAAAGCCCTTTAAGACTTCCTTGCTATTTTGCTGTTGCATGGCAAGGAACTTTCAGGCCAGAGACAAGTATCCAGGTTTTCTGCCTTACTTTGGTCAGGGGCAAACATACAACATAAATAAGTTCCTTTCCTGCTGCTGTTCTCAGAGACACACATTACCTTTTGCTGCTGTGCTCTGCATATGAAAGCAACCACCACTGACCTCCAGGGTGTGTTTAAGTGCAGCTAGGAACAACTTACCAAAATTTAAGGAAGTTGTACCACATCTAACAGAAAGCGTTTTCCTCGCACTTTTATAACCCAGGCAGTTTCGTACCCACACTCTCCTATCAAACACCCTCCAACAAATTCAAGGAAAGGTGAGGTTTGCACACATGAAAGCCCACACCAGGGAAACTGGTCACACTATTCTGTCTGTATCAGTTACAAATCTAGGACTAGCATTGCACTGTGTGGCCAAGGGAAGGAACAGAAATTCAGCTGACACTTCTGCTTTTTGAACAGCAATCTCATGTTTAAGCAGAAACGTGCTATACTATCATATTAGTCAAAAAAGAAAAAAAAATTTTAAATCATTGGTACACAAAGATTGGAAACAGAAGCAGCCAGTGAGGAAAAGCCAAGGAATTACTACATAATCCCACACTGTGTGTGCCAGCACCTTCCCTCCACCTCTCCCTCTGCTCTTCCTTCATGCTGAGGGACAGCATCTGTTTCAGCTCAAACCCTGACCACTCACACTGCACAGGGACTCAGGGAAGATGTGTTATGACCTCAACATACTTTTCCTCCTAGTCTATCAAACTTAGGGCCGGCGCAGACATCCCTGGAATGCACCATATTCTGCAGAGCATTTCCATCTTCTTTCCCTTGCTACTGTAAGAGGAAACAACAGCACTGCCAGTTCAGTCATCAGATCACATTTATCCCTGCTATAGCCTTTAGGATTTCATTGGATTTTGGATCAATGAGGTTTTGGGCCTGGTTCCCACAATGCTAATGAGCAGTGAGCTCCCACACTCTCTTTTACACATACAGCACAGATTTAAAGTGGTGCTGTTGGGCATAGCTCCTGGTACACCTGCTTCTTCTGCAACCTGACAAAAAAAATTCAAAATAAAATAGATAAATAAAAATAACCCACAAAAAAACTCATGCAATTGTTCATATACATGGAAAATAGCAGCATTAATTCCAGTCTATTGTCCACTCCAAGGGAAGAGTCTCACCACCAGCAGACACAATAAAAATGAGTTTCTAGGACACCAAAGAGAAACAGAGATTTCAGTTTCAAAAGTATGCAAGCTATTGTGGAGTCTTGTTTTTCAAGAAGTTTAGACTGCAGTCCTCAGCTATTTATACAGCTCAAAACCTTCAGAGTGATTAGGTGGCTTGGAGGTGTCCATGGGCTGGACCACATTTAGCAACACAGAGTGTGAGGCACATAGGACATGGCATAATGTCCTATGCCAAAACCAATTTAAAAAAAAAAAAAAAAGGTGAAAAAATAGATTCCAGTTTTCAGTGGCTTCAACAAATCATGAAGAAGAGAACGAGTGACAATTGCCATTGATACTGATTTTCAACAGGGCATATACCACACCACAGTGAAAGCACTGAGGCCTTATCCCAAACACAAGTGCCAGCCTGACATGAAAGTTCCTGTCTGTCCTTCCCCATTTATATCATATGGAAAGGCACATACACTCACAAGCCTCTTCCAGGTTTTAAAACTCATGGAGATGGATCAAACCCACAAGAGATTCTAGTTACCTCATTTCAGTAGCATATGCCAGCATTCTCCAAAATTGCAATAAATTGTGGTGATAAAACCTACAGTTTCCTCTGGACTAAATCATTCCTCACTCCTAAAGAAACTGGGACTGCAACCCACATATTCACTGGATAGCTGAAGATAAGAGCAAGTGACAATAAAGAACAGAAATATCTCTGCACCAAGAATTTACATAACTAGCTCCAGTTACTGCTAATTAGACCAATTCCCTTAATTCCTCCGTTACATCTTCCTGCATTTTTTAGTTAGCTCTAGTAAGAAGAGGTATAATAAATTATTATTAAATAGAAACCTACTTGATCACATTATGAGTACTTACAAGTATAGATCAGTGCACTACTACTTTATTCTAATTAAAACCTTACAATTAGTAATCTGGTAGACTGAATAAGATCTCTGAAGCTCCTTCACTGTGCCAAATCTGTCCACCAATTTTGGAGCTTCTGAAATATTTAAAGCTTTTTCCCTCCATCATTTTGCCACGCAACAAGACCCACACAAGTCAGACAAATGTGAATTACAAGGAAAAATTGTGTAATTAATGGCAGATTGAATGGCAACTTCATTTTTTATTTCTTTTTTCCTTCTATAGCGAGGATTTACTTTTTTTTTTTTTAACACAGAACATATTTTAATAGAGAAATTGTCTTGAGTTCTTCCTACTTCATATCATATAATATGTCAACAGCACAACTCTCACAGGCACGCTTCCCTCTCAGGCACTGGGACCAAGCCAGCTCCACTTTGGGCATCCCACAGCTAACCCTCACCCAGCAAGTTGTTGCAAGTGTGTTGTACACAGTCAGTCACTTGAGAAGAGAGCAGCTGAGCAGCTTACACCACCGTGAGAGCCCCTTTTCAAACAGAAAGCAGCTATGTACATGCAGGGCTTGATTTGCCATGTGCAGAAATCCTTCACAACGCTCCAAGAGGCAGCTGCCAAAAAGCAAATGCCAATTGGCAGCGTGGAGGAGCTCACTCAGAAGCCATCCCACGTGCACAGGCTCTCCAACACAGCTTCTGCAGCCTCTCCTGAAGAGGGAAAATTGAGGCTTTCCTCTTGTGTTAGAAAGGGATGTTCCCAAAAGCGGGGACAGAGGGAGGGTGTCTGCAAAAAGTACAAAACAAAGGCAGGGAGAAAGGAGCAGTAGGAAGAAAGGAAGAAATAAGGAACAAGATGATGGAACAAGACAGGAGAGGTTTTTTATATTGATAACCTCCTGCCCTCAGTTGTGGGCATCAGTCTCTCCCAAGTAGCAAGCAACAGGACAAGAGGAAATGGCCTCAAGATGTGCCAGGGAATTTTTAAACTGGATATTAGGAGCATTTTCTTCACTGAAAGGGTTGTCAACAACAGACTGCCCAGGGAAGCAGTGGAGTCACCATCACTGAAGGTATTTAAAAGATGTGGAGATGTGGCATTTAGGGACATGGCTTAGTAGCGGGCTTGGCAGTGCTGAGGTAAGGGCTGGACTTGATAATCTTAGAGGTCTTTTCCAACCTAAACAATTCTACCATACTATCCATCAGGGAAAACACAGGCAAATGCAAGCATCAAAGAGAACAAAAACACTAACAAGTCCTCAGATATTCTCCTCCTTTCTCCCTTAACCCTCCTTCCACCTTCTCCTGTCTTCCCTCTCCGGCAGCACAAGAACCATTACAGCAATTTCAGGATAAAAACGGCTAAAACGAGGTGAATGAGCGGACATTTCCAGGCAGCTGGAACAGAGCAGAGTGGAGCAGGGTGGGCAGCAGTACCTGTGGATGGCCCACACGGCTCTGCTGGGCACGGCCAGGCCCCCGCTGGGCTGCTCCCGGCCCGGCTGGCAGGAGCTCCAGGCGCCGCGCGCAGCCGAGCGCTGCCTCCCGTTCTCCCGGCCGCACGGAGAGCACACGGGCAGCCGGGCAGGCCTCTGGTGAATGCCCCCGTTTCTCCTGGGAAAAGGGAGAAAAAAGAAGGGAAAGGGGAAAGAAAAGGGTTTAAGGAGTTTTATTCTTTGCGCTTTTACTTATGAGAATGTCGAACGGTGTGAAATCGGCACAACGCGGTATCAAACTACAATAGACAACATTTCCTCGATGCAAAACAAAGTATTCGTGTGCTGAGAGGACAGTATTAGTTCCTAACTAGATCTACAGACTTGACAGCACTAGAAGATGAGCACTCCGGTATCAAGCTGCTCTCTGGACCTCTGTTAAGATGGGAAGCACTCTGGTGTCATTCCTAATTTTTTGCTCCAGAAAACAGACGATGTTCCACCACTTTTAAACAGAAAACAAATCTGTATGGGTTGGAAGAAGGAGCAGATAAGTTTTCAGCAGCACACAGAAGGCTGTTTTCTGCTGCCCTTTAAAGTCAAATGCAGTCATAAAATCTTGAGCATCACAGGGAGATAAATGCACAATAAGTGCAACCAGAAGAGATATGAACATACAGCACATATGGACTAAAGAGCTTCATTCCTACAAACAAATAGTGCCACATCTGGGCAACTGGCCTCCACTGAAACAAAAAAATAGCTTGAAGAGGCCCCCTGGAATGTGGGCCTATGGGAAGGGGAAGACTGAGGAAAGGAGGGAGCAGGAAGGCACAGATTTTCCTCCAGTTCATTAACAGTTGTGTTCCCTTTAGCCAGGCAGCTCCTGAAACACGCCTGTCAGGGTGTAAATGCAAGTGTTAACAAGCAAGCTGGGCTGTCAGTCCCCAGAAATCTCCCTGGCTACTTGCCCACCAGTCACACCATTAAGAATTACTTAGCCAGTGAAAAGAGGAGGAATTCCCCACCGACCCATTGTACCTGCCTGCTGATTGCTACTGCTGCCAGAGGGCAGGTCTGAACCATGGTCTGTCCCCACTAGGGCCCAGAGAAAAAGCCACAAAGGGAGGAAAGCCAGAATGCTCCTGGGAGTCCCCCTGCTCCTCCCTGCAGCTGCTGCTCTCACCTTGTGCCTGCTGTGTTCATTTAATTCACTGCAGAAACACAAATTCAGTGTCCTATTTATAACTCAGATACACACAAGCTCATGTAGGGTGTGACAGGTTCCAGGGCTGGTGGGGCAGCACCAGTGGAAACACCAGAAATTATATGAGGAGTGAGACCTCCCATTCTCAGTAGCAGTGAGCTCTTACTCACAGATCTGCACCAGGGATGTTTTGGGAGAGAAAGGGATAGAAAACCAGCTTCTAATAAAACAAGACTTCTGACTTTGAATGGAGATGGAAAAGAGCATAGTTATTTGTGACACTAAGTGGCTGAGGGGTACAAACTTCAAAGTATTTCATTTTTCTCCAGTGACTTCTGAGAGATGCTAATTATTCCAACCAAAATTGGATGGGTATTTTCCCTCTTTTTCCATTCTGATAGGACAGAAAAAATATCTAACCTGGTTTTACCACTAAACATCATACAATATTTCTAAACCCATGGCATTGTGACTGAATAATTAAGCAGACATTGTGAAAGGAAGGAGTTAAGCCAGAGAAATTTTAACACGTTGATGCTTCAGTCAGAACTCCTGCACTAAAAATAAATGTTAGTCTTGCCAGGGTGAATTCAGCATTTTAGGGCTGAGTTCTTCACATCTGGTCAATTTACCCAACAAAAGTTATCAGGCAGCAAGAGAGTGACAAAAAATTAAAAATGAAAATAAAAAAAAAGCCCAAAAAAACCCAAACCCAAAACCACAGAATGAAATTTTGGGCTCCTCCAAATTTGTCAACTATGTACCACCTAATTCAGCAGGGCAAGTCTATCTCCCCCAGTGCAGTATATCATAATAATACATATTTTAGACTAACAGGTGAAAACACCTGAAAAGCACTGTGAGCATAACAAGTTACTTACAATTTGAGTCCATTGTAGGAGAGGGAAAAGAAGTCATAAACCAAGCACACACCAAACACAGTGATTCCAGTTTCTTTCACCAGCATTGCACACGTCCCAAGGAATAAACTAAGCAGCAAAAAGAATGGGGAGGCAGTGGGAGGGAAATGTTCCCCAACATAAAGCTGATCCACACTCCTGAAAAACAGAATTGACATAAAATATCTTAACTTCTTTGTTATTTTCATGTTTACTACAGTCACACAAATACTGAGACACTTTTCCTTAATGCCTTGAGATGGCTGACATGAACATGTCAAGACATGAACCATCTGAAATGAGGAAAGGCTTAGCCACAGGACAGGAAGGGGAGATGCAAATATGGGGAGCTGCTCCAATTCTTGGTGCACAAGAGGTGAAACAAAGACGAGCAGAAAAATAAAGTAGAATTGACACAGTCAGGAGAAGGCAGAGTAAGTACAGAGAGGGCAGAAAAACACCTGCTTTCTGTCATGTGGAACACACATGCTGAATTTTCCTTCTGGGACAAAAAGCACTAGGCAAGCAAAAATTCCTCCATCCCACCCAGACTCCCCTGAGCAGAGATGTGTCCTAATCACTACCAGATTGGGCAGCAAGCCCCTGTCACAGGGGAGAAGGTAGGAAAGAACTGAAATCAAGCAGGCAGATTCCTGTGGGGTCACTGTGTTTCACACCATTGCAACCTTCTGAAGAAAACAGCATTGTGGGTTTGTAGCAGACAGCCCCAGAGGGATACAAGCAGTTTTTCCCTGTGGCTGTGATGACATGGTGCTATTTCCAAATGCAAACAATGTTATTTCAAACTGCAAATAATGCAAAAGGTGCAGAAACCCCATCCAAGTAAGCTATTTCTGTACCTATGCTTGTTCAGTTACAGTTTTAGAACACAGAGGAACAGCAGTGCCAAGTTTTCATCTGAAAAGGATGATTAATGGTCTAGACACACTCCCCAACTCTCTCAGACCAGGTGCTCCAGAGTGCCACAGTCACAGCACGCGTTTGAAAGGCAGGCATGTGTCTGTCTGCTCTTCACTCTACACACAGACAATCTGCCTCCCATTGAAAACATTTCTGTATCGTTTTTACAAGTCCTCCTCTGGTGTATGGTCAGCTGTAGTGCCAGTGGAAGAGGGACTGTCAATGCTGACTTCTGGATTTGTGGTTTTTTGTTCTCATGAGCATCACCATGGCTGCAAGCAGGGGCCAGGACACCTCCATCCAGCAGAGCTGTGGGAAGTACCTCTGTCAACAATCACTAAATACTGACAGCTGCCTTTGGTCCCCTCCTCAGACTAAAGAATCTCATGATGTTATCACCTACCTATTATAGGAGAGAAAAGCCAACAGAAAGAGTAGACAGGCAAGGACATCTGCTCTGCCTACTATACCTGTTACCTGAAAGGAAAGGAGACACACAGGTGTAAAAACACATCTGAAAATGTAAAAACACTCAGTGACTGCCTCAACAATCCATGCTCACTGCTACTATTTTTAGCTTTTGATCTTTCAGTGTTATCCCTCCCTCAGCATACCAGAAGGTTACTTGGACAGTGTAGGGTATACTCAGTTTTGTCTGCTGCATTTCTAGCTTGGCAAAACAAATGAGTAAGCCAACAGTAAAGTCATTCTGTACTTAATAAAATATTAATAAAGTTACACAGAAAATGCCAATTTTAAGGATCTGTTTTAATTTCGTATAATAAGGCTTAGATGAAAAATGTATCCAACTCCCAGTACTGAAATTTGTTAAAGAAAATTACTTACTTTATATGTAACATTTGAATTAACTTTACCGCCAAAAAGGGATAGCATTTATAGAATAGAATTTATTCCTCCTGAACAATCTGAGTTTGTGAGGGTTTTTTCCTACAGATTAATGAACAAAATCTTTTTATAAAAAAGTAATACTGAAGAAGAATGGATAAACACTCTTTTTTAGTTATTTCAATATCGTATTTCATAAATATCTAAAAAATCACCCATAAAGCAAATAATTAAGGCCCTTTGAAATTTTGCCCCTTTTGAGATTACATAATTTATGTAAATAAATTAAATAAATTAAATAATTAAATTAAATTTAAATTAAATAAAACTCTGAATAAATTAAGTTATATTCAGAGCTCTGGCATTTATTTTAACCTTTTAAAGTTCTCACCCAGACAAAAAAAAATTCCAAGAGTGCCTCTTCTGAAACCTCCCTTAAAATATAAAGCTGTATGATCAAAAAGAGCCTAGCTGATTAGTTCACACAACACAGCACAGGGACTAACTCCAAAGCTTGTGGCTTTTTGTTATTAAGGTAATCTCTCCTCAAAAGTTCTCAGGCACAGGAGCTGTTTCCCTCCTTCACTTACAAAGGCTGGAATGAGAGCAGTGTGATGGCAGAGGGATCTCAGCTAATGAGAGCATTTCTTTTTTACAGTGTCCTTCTCCAAGACAGCAAGACTCCTTTTAGCTACACAAGTGTCTCCTTGTGCTAACAGACTGCACTTTTGGAATTATTATGTCTTTAAATGTTTCCTTATAACAAACAGAAAGATTTCCAATATGAGCTGCTGTTCTGTAAACTTGCGCTGGTGTTCCTGAGTAACTTTTTTTCTGAAGATGATTCTCCTAGCTTTTAATTAATATAAATTAATCCATGGGTCACATCACCTCTGTCTGAGAGAGCTCCTCCCGAATACACACTTCACTTTTCCTCCCTAAAACTGATGGCTACAGGAGATGACTGAAGGCATGCAACAATACCCCAGCAGGAGAGCACAGCCTCACTGAGGTCTTTGGTTTCAGAAAACTCAAGACTGTCCATTTATTCCCAGCATGGCTGATTAGGACCATCATTTAGAATTCAGTTCCAGAGCACAAAGACTGCAAGTATGAATGCACTTTCTTCTTAATGACTCCTACAAATTATTTTAAATGGAGTACTTTCTCACCTTTGCTCCCCCACAGCAAAAAATCACAAGTACCACATTCTGCATGACTCAGAGGTTTCCTTAGGAAAAAAAATTAAAATTTTGAAGAATTAATTTCTTTTTAGCTTTGGTGGCACATACTTACAGCCTCGGTGTGAATGGGATGCACAGCAAAGAAGAGCGCCGTGACAAAAGCAAGCCGACAGTCCTTGAACACAGCTTTGTCACAAGTGTACATCAGCACAAGAGTCACCAGACAGTGTAAAATTACATTCACTGCATGGAAATAGAAGGGGTTCATGCCAGCCAGCAATATGTTTAACCTGTAAGGAAACAAAACAAAACCATTGCTAGATTTGAGAGATCTTCTAATAGCAAGACATTTTTAAAATACTCTAAATTATACCTTTTGTCCCATTTGCAGTCATCTAATGTTAGTGCTATTAAGCTCATTACTGAAAATAGCTCTAAACTTCTGGTTTATTTGATTAAAGAGAAACCATTTCCCCAAATTTTTTGTTATGTGGTTGTGTTTGGCAGCCTTCTTGACAGAGATGGCAGAGTCCTGTGCCCTCCCACAGAGTTCGCTGCAGGGAGACCACGCCTGCACCTCCTTGGCAGCAAATCACCCTGGCCAACATCATGGCACTTGTCCTATTTCCCTGTTGGCACCTTCTGTGGTTCTGTTGGCCACGTGGCAGCTTTACAATATGGGTAGTTATTTTCTGCTCTAGAATAGATGCTTTTGCCCAGGAACAGCCAAGACAAGGACTTGATAAGGTGCTGGAGCATCTGCTTGGCATACCAGGGGCATTTATTCCCATTTAAATTTCTTAACTAAAATAGTGTCACACACTGAAGATTAAGCCTTTATTTAAATGCTTTACTGGCATAAAGAAGCTTGTCTAATAGTTTCCATCATTTTTATAAGGACACTGATCCAAAGATAACTTAGCTAACATCACCCTAGACTCAGTGAGACAATCAAGGTTCATTATTTGTGTTGATCATCAAAAAAGAAATAAAATGTAACAAGCTGTTATGACATTTGTTTGACAGCATGTATTAACACATTCTTCTGGTCACTGTTTTTTACAGCCAGCTTGCTTAACAGCTGCTGACAAGCCTTGCTTTACATGCAGCTGAAGATAATTCTCTTAAGTATTAACAACATCTGTACATTTGGACAAATATATATATATATATATATATATATACACACAAATATACACACATACATATGGTGCCTATCTAGGGAAGACTCCATATATGAACAAGGAATCTGGAAAAACATCTTAACTAATACTGAAGGATTTTTTTTTAAAACAAACTACAAGATAACCAATGAAAAGAAAGCTCAGTCCAAATATTTTACATGCAGTTGTAAATATGCTATAGGGTCAATAATCCTTCCTGTTATTACTAAGAGACTCCAGGTCTCCCATGACAAGCACAATGTGACAGCAAAGCCACTGAGCTGTTGCTACTATAAAAAAACACCTTAGGTTTTTTTGTGAGACAGAGGAGGTGTGAAGAGGTCTGTGAGAGTCAGACAACTTTTTTTTTTTTTTTATAAATAACTCTCTACATTTCTTATTCATAAGCAAGGAAGTGCTAGCTGTCCTGGGTTGAATTTTCCAGGCCAATCCAATTTTACCAGACCATGAGTCTTGTGCATCCCTGCTGCGCTCCCACTGGAGTGTTTGTGGAGGCAACAGATGAGAGCCAGAGAGTTTGTGAAAAAGTGAGATTTTGGCACGACTTGACCTTTCCCTTTGAAGTATGGGTTGATGCAGTTGCATTTTGACAAGACATCAGTCTGTGTGATTCAAGAATACACGAAGAGTTGGAGGTTTTTCTTTTTTTATCCCATTTCTCCTGCAAGCCACTTCAGGGCAGCAACATCCATCACTTTCCCTTATTTCTACCAGCACTGAATGACAAACCACAACAAATGTCAGCAACAGAGATCCAGCCAGAGCTGCAGCAGTGGGAACTCCCAGGCCAGAATCTTGTTTTCAGCACACTGAGAGGAGCAAGGGGCAGCTCGGGGCCACCCTGCCCCTAAAGGAGCCACAGTTCACTCCAAGACACCTGCAGATGGGCACAATGACAAGGACCCTCTGCAGGAGACATTCTTTACACATATGAATCATTTCTGGCTGTAAATCAGCTGGAGCACAGTCCACTGCTCCCCATCAAATGCCAAAGTGTGATCTGTGAATCTGATTTCTGGAGAAAGCAGATGCAGGCAGGTGAGGACAAGTGCTCAGGATATCAGGCAATATGAACTCATGCACCAAAATGGGAGAAACTCTCATTTAGTTGGCCAAATTGTGAGAACCAATCACCCATTACATCTGACAATATTCTATCATTAGTCTCCATGGATCACGTCTGACCACTTCCCATCCTGCAAAACAGGTCTGCTGGCAGGAGAGGCAGAACCTTATAGGCAAGGGATCTTCCTACCCCCATCAGGTCCCCTATCCCAAAGGTGGGGTGTGTCCTTCTCACCCCTTCTTAGGGTGAACACCAAGTCAATGAGGCTTGTAAGCTGTGAGTTACCTGATGTAAATTATTGAGAACAGCTCTGTAAAAGCATCAGCCTCGCAGCCTGGCTGTTCCCCCGTGTGTTCTTTAAATAAATAAAAAACAGCAGAGCCAAACACAAACATAATACCACGCTATTCAGGTAACTCTTCCACTGAGCAGCAAAATCAGACTGCAAGTATGTTTTAAATACCATCTTTGGTGGTCCATGAACACTAAACCTGAGTGTGTGCAGGTGCAATATTCACACCAGTGCTGTTTGCTGCTAAAGCTCCTTGTCATAAGGAATTAGGCCACATGGCAATGAAGGAAACATTCTTTCGTCCTGATTGTTTCAACAACCCCAGCAGAATGATGTTGAAACGTTAGCAGTGGTTAAATTTATTGTATGTCAAACGGGTGAGCAAATCTGGGTCTTCAAACAGCTCTAATCCAAGTCATGAGAACTCTGCAAAGCTCCCCAGCTCACACATCCATGGGGGAAAAAAAGGCAGCCCACTATGGAATGCCAAATTTGCTCCACTGCAGGGGAACTGTGGAGGAACTTCTGGGCAAGGAAGCCAAGAAGGGGACAGGTAAATAAAAAACTACTTCTCTCCTCTTAATCTTTAATACCCTAATGGAGAGAGTCAGTCTTGTTTACTGGCAGCAGCATGCAGCAATTATACACAGCAGACAGTTCAGCAAACAAAGGAAGTAAAACAGAGATATGAATCTCAAAATTAAGGAAGAAGTGGTCCTTCTCCAACATAATGTTCATAAACAGAAGTTCTGGCAAGCAAAAACTGTACTACACTGGAGGGAGGTGAGGGTGGTGTTGTCCTAGTATTTCCATTCTTATACTGCCCCACAAATGGGGAAAATTGTATCATGTAGCCATTTCTGCATGAAGATCATAACCTCTGTCTGAGCCAAAGCACAACTTGTAAGACATGTCTGGTAGAGCACACAGCGAGGAGAGGAGATGCTTTGGGCTGGCCAGGCTGTATGAACAGGCTGCTCCTCAAAACAGCCGTGTTTGCAAACAGCATCCTAAAGATTTGGGGCTGAACACAGCAAGTGATAACACTCCTAGGAACAGAGAGCCTCAAAAGAGGGGATACAACCATCTCAGACATGGAGGCTGTTCCTCGGAGGAGCCACGCACTAAACACTAGGAGAAGAGTTTTTATTGCTTTAACATCTCTGCTGAAGGAGTCCCTGGAAGCAAACATTCTGCTAAAGCTCCTGCAAAATGGCAAATGGCAGCTCGAATGCAAAGGGCCTCAGAAGACCCAGGGAAAGGAGGAGAAGAGCACATGCACCAAAGTGCAGTCCCTCAGTACTAGGTGGCATTGACAGGTATCTTCTAATAGAGCTGACCAGCATTGTCCCAGCCACCACCAAAATAAAAAACTGATTACAGAATCTCAGCATTGGTCACATGTCCCACTAGGGCAGAGAGGCTGCACTGAAACACATACTCAGGCCAAGACTCAACACTATTTTTGTGCCCCAGAGTTGCAGCATCTGTGGCTCAGCATGTCACACCCCAGGCAGAGCACTGCCCAAACTACAAGCCCATGCAGGAGGTACACCAAAATAAAATCCCTTGATTTTGTTAAGGCTGATGGATGTTTTCCAGGAGCAGTGGAATAGTATAGCTTGCTTTGCCACCTGCAGCAGTTTTTCTAGCATTCCTCCACAATCCACTCTCAGAAAAGAATTACACAGCTTCAATCTCAGAAAGAGAGACTTACACAGGCAGCAGCTGTGGAAGGTTCACTGAGTAGAGCCCTTACAACAGCTCTCCAGAAGAAAGCAAATCATTCTACCTCCTAAAAGTAACCTCTATCAGTACCCTCAGATGTCCTGCAGAGAAGGAGACACCAGGGACACATCAGTTCTGGGTAGGCAATTCCCCACAGAGAGGGCCTGGAAATGGAGTGGGACTCAGTGGCTTCATTCTCACAGACTCAGAATCAGAGGGGTCTATGCTGCAAGAGCACAGGCTCACAGACAAATTCCATACATACCCAGCTACAGTATATAAGCACAGCACCCCCACCCCAGCTGTAATATAGTGCTTTTCATCCACTTGTACACATGAAGGCTCATTCAACCTTTTTTAAGGCCTCTTATGATTTAATAATATTGTAAACCATAATTGGAGAGTTTCTCTTTTTATAGACTTTGTTATTATCCCTGGGCAGCTCTTGTTTAGTTTAATCTGTTTTATTATTTTCAAAAGACTAACCACGAAACACAACATGCTATGAAATAGAAATGCACAGGATAATAATGGTAATTTGTTATAGTAAGTAACGCTTAATGGAAAGTCTCAGAGCATCCCATACCTCATATAAAACCCCCACAGTTTTTATAAGGAAGGCTAACATGCAGATTTATATAAATTAATTTAAGACATAAGGATGGATTAAATTTCCTGTGATGATCTTTTCCTGTTCAAATTGTGTGTTAAATACGGCAAACTTTATGCAAAGCAATACCCACTTTCAGTGCATGGTGGAATCTCCTTATAAACTCCACAGATGCAAGTACTTCGTGCCAGGAAAATGAACATTTGTGCTCCAAAAGAGGTGCAGCTGCATCAGTGACAACAATGGTTAAGGCTGCATGTGGGAACAGCTCAAAGATTAATGAAAAACCTGTAGCAGTAAACAGAAAATAAGCCCCTTTGCAGTGGTGTTCGTGCAATGGCCAGCTTCCACCACAAAGGGCAACAGCACTTGGTGCTGATTTGTGCTGATAACCTCTCCTACAGTACAAAGCTTAGGAATTAAATGGACAATAAGGCTGAAATGGTTTGGTCCTTGATTTGCTGTAATGGCCATGGGTGAGGAGACAGAGGCCGTACCAATTCCCAAGCTCCAGCAATTGCCTCGGGGCACAGAAGTCATCACTTACAAGAGCACCAGTTAAGTGCAGGCATTCAGAGCAGGCTCTTGCTTTCCAGCAGGGGCAAAAAGAAAACGGGAATCACAATTAGACTGGGAAGAAGCAGCAGCACCTTGAAAGTGGCAGGGCAGGATTTTCTAGTGAAAGCACAGAAAGTGTGGTTTGATGATCATTCCTGTGTTAGGAATAACAAGAGCACCATTCACACGGCTTTAGGTTTGCCTCCACAAGCGGCCTTGGAAAACTAGAGAAAAAAATCCAGATAATGGCAAGCAACAAAACGACAAACCAGATGTCATTTTATCTAGACAGTGAACAAAATGCAGTTTGTCTTAACAATTATGAAGTAGCATCTCAGCAAGAGCTGAGGATATGACCATCTCATGAAACTCTTCAGCAGCCACACATTAGAGTGTGGAGAGAGAAAAGGGATGAAACATGACCAAAAACCAAGCTAGGACAGTCACTCATCAAGAGGAGAAAGCAACAGTAACTAAAATCTACTAAAAAGTTATTAGTCCTAAAGACAGTATTTCAAACTGGATGTAACAGTTCTTCACCAAATTTGAAGTAAGTTTGAAATAAGCTGAAGACCATGAAGGAAATGCCTAAAGAAAAAAGGAAAAAAATGTATAGTGGGTGAAAAGATAACAACCTTTTTTCTTTTCCCTTTCTTTCTTTAGGTCTGTGAGACAATAAAGAGAAAGCCCAGGAAAGCAGTCAGAAAGAGAGCAAGGAAATACAGAGAAATGCCTTCAGCTAACCAGCAGCAGGCAGAGTACTTTATTTTCATGGACTCTTTAGAGTATTGACAAGATGCTCCTGTGGGTAAGTAGGCTGGTCAAAAGCTGAGACTTTTAGGTAAAAGATGGCCAAAGAAAATTAATGGTGACACTGGTGCAAGAGGAACAGAATGCCCGATGAGGGAAAATCTCCAGGAACTGGTAGGTCTTAAATAGAGACAAGACACCACTGAAGCAAGCAGCAAAGATAAGTGTGACTGCATTCACCTCAGCCAAGTCGTTCTGGAGAATTAGAGAACTCTTTCCCTCATAAAAGGCTTTAAACTCAAGAGACAAGCAAATTTTATTCGAGCAAATTTTATTTGGGGCTGAGAAAATGTGAAGGCAGACTCCTACATGCTTTGTACACACCTCTGCTTTTCTTCACAAAGTCCACCTCATTCAGTGTGGCTACCCCAGCACTACATCAACTTCATGGCAGGTATCACAGCAGCAGTGACTGCCACAGCACGAGTAGAAATAGCAGACAAAGCTGTACAAGAGAAATACTGACACAACCTTAAACATTGTGATGTACAGAGTGAAGAAAATACTTGTGCACTGTGTATTTAACCTGACACATTATAGCTCCACTATATTACCCTGCAATGTCAAGCTGTAATGTAGCATTAAATCAATAACAAAGAAAATGTAAGGTCTTTTTTCCTTCCCCAGTTGTTTTGGTTCTCTTAAGCTCTCTGTCCTTGAAACTTATGCCACTGATGCAGCTGAAAAAACAGAAGGATCAGCTGTAAACAACTAGATAGATCAGAAGGCTGACAGTGAGTTATAGAATCAGTTCTCTCTTTGGCTATGTATTTACACCTAACCCAAGCTCACATTCACTTAAGGCTTTTATCAAAGCCACTGGAGCCTCACATGAGGCTCTTGATGCCAGCCCAGAATACTGAGCTGCTGCTGAAGGGCCCTATTTACCTCCCAGGCAGGTACATATCCAAGGATGGGGAAGGTTAACCATTCTGCAGTCAGCACCTGAGCACAGCCCAGACTTTTTACCTTTTTCCCCTTTTTTTTTTCCAGCTAGAGTACTAGTAGGATGGCTCTCTGCACAAATTGTGTGCCTTTTCTGGTGGGAGATCTGCATTTCCTTTTGCAGCTTATTCCCCCTCCAACTCCTCTCCTCCTAGGCCACCAGCAGCAGCTGGAGTGGAACTCTTACAGCCCACAGAGCCAAGCACATTCCCAGGGAACAGTCACCCCCACCTCCTACAAGGAAGACCAGGTACCTGCTGTGCTTCCCTCCCATGCCATCCTCCCAAGGCTTTGTCATGGCCCTGTGTCCTAGACTTGTCACCACCTTTTTCTTCTGTCCCTGGTGAGCTGCTCCTTGAGGCATCCCTCACCAGCATCTGCCTTGGCACCACCAATGAGGCTGAGCACACAGGGCTTCACTTCTCAGCCACCTGCAAACCAGGAGGCTCATATCTGATTAAATGTCTCTGAATCTTGGCATACAGGGGCTTCATTCTCACCACTTCCATCACTGCATGCCTTCACTGTGCTGCTGACTACACCAAAGCTTCATCACCTGTTTGTTCTTGGGTTGGAGGATCTATCTAAATGGGGATTTGGCAGACAAGGAGGAAGGGAGACAGCATTAAGGATTGCACCTTCTGCTTCAGCAGCTGAGAAACATTCCTGCAAAACCACTGGAAACAAGGAGTAACTGAAGTGCTACTGAGGGAATAAATGATTCAGTGAACTTCTGGTAGTGGAGGCAAGGTGTAAGACAGAAAGCACTCAGTTTAAATATAAAATCTTGACTGAATTACAGAACTGGCAGTTCTCTTTTTTTCCCACCCTTCATTTTAACATTTTATAGGGAAGACACCAAAAAACAGTGTCTTCTGAGTGCAAAAAGTTGCCTTTTTTAGAAAGAAGTATATTGAATCACTTCTTAGAGAAAACACCTGCAGGTAAATACCTCTAAGTGACAGTAGCTGGAGGAGAGAGCATGAAGTAAGTTTTTCTGAAAAACTAAGCAAAACCACTGCCTACCATATCAACTCCTGTGCAGATGAGTTGTGCTAGACCTGTCACCTAACAGCTACCCACGTGCAATAGGAATACTTCTGAACCAACTCATTCAATATTCCTTTATTTTACAGAAAAGGTAAGAGAAGTTCAAAGACACAAAGCAAACAGTATTTAATTCAACAGTCCATATGGAGGCTTTTTTTCCCCTTCTGATGTTAACCCACAGAAAACAGTGCAGCAATTCTGCAATTCTAAATATTTTACATTTTGCTTAATGGTTCCAGTGGGCCACTCTTTTTTTCCTCTGATCATTCATACTGTCAGATCCAGTGTGAATAATGTCAAGTACTTGAGCTCTTTTCACTGTTTGGCTCCAGAGCATTAGTCTACTGGAATGAGGACTGTCACTGATGATTTCCAATTCATCAGAGACACTGAACTACTGCTACACAATTTCAGCAATGTCTGCTTCAGATTTTTCTGACAGACGGGTGATAAATTTTTTTAATTGAGATCATTTCAGGAATACGTAGCTTATATGTAGGTTATGTTCAGCCTAATGAAAAGTCCACAGGGCATTTTGAGTCCTGCCTCTTGCTTTTACAGCCACAAAAGGCAGAAAAGAGAATGAGACAAAGTTTCAGTAGATTGATGAATCTGTAGATATAAATTTCAGCCCACCCTTCACATCTGTTCTGTACAGGCAGTTTGGAGATCTCCCAGATTATTTAATCTTAATACAGCAAGATGCACAACAAGCCTTTACAGATGAAAGTTTCATGCAAGAGAAGCAGAGCCACTAGGCTGATATATTCATGCTGCCATTGAAACGCCTTGGATTTGACCAAATTAGCACAACAACAAGATAAATCAAATAAAACAAGCAAATGTACAAACAATAAAGATACCAGAATACTTGGGTCCTCTCTTCCCTCCTTCCTGCACACATCACACAGTTTTCTCGAGTATCTTAGGTGGGTGGAGTAAATTCTAACAAAAGTATTAGCAACATTCATTTCCATTCTGTCACCCATCAGTTTCTGCTGAGCTTTCTACAAGAATCAGGGTAAATCCTTTTCTCCTTCTGCAGGAAGACACAGAGCAAGCAGCAACCTCCTGCTGAGCAAGGCAGGGGCGGATGGCTCAGGCAGGCAGAGCAGGGCTCAGCCACAGGTTCAGCGCTGCATGGCAAAAGCTGCCAGAGGCTTCTTTGGGTTTGGAGGATTCACTCCACCCAGTTCTCAGCAGCTTCCTCTGACACCCTACTGGTAGAAATGAAATGGGAAGAATGTGGAAACTGGAAGGCTGGAAGGATAATTGGGACGCGGTGGATAAAATCTCCCTCTGCAGCCAGGGAAGATAAATGATTCCTTCCCTATTCCAAATGTGATGCCAAGTGGTGAACAAATGACTCTGCCTCTGACCCAATGTCTTGGTGCATGGTTATTATAAGCATAGAGGATGAAATCTTGTTCACAAAATTAGTGTCACTTCCCTTCCAGAAAGGACTAGGCAGAGACAGCACTTCATCCTTTTCGGACACACACGCCTTTAAATAGCAGAGGCAAAACCAGTTCAAATACATACAAATGGGAACTAGAACATTCAGTTTCCATTTTGTTAATTAAGTTTAAATTTCTTTTGCTCATTAGCATCACAATCTCAATCCTGCAACCTGATCTAGGAGACCAAGTCCAGCACTAATATTGCATGCAACAAGGTCAGTGGTGATACACACAGGTTCACTCCTCTCTCCAGTTACCCGCAGATGTACTGCTGGAGGACTGGATTAATTACACGGATCCCCAAACTACAAGAGTTTGGTTGGACACACGATGGAGAAGGCACTCTGTGTGCATAAAGCCAGCCCTGCCTGCAACTACCTACTCCCACCTCACTCTCTACAGAAATGTGCTGAGACGCCCCTCAAGGAGAAGGTACAAAACCTGTTCTAAAAAAATCCAGTTTACAAGGGTCTGTGCTGTTCAGCTTTCCTTTATGAGGAGCATGCCCAGACATGTCTGTGCCCAGACAGCCAATACTGATGGCTCCTGGCTCCAAGTCCCCCTTTAGAACCAAAGAGCAGCAAGCGCTCTGTGGGAGTGCCGAAGGGATGATCCATTTCCCAAAACTGCTCCTGCTTCAGAAACACTCAATTTCCACATATTCATGAAATTGTGTTTATATATCCGGTGTGCTAATGAGTTACTCAATCAGCAGAGCGAACCAGGACCCGGTAACACATCCCCCTGGCAGACCTGCCGATGTCCCTACCCTTTATTCCCAACACCTGCCGTAGCTTGTAATGAGCATCTACCGATCACCGAGCACTAGACATCACTCAGCCACACCATCGGCTCTTCAGCACAGCTCCCTGCAAACACATGTATCATTTCTAAATGCTAAAATGCGCCAAATATTCATCAGCGTTAATGCTCCATCAGAATAAATTAAACGGAGAACGAGGTAATGGAAAGAATGACAAACTGCATGGATTGTAACTGAGCTGATTTACCACAAACTCTTCTGCTGGGGGAGAGAGGCCAGCGAAGGTTTTCTATCTAGGATTAGCAAAGGTAGCTGTCACTTTATTGCCGCACAACTTCCCTTTATTCCTGTAAAACCGAAACTCCTCCTCGACAACTTTGCCCGGTACACAGGGAAGGAACATCTGAAGCAGGGAGGCTGCAGCTCCATGACTAACACGGGAGGCTGGCAGCTGCCAGGAGGGATGCACGGATCGGCGCGGTACCCGCGGGGCTGACCCCTGCACTTAGCGCTCACAACAAAGGGACAGATAACTACGGCTCTGTTGCAAAACACGACGCGGAAAGTTTCTGGCGTGATCACTCAACTGCGGAGAAAAGGTACTCGAGATAAAGCACAGGAAGAACTCACGAGGAATTCATATGAGCACCTTCCCCAGCCAAAAGCGCTTTCTGAAACGCTCCGTTTTCCCTTTTATCCCTCCCGCAGCCCGGGGAAGAGGCGCCACCTGCTCCCAAACGGCCGGGAAAGAGAAGCACTTGCGGGGAGAGCGGCGGACTGCTCCGGCGCGTCGCCTCATCGCTTCCCTTCTCCAGCAAACTTGCCCCGGGCCGGGCCGCGGGGCTGAGCCCCCGCCCGCCCCCGTCCCGCACAGCTCCGGGCAGAAATGC